>OX422207.1:323788667-324388667 GCA_949130495.1 Sambucus nigra
CATTCAATAATTGACACAAAGTAACGACACGCATTCAACCTATAATACAATAGCATGAATATCAATATTTTTTATAAGTTAGGGATATCAATATTTTTGATAAGTTAAATTTAGAAATATGATTACCATTGATTCGGTCGATATACCATAGGCAACAAGGTCCTTGAAATGCTTAAAGAGTTTGATTTCTTTAGGACCCCTATTGTCTTTGGTCAATGATCCGGCATCGGCGACCTTCCTTTTTACTGTATGCAACAGTTGATTTACATTGTCTTTATGCTGGATTACTCGATGGTCTAGCATCAGTATATAATGGAATGCCCCCGCGGCATAACTGAGCCACATAGCCCTCTATAGTAGCCTCTACTTGTTCATCCTCATTATGGCCCTCTATAGCACATGATAATGCATGTATTTCTTCTCGTCGCTTCCTCTCAAAAGCAGTAATTGACTTCATCTTTGAACACGAGTAATATTTAATTTTATCTATTTATGACCTACATTAAAATAGAGATCACATGTGAATAACTAACATATATGAATAACTAATATATATAGATAAATAAATGTACATAAATCACATGTCAATAACTAGCATACATGAATAACTAATAAACCGAGATAAATATATATACAAGAATAACCAAAATGATCCTAACAAAACATATATAATAATGTTAATTCGTTCCAAGGCAAACGAATTTTACACTAAAACTCATCATAAACCTGACGAGTTAAGCACTCTAACTCATGATAATTTCGCTTAATGGAAACTTAACAATAGGCGAGTTTCATTCATCACATATGTGGTGATTATAAGATTACAATTCAGGGTAATAACCCCGAATGATACCAATACCAAGTTAAAACTGTAGACACACCATCCTAGGACCCCCCATAAGCACCTTTTCAGGTCATTAACACTCATTTGTTCACCGTAAACCCTAAGTTATACTCCGAGTACTGATCAGTAGGTCATTGGGGGCCTTCAGGCCCTATTTGACTCTTGTAAACTCTCTATATTGAGTGAAGCTCAATGAATCTTCAAAGGGAGCTGAATCCCCTTTCTAACGGTTCGTCTTGTACATGAATCGACGTTACAATTCAGATGAACTATTCGTTTTACTCCAAGTATTAATCTGGAGACCATTGAGAGCTACCGGGCCCCATTTGAGTTTGGTTAACTCACCAGCTTGAGAGAATCTCAATGAATCTTTAAAGGGCTCTGAATACCCTTTCCAATGGTCCGTCCCGTGTGCGAATCAACCTTACGATTTGGACGAACGATCCATTTTATTCTAAAGGGATATCGAACATTTTCGGGCCCCATTTAACCTAGGTTATCTCTCCGAACCAAGCCAAGCTCAATGAAATATCAAAGGGCATGAATTCCCTTTCCAATGGTCTATCCCATGCACGAGTCAGTCTTACGATTCCGACGAATGATTCATTTTCCTTCGAAAACCTCTTGTCTAGAGACCAGTGGACGCTTTCGAGCCCCCTTTGACTTTTAACAACTCCTGGACTCGGGAGTGACTCAAATAATCGTAAAGGGATCTGAATTATATTTCCAATGATCTGCCCCCTGTGTGATTCGAACTTACAATTTTCATTTTATGCCATTTTTTCCAAAAAAAATGTTCCGAAATGCCTATAGTCACCTCAGATACCCTGCCTATCGATAGGGTGTACTTTTCCTTGCCCACTAAGGCAGGCAAAGCACTATGCCGATCGGCACCCCCCTTCGCCCCTATAAAAGGGCCATGACCTCATCCTACCACAACACCTTAGACCCCCTCTTAAAAAATCAAAGAACATTCTTCTCCTAATCATAGCCTTTTCCTTTTTCAAAGGTCCATTTTCCCCCATTCTTTTACCCCACTTGGTAATTCCCCCCACCTTTCTACATCACTTCTATATCACTTCAAAATCAGCATGCTTGCATTCTAAAGGTAGCAACAAGCATTCATAAAGAGGTTAAATTCTGAACCCATTTCTTCAGTTTATCCATTTTACTGTTATTCATCTTATTTATATTTTGTGCTTTTGTTTCATTATATCACATCCACTAATCTTTACTGTTTATTAATTCTATTGCACATGATCTATTTTCATAAAACCCCCCAAAAAGATAAAAATAGGGTTTATCCATAAACTACAAAAGCGGGACTTCTATTTTTACATCTTAACTTTTAAAACACATTTTCTTCACATACACATAAGAGGAGCCCCACATTTGGATTTATGGTTTGAACCGCACCCCTATGCTATTTTCGAACTACATAGACTTTGATGCCCCTTGGGTAATGTAGACGTCTTGGGCCAATCTCGATATTCGAGTCCTACCGTTTTCATTTTATATATCTTTCATATTTTATTATATCTATTTCATGAGTTATGGACTCCAATATACTTGTGTCTCATCCAAGTACACGTTCGCTCTTTCATATCGACATGTGATTCGGCAAAACACTTACATCATATTTTTATCATTATTTTTTTGTACACTCTTACGAATGAGTCTGCTTCGTCCCTTCCACAACTCGAGTTGGATGATTTCATTCTCCCATCACTTATATTATACACCTGTACACACATATCACGGAGTAAAAAGGAGAATATTAACATTATCCCATGATAAATCGAAAGGGCGAAATAGGTGCCTAACACATTCCCATTCCGTAACTTAGTCTTAGAACCTTCGAATTATTAGGTTTCGTATGTATCATTTTGACCTTAATGTCATTCTCTAGAGGCAACGACATTATTTTGCCCATTTTGAGAAAAATATATTAGAGACTCTATCTCTTCATGTTACCCCCCATTTAACGAGGACCAATTTTATATTGGAGGCTGGACTGTGAAAAAAGGAAAAAAGAGTGAGATAGAGGGAACCTTCTTTCCTTCCTTATTCCTCCCCACCATCTTGACAATCGAGGGGGTCTGAGTCGTGCACGTCGGAGGAATCCGACCCCGGATGGACACAATGGTGACTCTGCTGGGGATATTTTAGAGTACTATACTCTATTTCTATACGGGTGTTATTCTTTGCTCTCATACTTTTTTTACATGTGTACATATGCTCTCGCTTGTATGTTCTCTTCACTCCTTTACTTACTTATTGTATATTTATCTCACGCTTATATCTACCATCTCTCTTCTCATGTATATATCACTCTTCACTCACTTGTAAATGCTCACTTCACACACTTGTATATATTCTCTAAGCTCACTCCAGTCACTCGCACTTGTATATAGTTTCACCTTTACTCGCATGCTCCACACACCACTTGTAGATTATCCATGATTAGCTTCACTAGCACACACACTCACTTCTCTAAATTATATATATCACCATGATCACTTACACATCTCACACACCACTTGTAGATAATACATGCTTAGTCTCACTAGCACACACATTCACTTGTTTATATTCATGTGATCAGTTGAACTATTCCCATGTCACTCTTTTTGCACATATACCTCACTCAGTTTTATATTCGCATGCTCATCCTATCACCATACTCAGTATAGTCTTCATGCTCCATGTTATCTTTACTATTCATAATATTTATATATATTCTCCCTTATAGTGGTAGTATTCCCTTACTTAGCATGCAAATAAAAAAAATATCTCTCCATAAGATATTAATCAAGACTCGTGTGTTTTTGCACACTACATCACCAGAGCATGGAAATATTAACCAAAATTTTGTCCCGTATTTGGGGATCACTTCGTGAGGGTTGTCGATTTCGCTGGGGCACGGTTAAGCTAAGCGATATAATTCTCACCTTCCATAGGCCTCGTACCTTTAATGTATATTGAATGGTTCCCCCCGCATCGTACTGCTAGAATGAACTCAAGATGGGAGGTATATAACAGGGAACTCATTCACGCACGTCAAGTATATCAAATTTTCTCTCACGCGTACCATCCCCTAGAGGTATATCGAGAGGTAATTCACATACATTAAAATATATCATATGCCTTTTCCACATGTACCGGTGAATGATTGCCCTTATAGGCAAGATGTATATCGTAGAAGTCATGCCAAAGGAGAGAACCCTTCCACTAACCCACCTAGTGCATAAATCTCATATAGGCGTCAACGTTAGGGCACTCATTATAAGTTTGTGGGTTACCATGCAAAGCTCTGCCGAAATTTCGAGTCAGCATACTGCCTGAATTTTTACGCTATTTCGTCCATTTTTAAAACAGAATCATCTCCGTGAGTCTGGAAACAAGTCAAATCTTGTCTTATATTTTGTATCCAATTTTCCCCAGGCTTAAGTCTTGTCCGACATATTTTACGACATTTAGACAAATATAATATATGTGAAAACCTAATAATAATAATAATAATAATAATAATAATAATAATAATAATAATAATAATAATAATAATAATAATAATAATAATAATAATAATAATAATAATAATAATAACCATGCTGAGATTTCTGCTCTTTTTTATCTTTTCAAAAAACAAAAATACTAAACAATATTTTTTTTCTCCTGTTTCAATAATACCAAAAATACCCCCTTCTCCTTCCAAAATAAATCCATATCATTTTTCCTCTCAAGTCGATCGCATCCCTATTTTGGCCTGACTCCCTATTGGTTTCGGTCTTTCGCCAAACTTCCCCGAAGATCCGTTATTTCTTCTACTACCTCAACCGAATTTGGAATCTACCTCCACAAACTATTCATGGAGAACACCGACCAAGCACCGAATGTTCAGCCAGATTTGATGGCCATCCTAGCCCAACTCAGCACCAAGATTGACAACCTTCAAATCGATGTCCAAGAGATGCAGCGACATCGAGCCCAGACTCCAGAAGCTTATGAACTTGAGATCCTCTTTCTTCGTGTTATGGGTGTACATGCCCTCGAGCCTATTTGGGCCCCAGAAGAATACCAACATATCCTGCGTGCCCCACCTGCAAATGGGTCGCCACCTTCTTGGCTCTAAATTCCAAACCTTGCCCAGTCAGGTGCCAATATGTCGGTACCCATGGATCCCAAAAAAGAGGAACTAGGCAAGGTCAATGAGACCTCAACTACTATTAAAGAAGTTTGATCAAGTCAAGATTTTTGAGAACTATATGGATTACACTCACATGTCTCGCTTCCCCTAAGTCCAGTTTGCCAGAAAAGTTCAAGATGTCGAACATCTAGAAGTTTGGGTGCAGTGAACCCTTAATTGTGCACGTACGCAGCTACCACCGAGCCATGACCCTTCTTGGTGCCTCAAAGGAGATAATGGCCCAGATGTTTCAGCATTCCTTAAAACAAAGTTCTCTCCGATGGTTCTTGTCTCTCAAAGAATCTAGAATCCATAGTTGGGAAGATGCAACTCAAAAATTTATGTCTCAGTAAAAATACAACGAAGAACTAAAAGTCACACGAAGGGACCTAGAGCTACTAAAGCGAAACCCCGGGGAATAAGTTAGTAGCTTCATTAGAAGGTGGAAAGAGAAAGTCACCACTATGACCAACAGGCCCTCAGAGGAGGAACAAGTGAGCATTGTGAAGAAGAATCTCTTGCTTTATATTAGTTCATCTATGGGAGGACGGTACTACCGTCACTTCCGATCCCTTTGGCCAAACAGTTTACACGGAGGAAGTATGAAATGCTCGTTAATGCCTCAGTCTCAACCATCAATAACATATCACAACCTGTAACTTCTTGGGCACTAAAAAGTCGCTCCAATTATATGAGAAAAGAGTGCACGGATCTCCATGCTCCCCCATCGAAGGTATATCGGGCTCTACTAACTCGAAATATCATCAAACCATTGGATCCCCTACCAGTACCAAACTCACTCCCTAAAAACTTAAAGCACGATACCCGCTGTGACTTTCACCAAGTTGCAAGTCATATCACCGACCAATGTTTTCATCTCATAAATGTGATCCAAGTCTTTATAGATCTAGGTACCATCGCCTCGTTAGATAATCCCAAGCCCAAAACCACTCATAATCCTCTTCCAGTACATGGAACCAGAACAAACGTCGTTTTCTTGGGAAGCAACCCTGAGCTTAACCCTTCTACCCATATTGTGCATGTCAAAGCACCCATCCCCCCATAGTCTCACCCAAACCTCTTAAGGTTTGCTTGTCCTTTTCTCTTACACCCTACATGCATTATTGATCAAGCTCTATCACTCCTTACGAGAGCTTGTATTTCCATCCACACCCAATCAGAGGATAGAGGCATGGAACTACTTGTTATGATAGACCAACAGTGACACACGTCTATTCAAATATACGGGTGGCCAGCCCTCTATTAAAATACAACAGGAATCTCAAGTGTATCATTCTCAGCATCAACTGACGAAAATAAATATAACCGGTAAAAACCCTAAATATATATATATAGACAGGTTCCAAAATAAAATTCAAGAGTACTAACAATATAACATTCACTTACTACGAAGCATAAGCAATAAAAGACAAAATAAAGGAATAGATCAATAGCATGATAAGAGTGCACAAATAAAAGAACATTCCCTAATATGCTATCGTGAAACAGACCATACAAAATCAAAAGATAACTACAAAAGAGATCAACGTATAATACCTTTAGGTACACACCCCCGATTTACAACTGTAAATTCTTAACTAGATTACAAAAAGAGATGCGTCTAAAACGAAAATCCGGTAACATCCCGCACATGCTACAACTCCCAAAAACTCTGGAACAGATAACTTTCTTGGGCATCCTTGTGGAGGAACACCTATAATAGACACAATATACACATAGTAAGGAAAATATATAAACGGGTCAGAGCCCTGGGTTTGAAAATACTTGTAGTAAGTGAATTAAATGCATGATAATTAAATATGCAAGATTTCATAATTAAGGTGGAGTCTCACTCTCTTGAGACTCAACCTCACTTCTCAGCTACATTGTGCACCTAAACGCAATCGTAAGTGTAGTTAAGCTACCCCACTAAAACTACGAACCATACCCCCCTCAAGCTTAAGAATAAATCCCATAGGCGTAACTGAAACCTATTATCAGATAGAAGATATTTCCCTAAAATTATGTAAATTTAAATACCTCATGTACTACTGACCAAACATTTTCCCATTTCCAATATTACGCTAGATTTCATGAATGGGACGTCTCGCAAGCGAAATCCAAACAAGGAACCCCCCAATAAACTACTACCTAATATGGTTAGTTGTGGGAATCAGTTTGACCCTCAGTCCATAAAGCATACTCCTAAATTCCAGTCTATAAACATCAAAGCATATATATACAATCTCGTGATAAAAAGGGGTAATACATATCTCACATATCATACAAGTAGGTCAATACATAACACACATCATACAGGTATACTACAGTCTCTACAATGCTATCATCTTCCAAGAAATTACTCACTTATCATCCTGGGTTACTAGCGGTCGGACTCTCACATCGTCTTGGTATAAAACCTATTCCAAAGCGTATGGGAAGTGGATACAGTTCCTCACCTAAAGGTAAGAATAATCATACCCAAAATGTCTTACCATTGCCTCACACACGGTAAAATACTGGACGATATGACCTGGGACTGTACTCTCCCTACTCCTCGAGCCAGAGGAGTTACCCACATCGCGCAACTTTCCATGATAGCACTAAAGGGGTATGCACCACATAGTATATATCACACATCCAATATACATTCACGTTATATATAAAAACTATCACACTTTAGAATCTATATACATATAGTACTAATCCTAGCTATATGTAAATATCACACAATATGCTAGCTAATGATCCACATAATTATCTCAAGTTCATGACTTAATTTACTCTTTTTCTTGATTAATGATAACCAATCACACCTATGATTAGACCTTTGTTTTACCCTTGTAAGTACCTACAAACTCTCACTCGTTAGCCCAAAACTCTATTCGTAAGAATTTCCATTCTTTGGAGGATTTAAAAAAGGAAGCAAGATAATACCCCCTCAAATATGCCTCTATAATGGCCCCAAGGTAACCCCTCCATCGAGTCATAACATACCCACACTATGTCCCATAAACATGTTTACACAATAACATAAAGGGTTTCCTAAGTATTTAAATCATTAAGAGAGGAATAAAATCAAAGTTCACAGTTACAATAATCAAACCGGACCGAAGGTCCCTAAAAATGAACCAGTCTGGATCCTAAAAACTGACATAAACTTTCCACTTTTCCTAAAAATCGACACAAACTGTTAACTTTCGGACCAATCCGGTACCCCTTAAAAACGAACTGGTACGGAATGCACAGTTTTGTATCAGGTGAAATTTCTAAAATTTTACAACATACCCTTCTTTTACAATATTTCCTCCTCAATATCCACCCAAAATATGCATTTTTACCATTTCTATTACTTCAAACCCATATACACACAACAAACTAAACTTCTTTACAAGAGCCTAACGTTTAACATATATCTCTACGAATACCAAAATCTAACCACAAATTGTGAAATAATTTACACAATTAAGCATTTAGCAAGTTAATCCACTTGCCTCAAAGATTGTAGGGTCTGATTCTTCCTCAAAGTCAAGGATACTACAAGATTCTCAAGATTCTCCTTCTTTCTCTTCTTTTCACGTTCTCTCTCTCAAAATGGATTTTCTCTTAATTGAGATTAATTAACCCTCTTAAGCCTAATAACCTCTTATTATTAGTAGTCCCATCTTTAAATGATAATACACACATAAAATAACTAGTGTACCCTAAATCGAGTCAAACTAGTCAAAAAGATTCCGGAACTCTAATAAAAATCCTAGGGCAGTCATTTTGACTTTCTTGGTCCTTTCGGAATCAATCGTTCCCTCCAAATTTTCATTCGAAACTCGGAATGTAAAAACTATCCCCCAACCTTATATAATTCACTAAAACATACCACGACTGAGAAATAACTAATTCCCCCCGTCAATACACGTATATACAATAAAATTGCATAAAACAAGATTATATTTACCATATCTCTCTAGTAAATGCGTAATTCCCATAAATATTAACTATTATAACCGAATCAATATTTATTTGAAACCCTTATTTTAATTCTCAGTTATAATAAATCACCCACCCCCGATAATTTAATATATAAATAAATACACAAAAGTAAGGGGTATTACACCAACTCCAAAGGTTTAGACAAAAATTGCCTATGGAAATTATTATCAAATACTAGAGATTCAGTGGTTTGTTCATGGATGCCCGAAAGTGGGCTTGGGAATCGGATGAATGGGTGGTACCCGTTGAGGTAATCAGTCTAGATGACATTGTACATATCAATCTCTGAGTTTCTCTCTTCTTTTAAACTTTAGGAATGATCGGTCTCTTCACTCCTACACTTCCTCGATGAGTGGGAAGACTTATATGATGAATCCATAGAGGTGGTCGAGATCATTGATTACTCCTGGCAAGAGGACATTCTCGCCACTTATTAGGGTGAGGACTTTGAAAGTTCAAATGGCGAATCAGACAGCGATGATTTTCCCACTTGGGATGAAGACTAGAAAAATGAAATGGAACCTCTGACCAAGTAAACAATGGCAACCATTGAGAACTCCGAAGGAAGTGACTCTGAGGAATCCTTTGGCCTGTAGACACTGGGGTCAAGTCTCTGCATGATCCACTAAGATGTTGCGCCATCGAACCCGTCCACCCAGACCACAACTGTTGATGTACCTCTCCTAAATTGGAACGCTATCCTAGTCCCGCCTACTCAAGCCTATCCAAACCTTGTAATTTGCCCAATTCAATAAATCTCTACACGTGTTTCTATTTATCCACTTACTGATGTAAATGTAACTGAGGCCACTATTGACAAATTTCTCAATGTTGTTTTCCCTAAAAATAAATTAAATGAAGATTTTGAATATCTTGTTGTGCCTTACATTAATTGCGGTGATTCTAATAAAACTTTTAATGATGGTGATTTTATAAATGAACAATTCTTAATTGATCTCAATAAGAAAAATAATTAACAACGTAATCGCATTCAAACTAATGATAATAAGATTGTTGTTATTAACCTCGGTTCTAGAAACCATTAGCGTGAGATTAGGATATGTGATAGAGAGGGATTTTGTGGCGGCGCAAGAGTCGCCTACGCTCCAGTCATTTATTACATTCGTCTCACCAACATAATACAAAAACCTAAACTGTAACTACACTCTATTAAGGGAGTATAACGACCAGTCCGGGGATCGAAAATCCATAGAGACTAGTTGCTAGAATTTAATTGGTTTAATACTTCTCAATACAAGTGTAAAAGGAAATTGTTAACAAAAAGGAAAAAATAACTAGGCATGTGTATTTAAACTAGATTAACAAAAGGAATAGAAACTATAAGTTACGATAGATATCCCTCACCTCGAGTTAACTAGTATAAATGGTTACATGGATCTACAAATTTAGTAAGATCGAGTCTTATTTCAACAATTAATCAAATCTAGAGTTGTCAACCCCTAAATCGTCATAAATGCCTATTATGATTTTGGCATCAACAAATAACCCGAAAATTACACTCGCGGGCTCCTAAATAAGGAGCATACATGATATACCCCGTTAAATCTCCTAGGCATAATAACAAAAACAACCCAATCGAATTAAATGAATAAAATCCATCACCAAAGCAAAGTAACTAAATCAACCTTAGGTGAGTTCCATCAATCACATCATAATTTGAATTAGCCACTAAGCATAATGAAATACATAGATCAAAGCAACTAATTAACAAAAGCAAATAATAAATAAATTAACTACAATAAATTATCTATGCTTGAAAATAAATAATAAAGCATGAAATAAAAGGAATAAAAGCATAAGAAAGAGGTAGGAGATAATGAATAGTAGAGTTCTTACATTAATGGGTACTACCCAAAGGAAAAAGGAGGAGAGGGGAGACCCCACAACAAAAACCCCAAAGCTTCTCTAACCCTAGGAACTAAAAAGATGAGATAAAAATAAGATATTTATAAAAATAAACTAACTCTCATATTTATACAAAGCTCATAATTAAATAAATCAAAAAGAAAAAGAAAAGAAAAGAGAAAAAGGGTAACAACTATCTCGACCAAAACAGAGGACCGATTGACCGAGGGTGGTGGCCGGTCGATTGAGGATTGCAAATCAAGTCCACTGCCAGGCGTGCAAGCTAAAAATAAAAAGGCTGGTCGATCAGGGGTGAGGAATGAGTTCCATGTCTTACGTCGAGAGAAAAAATAGAAAGGTCGATCGACCGGTGGTCAGGGCCAGTCGATCGGGGCTGGCATCACTTTCGACCTGCTGTAAAATTTCAAGCAAAAGATCACATCCTCATATTTTCTTAGCACAAGAGACTGTAACACCCCGTATTTTTAATAACTTTTAAAATAGGATTAATTAATATTAATTGTGGGATAATTGAAAATTAATCTGGATTTAAATATTACTCGGGAATAAAGTAATATGTGAATTGTGTTGAATATTACTTGTGATTAAAAGTAATATATATGATTATGACTTTACACATGGTAGTGATTTTTATGAAATTGCTACGAGTGATGAATACGATAATTTTGGTAATTAAATTGGGACACGCGTGTGAGTCGTGCTGGGATAATAATTAAATGGAATGAAAAGTAAATTAGTTTACGTAATCTGAATGGCCATTTTGACAGCGCTAAAGTGTTCGGTAGGGTTTAAATAGTCAAAATTGAGTACCTGGGGGTTATGTTCGGGGCTTGGGAGTTTTTGAGATTTATCAGGACTTATTTAGGTGACTTTTGGCCTTCTTAATGGTAGGTGAAAAGCTAAAAACGGGATTTCACCTTTAAAATCAAAGGTTGGGCTTAGGGAATAGTCACTTTCACAAACCCAAAGGTTAAGAAAATTATACAAGGAGTTAGAGATAAAATGAAGAGAATAGAGAAAGAATTTCAAGAACCTAGGGGGAGGATTTGAAGAACTTGTGTAAGAACAAACCTCGAGTAAAGGAAATTCGTGGAGGCTATAATTCTTCTTCAACGGTTCAAACCTACAGTCTAAAGGCCAGTGATTAACTATTTCAAATTCTAGCATGTATATTGTCCATGTTAGGTTGTTTAGAAAATTCTGAAAAGTGATATGAATTAAGATGATTTTTTATGAATCCTTGAAATTAGAATTATGAAGGATAAACCTCTTTTTGAATATATGTTTTAATCAATGAAATTGGAAATCATTTGGAGAACAGAATATGAGTTTCTAAGTTGTTCTTGGAGAAATGATCAAATATGAGATTTCTGAAATTTATGAGAAATAATAAGTTTTCAATCCAAACATCTTGATGATTTTAAGTTGTGGGATAATTAGAGATCATTTATATACCTTGCTATATCATGTGGGATGAATTGTGAGGAGTTTGGGATTAATTGATAATGCTTTTTATGATAAAAAAAAGTGTAAAACCCGTAGGTAAACATATGCAGAATCTGGGAAATTATCTGGTCGATTGATCGATCGACTCAAGAATGTTGATCGATCGACTGATCGATCAATCAACTCCCCCTTGAAATGTGATTTATTTCTTTTTGAATATTTATTTAAATCCCAACTTTGAGAAATATCTGGTGATGATTAATTGAAAAAATTGGGACTTAGAGAAGGCAATAGGGTATACTTAAGCCCCGAATAATATTATCTTGTATGGGATGGAATGAGGGAAATTAACGAGTGGGAATTGAATTCATTACGATGGAGGAATATATAAATTGAGTTTTAAATAAAATAAAGGATGATTTAAGGTTAGTACCAATGGTAAGGGAGTTATTATTACCGAAATAACCTTAGGCATATATGATATTAACCCTAGGGATGGTATAAAGGGTTAAAACTGAATTAGGGATTATCATGAAATAAACCTAATTGAAGATAATATTAATTCATAGAAATTCGGGAGTTGTGATGTCATGGACTAGCAGGGCGTGGCTTTTACCTACTGAATTTATATGAGAAATAAATGATTACCCTTCGAGTGATGAGTGAAGCTTGGGAATATAATTTGATAACTAATCTGTAAATACGTAGGATATATTAAATAAATATACTACGTATGGAAATATTTTTATGGATTGTGCTTGTGCCCTATTGTTATTATATATCGGTGGGGTGAATACCTATATTATTTTTTATTATGTTTATAACATACCTACGCTGCTTGCTATCGGGGTGGAGGTTGCGCGTTGTGGACGGTCATATCCCTGAGTGCCCTCGGAGGGAATTTTGATTCGTAACCTCAGCATAGGACCTTTGACTCATTCTATCGGTTGAGAATGATAGTTTCTACGGTTGAATGGGAGCGTAGGTATGTGTGTGACCCATTTGGCTGGGGAGTATGCTCTCCTCCAATATTCGTGATATGAGATTTACGGTTCGTTAGAGATGTCGAACCAACAGTCCCTTGTATAGTGCGAGATGTATTCAGACATGATAGCAGAGTATGAATGCACCGCAGCTGAGTCTAGTAGTGTGCAATATTGTATATATTATAAAGTATATATATATATATATATATGTGTGTGTGTGTGTGTGTGTGTGTGTGTGTGTGTGTGTGTGTGTGTGTGATTTTTATCTACTGTGTGACATTTTTTAGATATGAGGTAATCTACCGTGTGAAATTTGTAGATTAAAATTTATATTTCTGATGAAATCAACTGTGTGAAATTGTGTATATAAAATGGATAATAAGATCAGATTGAAATAAGTAAGTGAATACTTAGTCCTAAAGCTATGAAAGTTCATATTAAAGAGAAATGAACTGGTTTAATTATCATAAGTATTGTGTGGGAAATACAAAGAAATGATATAGAGAAGAATCCTAATGGAGACCTTACTAAGGGAGATAATAAGGTACGTTAGGCGTGCACACTAGATGAGAGGTGAGAATTCTCAAGCGAGAGCCCGAGAAGCTAATATGTACATAATAATTGTTTAATTGCATTTGTTAAGCACTTGCTATTTTTAAAAATCTTTTACAATCGGGCTCTGACCCGTTTCGTTGCATATTCTTTTCTCTATTATATCTTGTACATCAGGTATCCTGTATCAAGGATGCCGGCATAGAATATGGATATCTCGATGGGTTATAGCTACTACTGGAGAGGTAGATTTTGTATAGACACTCCATTCGGTTGATTCACACATTTGTAGTGATTAATCTCATTTAAGGCATGTTGCCCATGATTCCAGTTATTTCATTTATATTATAGAGATTGTAATCATTTATGTCAGTACTATTGATATCAATTTTATTTGATGATAA
Organism: Sambucus nigra; assembly: GCA_949130495.1. Lineage (NCBI taxonomy): Eukaryota > Viridiplantae > Streptophyta > Magnoliopsida > Dipsacales > Adoxaceae > Sambucus > Sambucus nigra. The sequence goes on from OX422207.1 coordinate 323,802,960, forward strand.
TGAAATATTTTAACTGGAGAGTTATTCCAGTCACAATTATTCTTGTTCAGTTGTGATGTGATGTTTATTATTACTCCGCATTATAGAATGATTTAATTAATTTTTAAAAAAATGGAAAAGTTTTTACACTAGCTTAATTAGTTATTAGGTGAGTTAATAAAGAATTATTTTTCGATAGTGATGCTAAGAATGAACCAACTGGATATTCTGATTAAATTTAATAAAGGACTGATCACCCGATATTTAATTAGGCGAGGTGTCACTGGTGGTATCAGAACATCGGGTTCTAGTGTCCTTAGGATCTTTATGACTTTTTACATTTCAACATAGCGTTCTTTTATGTAGATCCTTATTATTAGGATATTGTATTCCTCTGCGTATTACGACTTATGTGCTCCTGCCAGGAAATATAAGTGATGTAATTCTTATACGAGCTCGGTTGAGAATTGATGACTAGCGAGGGTCATTAGAAGGATAGCAGAAGGATAACTTAGCCGAAGATATAGAGTATTTAAGAAAATGGTGTTTGAGATAGAACTCACCAAAATTGTTGTCCAGGATGAGGACAATAAAGAAAATGTTCGGGAGTTATATTTTCCCAAGCACCATTATAGATGACATTTGTGCCTTTCTAAACTCAACCAGCACTGTCAGTAAAGGGTGAGGGAGTTGGAAGGACTTTTGTGAAAGAAGAAATCCAAAGGCAATTATGTAGGGTGAAGTGTAGTAAGACCCAAGACTTGAAATTTCGAGTGAAATTTTTGCTTATAGGAGCAATTTAAAGTGATGAGAGTTAGACATCACATATAAAGAAGCATGTGTGAATCTAAAATGAGAAATTTGGGTATGGTTCGATCTTGAAATCGTCCATCTGCGGTTTTTTATTTGAATGTGAAAGAATTTTGAAACTTATTTTTATCAGCAAGAAAGAAAGCCCGACGCAAGGGAGCAGTCAACTCGCTTAATGAATTCGTTACCCAACAACGGAGGGATATCTCGAATATAAGATGAGTTCATTACGTGGAAAGACTCGTGAGTTAAATCCTCAAGTACTGAGGGGAAATCTGACTAAGATGACTAGGGTCGATGTCGCCAAGAAATTTGTTAATATCCTAGAAGAAAGGGAGCCAGTAGGGATGGAAAATCTAGCAGAAGAGCAAGATATAATGCAACAGTATTAATGGAACATCACGAGAAGGTATACCGAGTGGACGACCTATTTAAATAATATGATAAAATCTTTACTGGTGACGATGGGTTCAACCAAGACAAGCGAGGTCGACAACGTTTTCCATAAGACCAGTAGAGTCAAAGGAATATCGAAAATAGCAATTGGAAGCTAAGATTGTCAGGTCCGAGAGAAAGACATTCCAAAATGGTCAGTGGGGCCAGTGACGAGGAACTGGATCGAGAAATTTCCCTATGTATAAAGAGTGGGGGTACTAGTGTTGAATGTGTCCACGTTGAAAAGTGAGACCGATAAGTTTGGGAATGAATAACCATGCTAGTTTGGCATAACGACTGGAAGAGTGAGATTTCCAGCGAAGGATTGGTCAAGAAAATTGGACCCATGAATCAACAACCCGAGAGTAGTGGGTTTAGGCAGGACCAGTGGAGTCCTAGATAATAGTAGCATACTGTATTGCATGATCGACAGGGCACAAGAAGACAAATGGAGGCCAATAAGGCATAATTGAGGCCTCGAGATTTTGGGCCAATATTTCAATGATGGGTGTGTAAGCCATATAACAGAATAATTTGCCCACAAAGAGGAGGGGGAAACTATTGGGCAAAATACTTGATGCATAAAGATTTCAGATACTCATGGGTCGTGTTGGCAGCTACGTGCTGGGACCCTACGAATCATGTAAGACTAATGAAGTTTTGTTTCATCCTTGAGAGAAAAAATTTAGGTCAAGTGACATGGGTGTGTCACAATACATATATGAATTGTTAACACTAAATTCGCGTGCGAGTCGAGTTTAGTGGGTACGTTAGTTTTAACAGCCTGGTTACAAGCGTATTTACCATGAGTATTGGGGCTTTTTGATGTCACTCGTGAGTAATCCGGGTGGGCAATAAGAACATCTTTTATCATTATATTTTACTATTGCGCTGAGTTAGTAAAGTAGAGTTTATTATAATAATGTGTAGTGATAATTATCGAATGTTTGAACGATAGTAGATTAAGTGATAAGACTATCGTGTTGGATACCCCGAGTAAGTAATTTTACTTTAGTAAGGTGCCACCTGAAATAGGGTTAGGCCTGTACATATACATTTATATGAAAATTTCATGATATCCTAAACTTCAGTGAGCATGTTGTCTAGTTATATATCATCCCGGTGCGTAGGGATTTATTTACTGATGTGACTCATGATACATTATGTTATTTATCGAGCAAAGTGATATAACTCGTTATATATATAGCGTCGAAAACTTGGGATGGTGAGAGCGCCATGTTTCATGTTATTTATAAAGGATATAAGAGTGGACGAACAAACTTTTATGTCAATATACGAAGATGGTCAGAAGGTTGATCGGGGGGGTTCCTTGTATGGATTTTGCTTTGCGAGACATCCCACGCATTAAACTAGCGAACGTTGGGAGCTGGAGAGAAGTTTGGATAATAGTACATGGGTTTTGTACCTTGGTTAATGTACATATACTATATTATAATCAGAGTTGATAATTCTATTATGACTTAAGGCTAGTAGAGTCGCTTAATCCTGACGTGAAGAATGATTTAAGAGGATTATATATAATTTGTGCATTAATGCGCGAGACATAGGGTGTATGGGATCCCTACGTGATTAAATCTTGATTTTGTCCACATTTGAAAATTATGGGATAAGGTAAATATAGAGGTTGAGATATCAGGACTTGTTGTTCGATCATTTATATCAATTAGGACCATCATTCCCCAAATGTCCATGAGGATGGTTTGCATCAGGCAGTAGATGATAATTGTCATGTGAATTCGATAACATTTATCCAAGGAAGTCGAAGCTTATTCTATCATTTGTCAAAGGCTTACGTTTCACGAGAAACTGATTTTTAGAGCAGGGAAATAACTTGTGACACGCGGTAAGGCAAAGTCACATGGATCACGGTTAGAGACACATTTAAGAGAATATAAGATGTATCATGTAATAAATGATAGTGGTGATGGGATTTAATGAAGAGAAATATTGCAAAATTTATTTTGCAATGGGTCACTTATATGTTGTTAAAGGGTGGACCATCCGAAACCAGTTGGGGTTTCTTCAACCGTTAGGGATTCCTAAGTAGTAATGGAAGAGTATTCCCAAGGATTGTATTGTGAAGGGGGTCACGATCCTATATGGTGATAGTGGATCAGTTGACCAAAGTAGCTCACGTTATGGGAATTAGGACTGATCATACTATGGGGCAATATATGTCGATTTTTATAACCGAGATAGTGCGGTTACATAGGGTATCATTTAATATCGTGTCAGATTGGGACAAGACTCTTATCTTTTGATTTTGAGAGAATTTTTCATGAGGCCATAGGTACCGAGTTGTGATTGTGTACGGCCTATTATCCGTAGACGAATGGACAGAACAAGCGGATTAACCATATGATTAAATAATAAATTATATGTGTACCCTTGGATATTAGGGGAGAACGAGTGTAATCTTTTCCATTAGTGGAGTTTGCGTACAATAACTCATATAAGTTCACTTTTAGGCATGGTGCCAGTTGAGGTATGGCACGGTAAGCCTTGTTGTTCTCCTGCTTGTTAGTTAAATGTGGGGAACCGGGTGCTATTGCGATGTTTAGAGATAATTGAAACTTATAGTATGTATTGTGTGTAAAGTACATACAGCACAAAAATCTTACTTGTGTGCGATCATCACGAGACGAGATCGTATGTATCTAAAGAACAATTAATCTACTAAGTGTGAATAGTAGAAGGCTAGATAGTGAATATCTAAAATAAGTTTAAGTAGTTAAACTTAAACAGTAAGGCTTGGACAAGAACCTACGTGACAGGGTAACTTGGGATTTAAAAAGAACATATGTGAGGTGTTCATTATTAAGGGTATTTGATATCGTACTGTATAGGTGGTACGGAGTAGTTCACTTGTGAGTACGAGGATATGATGCGCAACATATAGCTAGAGTTGTTCTTATCTGGTATTTTTTTTTCGAGACGAAACTCCGTTGTAAGGGGGGAAGTATGTAACACCACGTATTTTTAATGACTTTTAAAATCGGATTAATTAGAATTAATTGTGGGATAATTGAAAATTAATCTGGATTTAAATATTACTCGAGAATAAAGTAATATGTGAATTGTGTTGATTATTACTTATGATTAAAAGTAATATATATGATTATGACTTTACACAAGATAATGATTTTTATAAAATTATTACGAGTGATGAATACGATAATTTTGGTAATTAAGTTGGGACGCGCGTGTGAGTCGTGTCGGGACTATAATTAAATGGAATAAAAAGTAAATTATTATTATGTCATCCAAATGGCCATTCCGATAGGGTTTAAATAGTCAAAATTGAGTACCCGGGGGTTATGTTCGGGTCTTAGGAGTTTTTAAGATTTATCATGACTTATTTAGGTGACTTTTGGCCTTCTTAAGGGTAGGTGAAAAGCCGAAAACGGGATTTCACCTTAAAAATTAAATATTGGGCTAGGGAATAGTCACTTTCACAAACCCAAAGGCTAAGAAAATTATACACAGAGTTAGAGAGAAAATGGAGAGAATTGAAAAAGAATTTCAAGAGCCTAAGGGGAGGATTTGAAGAATTTGTGCAAGAACAAACCTGGAGTGAAGGAAATTCGTGGAGGCTATAATTCTTCTTCAACGGTTCAGACCTACAATCTAAAGGAAAGTGATTAATTATTGCAAATTCTAGCATGTATATTGTCCATGTTAGGTTGTTTAGAAAATTCTGAAAACTGATATGAATTAAGATGATTTTTTATGAATCCTTGAAATGAGAATTATGAAGGATAAATCTCTTTTTGAATATATGGTTTAATCCACAAAATTGGGAATCATTTGGAGAAGAAAATCTGAATTTATAAGTTGTTCTTGGAGAAATGATAAAATATGAGATTTCTGATGTGGGATGAATTGTGATGAGTTTGGGATTAATTGATAATGCTTTTGATGATAAAAAAGTGTAAAACCCGTAGGCAAACATATGCAGAATCTGGGCAATTATCTGGTCGATTGATTGATCGACTCAAGAATGTCAATCGATCGACTGATCGATCGATTGACCAGGAACAATCAATCGATCAACACCCCCTTGAAATGTGATTTATTTCTTTTTGAATATTTATTTAAATCCCAACTTTGAGAAATATCTGGTGATGATTAATTGAACAAATTGGGAATTAGAGAAGGCAGTAGGGTATACTTAAGCCCCGAATAATATTATCTTGTATGGGATGGAATGGGGGAAATTAACGAGTGTGAATTGAATTCGTTAGGGTGGAGGAATATATAAGTTGAGGTTTAAATAAAATAAAGGATGATTTAAGGTTAGTACCAATGGTAAGGGAGTTATTATTACCGGGATAACCTTAGGCATATATTAGATTAACCCTAGGGATGGAATAAAGGGTTAAAACTGAATTAGGGATTATCGTGAAATAAACCTAATTGAAGAAAATATTAATTCATAAAAATTCGGGAGTTGTGATGTCATTGACTAGTAGGCCGTGGACTTTTACCTACTGAATTTATATAAGAAATAAATGATTACCCTTCGAGTGATGAGTGAAGCTTGGGAATATAATTTGAGAAGTAATTTGTAAATATGTAGGATATATTAAATAAATATACTACGTATGGAAATATTTATATGCATTGTGCTTGTGCCCTATTGTTATTGTATATAGGTGGGTGAATAACTATATTATTTTTTATTATGTGTATAACATACCTACGTTGCTTGCTATCGGGGTGGAGGTTGCGCGTTGTGGACGGTCATAACCCTGAGTGCCTTCAGAGGGAATTTTGATTCGTACCCTCAGCATAGGACCTTTGACTCGTTCTATCGATTGAGAATGATAGTTTCTACGGTTGAATGGGAGCGTAGGTATGTGCGTGACCCATTTGGCTGGGGAGTATGCTCTCCTCCAATATTCGTGATATGAGATTTATGGTTTGTTAGATATATCGAACCAACAGTCCCTTGTATAGTGCGAGATGTACTTAGACATGATAGCAGAGTATGAATACTCCGTAGCTGAGTCTAGTAGGGTGCAGTATTGTATATATATATATATATATATACATGTGATTTTATCTACTGTGTGGCATTTAGTAGATATGAGGTAATCAATTGTGTGAAATTTATAGATTGAAATATATATTCTGTGATGAAATCTACTGTATGAAATTATATATGTAAAATGGATAATAAGATCAGATTGAAATAAGTAAGTGAATACTTATTCTAAAGTTGTGAAAGCTCATATTAAAGATAAATGAACAGGTTTAATTATCATAAGTGTTGTGTTGGAAATACGGGGAAATGATATGAGGCAGAATCCTAATGGCGGACCTTAATTAGGGAGACAATAAGGTACGTTAGGCGTGAACACTAGATGAGAGGTGAGAATTCTCAAGAAAGAGCTCGAGAAGCTAACATGTACTTAATAATTGCTTAACTGCATTTGTTAAGCACTTGCTATTTTTAAAAATCTTTTACAATGGGGCTCTGACCCGTTTCCTTGCATATTCTTTTCTCTTTTGTATCTTATACATCGGTATCCAGTATCCGGGATGTTGGCATAGAATATGGATATCTCGACGGGTTATAGCTGCTACTGGAGAGGCAAATTTTGTATAGACAGTTCCATTTGGTTGATTCACACATCTGTAGTGTCTAATCTTATTTAGGGCATGTCGCCCAGGATTTTAGTTATATCATTTCTATTCCAGAGATTGTAATCATTTATGTCAGTACTGTTGATATCAGTTTTATTTTATGGTAATGAAATATTTTAACTGGAGAGTTGTTCCAGTCACAATTATTCTTATTCAGTTGTGATGTGATGTTGTTTATTATTACTCCGCATTATGGAATGGTTTTAATTAATTTTTAAAAAAATGGAAAATCTTTTAACACTAGCTTAATTAATTATTAGTTAATTTAATAAAGAATTGTTTTTCAATAGTAATGCTGAGAATGAACCAACTGGATATTCTGATTAAATTTAATAAAGGACTGATCCCCGATATTTAATTAGGCGGAGTGTCACAGAGACCTGCTACGAATTTGATTCACAAAAAAATGGCAAAATGGTCGCAAGGACCAATTTTAAGACATGCTTCTTCAATTTGATTGAGTAGGACATGAGTGTCTTTTATTAAATTGTTTTCCTTTTGTAATTCCCTTATATTTCTCCTCTGTTTAAAGGCCCATAACATATTTGTTTGGACTCGAATTAGTGCACCGTTCATGGCCACGCGAAGCTTGTTGAGAGGTCTTTAACTTCTGTGAATAATTTGGGCAAAAATCTCAAAGTGTTAAATGATGATAATGCCCTTGAACGTGCGATAGTTGACAGAGGTTTACCGGAATGCAGCCAAACTTAACACTAAGCACCGTATCACCTACAAAAGCTCAATAATATCTCAAATAGAATGTTAACATATAAAATATAGGTTGTCTGGTTATCAAGCATAATTATTGGAATTAAAGTACCCGGTGGGGCTAAAATGCATAAGCATAGAGATTACATATGTGCATGATTCGGGACGAATCACACCCCTAACTTACACATTGCTAGTCCCTAGCAATGAAATTCAAAGAAAGAAGAACTATAAGAAAACCATAAGACATGATATATATATACAAAATAGATAAAAGCCACTTTCACAGGCGAACGATTGCATTTAGTATATGAAATAAGCCGTTAAACCCCTAGGTTATCATAGTGGACAAGTGTTGTCTCACGAGGGTTTTCATGGATGAAACCCACAAACATCAAATTTTCTCGAAACATTCCCAACCACATGCAATAAGTCCAACAATAATGAAAAAGATTCCAAATACATTATTAGCATAGTGAACGAATTCACTCAAAAGTATATACTTATTAACATTATAGAACAAACTTCGTAGAATTGAAACCTTAAAATGGGGGAGGGGAGCGAGCACATGCAAAGTTTGATTTGGCAAAAACTTAAATAAATCGGATAAGTGTTAAAGCATGCATAAATCAATCGTCACCAGATATTACACTTAACAAATGAAATCATTATAAAATGGAGGTAATGCATGGGACATGCGGGCATAAAGAGTAAATGCAAATGGAAAATAGGTCGCATACATGTCACAAATAAAGAACGATATATATAAAATGAAAAACTGTAATCTCAATTAAAGATACCATCATTAAAGGAGGCGAAATGCATTTTCACAGATTATCGAAACTATTTAAACTTTTAAATTGAATTCACCCTAGGATCACATAAAACTTTATAGGGCTGTAATGTAGGTTAGGCCCGAGTTATGAAATGAAGGGTAAATATATACGGATTCAAAGTGTTCGGAGATGAAAACTCGAGATAATGGAAAATGCGGACAATTACAAAATCAAAATATAATCTCCATAACAAGCATTAAATATAACAATGGAGAGAGTAAACAAAGCTTATTGAACAATATACACAACATATACAAATTTCTCTTTCTTTTCTTTTGTTTTCTTTTATATTCTACTTTATCTTTTCTTTTTCACTTCTTTCTTTTCTTTACTTTTCTCACTATCACATGCTTAATTGCAACCACATAACGCGAACATCATCCAATCCTAAGTATCATTCCAATCAAAGGTACGGAAGGTAATATGTATGGCTGAGAGTGCAGCTACAGCGGAAATATTGCGACTTCTCAAATAAAAACCAATTTTAATTAAACCCAATTTTTTGTTAAACCCTAAGGCATGCATCTAGATGATTTATCAAATTAAATATAGCATGCAGGATAAAACAAATAAATTTAAGGAAAAATCCCCCGCAGGGGCAAAACCATTTATTTTCACTATAATTTGTAAGAAAATGGCTTACAATCGGATTACAATGAAAATACAAGTTGACTAAGAATTACCCTCGGGTATCGGATTCTATAGTCGCGGCTGGAATTATCCCTTTCCAGTAGGGCTGCAATGAAGAAAAGAAACGGATTCTCCATAAGTGTGTGACACAGAAATACCCGCAGGTGTCGGTTCCCATGTCAGCGGCTGGAATTTTCCCTTTCCAGGAGGGCAGCAATGAAGAAGAGAACGGCTTCTCCACAAGGGTTGAACAAATCAAAGTTTTGTTCTTGGGTTGCAAAAGGATTCACAAATATTTGGCAAGGATGTGTGAATCAAAACATGAGTCTTGGGACTCAAAAATATGAAGACTAGATGTATTTGGACTCTCAAATTCGACTCCTAAAGTCTTGCAAAACAACTCTCCTGAAGTTGGTATTTATAGGGAAATACATGAAGAGACCCACGATTTTAAACTGCTGAAATTCTATCCAGTGTACAGGTACCCCGAACTGGTTCGGGTACCCCTGCGAACCGGTTCGCCCCCCGAACTGGTTTCGGGCTGGGTTCGGGAAAGTGTGCTGGGAACAGGTGCTTGAACACTTAGAAAAATTCCCAGAATTTTCAATGAACATATCTCCATTTTCAACGGGCCATAACTTGTTCACCGTAGCTCGGATTGAGGTGACGTTTCTTCCAGTATCTTTGTTGGGGCAAGCTCTTCAACTTTCCAGTTGACCGGTCCTCCGAATGGTGGCTGTAAAATTACCAATTTTCCCTTGAACATCCCTATCATGCCTTGTTTCACTGATTTGACTTCTCTTGCGTTCCACTTGCATTATGAGCCTACAATCAAGGAACGTGAAGTCGTTGATGCAGATGAGGGACATATTTAGTGGAGATAATGCATGCTTGATTCCTGGAATTCGGATAGAGGCCGTCATGTGAGATCGTGAGGTGACGTGCCAAATGTAGCGGCGTACGACATAAATAAATGAAACATTTCGAACATGAGAAAAATATCCTTACAAATCTCCCCCTATGTCTATGCCGGTACATACATAAAAATCCGAATTATCAAATATGAAATTGCCTATACAAATCTACCCTCCCATGAACCCAAAATTGGAAAAGGTACAAGTGAATAGTCTTCATCGTTTGTTCTTCAAATCGTCAGGAATCTCAAATCTTTTCTCATCAGGGTGTGCAATTTAGTGATCATCAATGTAGTACCTACACACATGAGATAAAGCAAAATACCAAGTGACGTATCGAGTTTGAAATGAGATAAACATGGATACCAATTTATGATGAACGTATAAGTCAAATCTCAAAAACTCCACCAAAATTCAAACTCCCCCAGAATAAGATAATTCTTTCTCCCCTTTTTTATGATGTCCCCAAATAGAAAAAAAAGAAGAATGAATCAAACAAGCAAAATCGGGGTGTCACGGTATACAAAACATACACAAACTATTTTTGATTTTTCAATTTTTCGGCAAAGGTAGGATACCAATATGAACAAATATGATACAAAAATCACACCATGGATTTAGACTCAAACAACCAAGTCATGGAAACGGAATGAATGGGTGTGAACACATTCGATAGGTAAATCAACTCAATCAATCATCTGTGCACGATGCATACGTGTACTCCTAACGAATGAACATCAAAAGTATCCTTAGGTGTAAAAAAAAATTGTTGAATTTAGATGACATCGTCTTATGCAAATCAACAAATCAAAGTCAAAGTGATTTCCACACCAATAACATCCAAAACTATGTAGCGCATTTTCAAGCAATTCAAGGACATGCAAACCCGTTTTAAATTCTCCAACCAAACTCCCTCATGTATATATTCTTTTAGAGGTAATCTAAATTCTCAAACTTTGGAGAATCGGTGCAAAAACCTAAATGGCCCATATTTTGGCATGAATATCTTTTTATTGCCTTTAATTTTTTTATTTTTTTGGGGGGATCTTTTAACCTCTTTGGACCTCGGATAATAAAATTCCTCAATTTTTAGGTCCTTTTTAACGGTGGCTTAGTATTCGCAAAGGCTAAAGAACCTTTCGCAGCCCTTCCCCGTTTTTCAAACAAAGCACACAAACTCACAAAACGGTTTTTATATGCACAATTTCCTTATAAAAATTTATCGCGCTTGGTTCGTTTTAAGGACAGGATTGAAGTGAAAACACCCAACCAACATGTGAAAAGACAAGCACAATAATCAAACAAATCCGTGCATGTGTGCAATAAAGGAAATATGAGTCAAACATGTAGGAAGTAACACTTAATTACATCTTAATGACTCCAAACATTATAAAGCACATGGATGAATTGACCTATTGTCTCAAAACACTATCAAATAGTCACATGAAAAAATGGAATGATGTTGTGACTCGGTCATCCAAAGTGTTCATCCATAAACGGTGCAACAAAAAAAATCTTTTTGTATTTTTCAAAATTTTTCAAAAAAATATATGCAAAAAGTACATGTCACAACGCTAGCAAAAATATATCAAAAAGCATAACTAGCGTATGACAAACATGCAAACACAATCATCTATATGATATGGCAAGAGAAGAATCATGTGCAAGCAAACGGGAATCAACTTGTCTAAAATCTAGTTCCTCCAAAAGTGATTTCCTAACCCAAATGGAAACACGTCGACAAGGGGTTTTGGGAACCAACAAAATACTAGACTTCGAATTCCTAGGACCTCTTCCAAGATCAAAACAAAATCGCCTAAGGTGACCATTCCTACCACAATATGAGCATGTGTAAACGGGTGGGATGACACCTAAAGTGTGATCTTTTCTAGCGTCCTTGGAATTAGTTGACCCTCTAAAACAAATAATGGTTTTGGCTTTAGCATTAGAAGCATGAGAACACGATGAGCCATTACCATCACAATCAAACCTACTTAAATCATTTAAATCATTTTTCATCTTCAAAATATTTGATTCAAGCAACAAATTAGACTATTCCCAAGACAGGGATTGCTTTTTCAAATTTTCAACAATTTCTAAAAGGGTATCCCTCTCCCCATCAATTAAAGCAAACTTTTCCCTACGAGTCTCTTCACGTGCCACAAATTCATTGATTAAAATATTTTTTTCATCTTTGGCACAAACACAAACCATCGAATTTTTAAGGTCCTCTAATTCATTTTCTAAAACTTGGACCCTATCATCACACTCCTTCTTGGACAATTTTAAAGAAACAAAGTCGTCGTCCAAGGAAACAAGTTTTTCAAGATAAAAATCTCTTTGATTTTGAACCGTTTGCAAAAGATCCATCGTGGATTTAAAACGAGAATTTTCTTTTTCCAAAACTTTAATTCTTTTGCAAAGTTTCAAATTCAAACTTTTTAAATTTGTGGTACACTCATGTAACGTGTGACCAACACCCTCACAACAAGAACACCTCTCAGATTCGTTTTCAACAGAAGATTTAAAGCAAGAGTTCGTGTGAATTTTCCAATTAATTTTTTCAAAAATTTGACATCGAAGATCATCAAAACCATCAAAAGCCATTTTTGTGCAAAATCAGAATCAAATCACAATAACTTAGTGCAACAGGCTCTGATACCAATTTGACGACGTGAGAAGTCAAATTGTATCAAAAAAATAAATCCTCGAAAAATCAGGATCACGCGATAAATTAGCGTAACCCGCTCTGATACCAATTTGAGAGTGCAGCTACAGCGGAAATATTGCGACTTCTCAAATAAAAATCAATTTTAATTAAACCCAAATTTTAGTTAAACCCTAAGACATGCATCTAGATGATTTATCAAATAAAATATAGCATGCAGGATAAAACAAATAAATTTAAGGAAAAATCCCCCACAGGGGCAAAACCATTTATTTTCACTATAATTTGTAAGAAAACGGCTTACAATCGGATTACAATGAAAATACAAGTTGACTAAGAATTACCCTCGGGTATCGGATTCTGTAGTCGCGGCTGGAATTATAGCTTTCCAGTAGGGCTGCAATGAAGAAGAGAAATGGCTTCTCCACAAGTGTGTGACACAGAAATACCCGCAGGTGTCGGTTCCTATGTCGGTGGCTAGAATTTTCCCTTTCCAGGAGGGCAGCAATGAAGAAGAGAACGGCTTCTCCACAAGGGTTGAACAAACCAAAGTTGTATTCTTGGGTTGCAAAAGGATTCACAAATATTTGGCAAGGATGTGTGAATCAAAACATGAGTCTTGGGACTCAAAAATATGAAGACTAGATGTATTTGTACTCTCAAATTCGTCTCCTAAAGTCTTGCAAAACAACTCTCCCGAAGTTGGTATTTATAGGGAAATACATGAAGAGACCCACGATTTTAAACTGCTGAAATTCTATCCAGCGTACAGGTACCCCGAACCGGTTCGGGTACCCCTGCGAACCGATTCGCCCCCCCAAACCGATTTCGGGCTGGGTTAGGGAAAGTGTGCTGGGAACAGGTGCTTGAACACTTAGAAAAATTCCCAGAATTTTCAATGAACATATCTCCATTTTCAACGGGCCATAACTTGTTCACCGTGGCTCGGATTGAGGTGCCGTTTCTTCCAGTATCTTTGTTGAGGCAAGCTCTTCAACTTTCCAGTTGAACGGTCCTCCGAACGGTGGCTGTAAAATTACCAATTTGCCCTTGAACATCCCTATCATGCCTTGTTTCACTGATTTGACTTCTCTTGCGTTCCACTTGCATTATGAGCCTACAATCAAGGAACGTGAAGTCGTTGATGCAGATGAGGGACATATTTAGTGGAGATAATGCATGCTTGATTCCTGTAATTCGGATAGAGGCCGTCATGTGAGATCGTGAGGTGACGTGCCAAATGTAGCGGCGTACTACATAAATAAATGAAACATTTCGGGCATGAGAAAAATGTCCTTACAATGGCTTATAATTGCAATGTGGAGTTGATTATGGGATTTGGGATTATGAAACGAAAAGCTATATTAAAGCTCAAAGGGGTTGATGAGGAAAAACATTTAAGGTGAGGTCAAGGTCAATATGGGTGATATAACAAAGAGGGCCTATAATCATTTTCTAAAGTTTACGCAATTCTTGAGTCAAAACAAACCTTGAAAATCATGATCAAGTAACACATTTTAAGATATAAACTCAATTAATGAACGATCAATGAAAAAATATTGAGATTACCAACGGCTGTAACGTTTTCAAAGAGGAGAGAGAAGTGTATAACACTCACAAACGAAGAAAAGTCCAAAGCTCACTAGGTGTAAGTATATACAATGCAATAAAAGATTATCGAGTTATAAAAATCTTAAACGGAATCAATAAAGCAAGAAAAGTTCATGTACTCATGGAATTAAAATTTAATTCATGAAGTTATTCACAATATCAATAATTGAGGACAAAAGTCTAATTACTTCTAAAATCGAGAATATGCATCATTGAGTTGTCTATTGGGTCGGACAATTATTAAAATTTATCATCGGAAAAAATGCAAAATGCCCAACAAAGGAGAAAAAAGAAAGAAAATCTTTTTGAAATTTTTATCTATTTTTACAAGCAAAGCATGCTTAGAATGAACATATAATCAAATCAAAGAAACTACCAATCAATGGATAGAATATCCCACATAACCTAACTTAAAACCTAACATTGTCCTCAATGTGTATTAAGAACCAAGTTAAAGAGATAAAAAGAGCGATATTACCCAAAATGGAGCGATCTCGTGAAAGTAAAAATCCAATAATTATACAAAATATATTAGTATCAAGCATAGAAAAAATAAATAACACAAACTTAACTAACTACACTATACAATGAGTAAGAAAAAAGAAAAATAAGGAAAATATAAATTAACTATACACTAGAATTTGAAATTTTTGAGAGTTCACCCAAAATATGATTTGACTTTGGAGGATCAACGAGGTCCCTCCCTTTCATGCATACCTTCCAGAAAATTGGAATTATGTTCAAACAACGGAAGGCATGTGTAAGGCGGATGAAATGAACCATCACCAATTTTCAGAGGGATGATGGGGGATTTGGATAAAACGGGTGACAAGTACACAAGGGGGCCAAAAAAATAGAATTTCCTCCCAAATATTTTGCAATTGGAATAGGAGGCGGCAATCATGGAAGCAAAGATACCTTCATGGAAAGCAACACAAACAAGTAATCATCATCGGTGAAAGGGTTAAACGTTTTAAAGTTTGGAACCGATTCATCGGGTAATAGCATCGGTTCGACAATATAGAATAAAGATGGGGATGAAAGAAATTCAAACTCAAGCGATGAGTCATCATCGCTTGAAGATTGAGTTTCGAAGGAAATAAGATCATTTTCAATGAAATATTATTCTTCGGGGGCACAGAAGAAATCATTTCATTGCAATTGGATACTACATCCATTTTTTCCCCAATTTTTATTCTCTATTATACCATGGGCCAATTCAAGAATGGTTTGTTCCAAAGTAGGCACAAAATCCTCATTTGGTTCAAAACATTCCTAGACTTCAAAAGTCTCAGAAGAAAAATCGTCGTCGGATTCAAATAACAAATCCAGCTCATGCTCTCAATAACGATTTTCTTTCCGATAATGATTTTCAAAATTTTCATTTTCAAGAAGGCACAACCCCTCACCGAAAGTCATAGGCCGAGGCGCGGATTCTTGTAAATGAGAACTTTTAAAATCATCCTCGAAACTACTATCAAAATCATTATGATAAGAATTTTAAAAGCTATTTCAATTCGGTTCAAAATTATTATCATAAGAACCTTGAGGCCCAATATCAGAATAATCATTCTCAAAATTCCCGTAATCCATAACTTGACTTTGTTAATAGTCACCCAAAGACATTTAGATGTTTCAATTTTTTGGGTTGGTAAGTATTGACCAAAACTCATAGGTGTAGAGGGATTTTGAGAATTATCATTACGGTTACCAAAAAAATTGGAATTAGACATACTTACCCCAAAGAAGGCTCGAGATGGCAAATTCCACAAAGCGATGTCGTCCGAAAAATTCAAGGGTTTATTGGCGCTTAAATGTAGAAGTCATATAAAAATAGTTAACAAAAAATACAAATAGAAAGAAAATACTACGAAATACTAAATCAATTAAATTCTCAAATAAACAAGTCTTTTGATAGAGAGGGATTTTACAGCGGCGCAAGAGTCACCTACGCGCCAGTCGTTTAATATATTCGGCTCACCAACTCAATACAAAAGCCTAAACTATGACTATATCTTTTAAGGGAGTATAGCGGCCAGTCCGGGTATCAAAAATCCACAGAGACTAGTTGCTAGGATTTAATCTGTTTAATACTTCTCAATAAAAATGAAAAAGGTAGTTGTTAGAAAAAAGGAAAAGATAACTAGGCATGTGTATTTAAACTAGATTAACAAAAGGAATAAAAACTATAGGGTGCGATAGATATCCCTAACCTCGAGTTAACTAGTATAAATGGTTATATGGATCTATAAATTTAGTAAGATCAAGTCTCATTTCAACAATTAATCAAATCTAGAGTTGTCACCCCCTAAATCGTCCTAAAATCTTAATATGATTTTGGCATCAACAAATACCCCAAAAATTACACACGCAAGGTCGTAAATATGGAGCATACATGATATATCCGTTAAATCTCCTAGGCATAATATCAAAGACAACCCAGTCGAATTAAATTAATAAAATCCATCACCAAAGCAAAGCAACTAAATCAACCCTAGGTGAGTTCCATGAATCACAACCTAATTTAAATTAGCCACTAAGCATAATCAAATACTTAAATTAAAGTAAGTAATTAACAAAAGCCAACAATAAATAAATTAACTACAATAAATTATCTAGGTTTGAAAATAAATAATAAAGCATGAAATAAAAGGAATAAAAGAATATATAAGAGGTAGAAGACAAGGAATAGTAAAGTTTTTACATTAATGGGTACTACCCAAAGGAAAAAGGAGGAGAGGTGAGACTCCACAACAAAACCCCCAAAGCTTCTATAATCCTAAGAAGTGAAAAGATGAGATAGAAATAATATATTTAAAAAAATATATTAGCTCTCTTATTTATAAAAAGTTGTGAATTAAATAAATCAAAAAGAAAAAGAAAAAAAAAAAAGAAAAGAGAAAATGGGTAACAGTTATCTCAGCCAAACCGAGGACCGGTCGACGAGGGGTGGTGGCCGGTTGACCGAAGATTGCAAATTAAGTCCACTGCCAAGCGCGCAAGATAAAAATAGAAAGTTCGGACGATCGAGGGTCAGGATCGGTCGACAACCGATGAGGAATCAGGTCCACTGTCTTACGTCGAGAGAAAAAATAGAAAGGTCGTTCGACCGATGGTCAGGATCGGTTGACCGGGGCTGGCATCACTTGCGACTGTAACTTTCCAAGCAAAAGATCACATCCTTATATTTGCTTAACACACGAGACCTGCTACGAATTTGATTCGCAAGCAAAGGCTACATGGATGCAAAGACCAATTTTAAGACCTGCTTCTGCAATTTGATTGAGTAGGACATGAATGTCGTTTATTAAATTATTTTCCTTTTGTAATTCCCTTATATTTCTCCTCCGTTTAAAGGCCGTAACATATTCATTTGGACTCGAATTCATGCACCGTTAGTGGCCACGCGAAGCTTGTTCAGAGTTCTTCAACTTTCATGAATACTTTGGGTAAAAATCCCAGAGTGTGAAATGACGATAATGCCTCGAAATGTGCGATAGTCGACGGAGCTTTATCGGAATGCAACCAAACTTCACACTAAGCACCGTAACACCTAAAAAATCTCAATAATACCTCAAATAGCATGTTAACATATAAAATGGAGGTTGTTTAGTTATCGAGCATAATTATATGAATTAAAGTACCCGAGGGGGCTAAAATGCATAAGCATAGAGGGTATATATGTGCATGATTCGGGATGAATCAATATGGTCTTCCCTTAACGAGCATGAGTGAGCGCAATTTGAAGAACTGTTGGTTGAGCTCATAGACTTTTTCACGTGGTTTTATGATGACATGACCGGAATTAACCCAGAGATAGCTCATCATGAGATCTTGATATTCCCATAATGTAAACCAATCAAGCAGAAGTTAAGTAAACTCCAAAAGGAATTGTCCCTCATAGTAAAAGAAGAGGTTAAACAGATGAATGTGGGTTTCATTCATATGGTCGAATACCCTACATAGCTTGCCAAGATCATCCCCAAGCCGAAGTTGGGAGGAAAAGTCCGCATGTGCATCGACTAGCGGGACCTGAACAAGACATCCCCAAAAGATAATTACCCATTACCAAACATCAACAAGATCATGTAATACCCCGTATTTTTATGGCTTTTAAATTTATGGATTTATTAAATTTAATTGAGATAAATTAATTTAATATTAATCAGGAAATTTGTTTTAAATGTTACTAGCGTGACGAGAGTTAGTAATTATTAGAAAATTATTGATTTGTTAAACATTACTTATTGGGTAGAGTAATATGTAGGATTGAATTTATTAAAATTGTCACGAGGGAATAATATGACAATTATGAAAGTTAAGTCGGGACGCGCCGGTGTCGTGTCGAGATTAAATTATTATTATTAGAAGTGAATAAATTATAAGTTTCATGTATGATCATTTCGAGTGCGCCAATGTGTTCGGAAGGGTTGAGATAGTCTAAATAATGTACCGTTTAGTTTGGGTCTCGGGGTGTTTTTAGGCCTAATTAACATCCCGGAAGAGCGTTTTCGACATTTCGTATTTTTGGGCAATTAAACCCACGAATTTCCCAAGGTTATATCAGCTTCTAGGAGTTGTCATATAGGGTTAACAAAAGAAAAACCAAAGAATGGCCATTGGAGAGGAAGTGGGAAAGCTTTCCAAGGAGTTCAAAGCCAAAAAAACTCCACCGTTTGCACCGCCACCACCGCCAAATCGTAGATCACGCGACAGGGAACACAACCACACCACTTTCTTTCACAAATCAGAAACTCAATTTCCAGGTAAGTATCTATCTTGCTTTATTTTTAGTTCATGTCTCAATCATGTTAGTCTAGGAGTGTTTAAAACTTGTTTCATGAAAGAAAGTATAGTTTTGAGACTTAAAATCACATGTTATAGAAGAAGTAATCATATTCTGGATATCTAAATCACTTGTAGAGGATAAACGGCAAATTTGTATGGATTTACAAGTAGGAATTCTGGAAAAGAATTGGAAGAATTGAAAGAAAAAGAAAAAAATTAGGGTTCTTGATGTTTAGGAAAATTTTACCAATTAAATTGTTGTAATTGATGAATTGGGACATATTTTACGTAGAAAATTATGTGTTCTGGTATATAGTACTTGTAGTGACGTTTGTTGGGAGTTTGGGAATGATATATGGAGATTTGGTTGAGGTTGGAGAGGCAAACCCGTAACTGGGTTAATGCAGTTTTCGTCATAACTGCTTGATCAATCGATCGACCCAAGGACATCGATCGATCAACCCCTCCTGGAAAACTGTATATTTTTCCTTCTGTTGGTTTAATCCGATTAAAATGTGTAGTAACCCTTTATTATTGTGGGAGCATAATAAATAGGACCAGTAGGGTCTAGGTAAACTCCATTGAGTGAGAATTTAATGTAAGATGAAATTAAGGTTTAACGGGGAGTTATTCACACATATGAAATCATGTGTACGTTTAATAAAAGGTCGAGACTTGTAAGGAAGTGAGACTAGAAGGTAAGTGAGAGTGCCTATTGAAATTAAACTTAGGGAGTTAGAATACTTCGAGAGACGAGAAGCAGGTTTGGAGTAACTTATATATATATATATATATGAGAATAAAAGTCGCAAATTCGTTATACAAAATAATCAAGTAAAAATGTGCTAAGAGCGGATAAATATAATTATGGGTCGTGACCGCACGCAAATTCAGAAATGTGGATATTTATATATATATATATATATAGGACTGTGTGATTGTGCATATATTATATATTTGTAAAAAATCATACTCGGGCTACTTGTTATCACGGGGGTTTTCGCACCGGGACAGTCTTATCTCTATTGGGCCTTTATGGGGGATATTGAATCGTACCCTAGAATATAAGATTCCTTGGTACAGGCTATCTGATTGATAGTCATACGGTCCTAAGAGATGTGAGGGTATGTGCTGACCTCTTAGTGACTTAAAACTATGTTTCGTCTCCATTTGTTTATGTATTGTGTTAATACAGTTCGAGAGTGATTCCGGATTAGTATTTCCCTTACTTTGTATGATATGGGGACTTGATAGCAGAGTATGCCAGCACCATAGGTTTTTTTATGTGGGGTGCCATTAGCATATATATTATATGTGTGACTAATATATATAGGTATATCTCTATGGGAACTTTCTACTGTGCGTATAAGTAGATAAGTAATGAATAAATGCTTCAATTTTATTATAAACGTTCGGGAACTTTATAAGGGAAATGAGCTGTTCTAAATAACGTAGAAATCTCGAAGAGAATGATTTCCTAAAGTAAATATCATAACCTCGCTTGTTACCTGATAAAACCTTATGGAATAAGTTAGAGAAACTTATGAGATTTATTAGCACGGTAGGTGTGCACACTAGAATGAGAGGTGAGAATTCTCAAGAGAGTGTCGCATACTAACATGGTTCTTGCATTAGCCGGTAAACATTTTAAATACTTGCTAAACTAATTTTAAACTGTTTTACACTCGGGATCTGACCCGTTTCCTGTTATTTCTTCTCTCTTGTAGATATATATGTATATTATACAGGGGCGTCATGCTTAGGTTCTTTGGATCGGACGTGCTGCAGCTTATGTGGGAGTTGCAGGACATTGCTTAGACGACCTCGTTACTGATTCTACTCCTATTTTAGTTCTTATTAGTTAGAGCATGTGTCGCCGATTTCTCTATTCAGTTTGGATTGTTTTCAGAGATTTACGTTCCTTTATATTTCCATTAGTTGGTACTCTATGGGATTTAATTGCTGTCAGGATGGTTTTATTTATAGTTTAAACTAGTTTGGCTTATATGGATGAATCTAATTCTTGTGTGTTACTATCCATCTTTAATATGTCAGAGTTCTTATATTGTTGGTTATTTAAAAAGGTTTTCATATTCGGATTTAATAATATGGAAATAAGGTTTTAAAATTGTTTTGACACTTAGGTTAATTATTTAGGGTGTTCAAATTGGAAATATTATTTTGCGACAGTGATGCTAAGAATGAACCAACAGTTCACCTTGATTTTTAATTTAATAAAGGATTCATCACCCGACATTTAATTAAGCGGGGTGTTACAGGTGGCATCAGAGCATCAAATTCTAGTGTCCTTTAAGATCTGTGCGGCTTATTATGCTTCCAGTGCTGGTTTGTTTGTTATAGAGCCCTATGTTTAGGATTGTTGGTTTCTATGGTGAGATTTCGTTCTCCATCTATAATGTATGTACATTAGAGAATTCTAATTGCGTTCGGAAGTGTGCGTGTGACGAGCAATGAAGGATGTCAGATGAGGGCCATTAGGCGAACATCAGGAGGCAGGGCTCAGTCGAGATTGTAAAGTATATTCGAGGATGATAATTGTAGTCAAAGTCACCCCTATTAGGGAACGAGAGGCCAGGACTATAAATACGTCTAGGATGAAGCCTACAAGTGCTGCTATAGTCAAAAGTGAGGACAAATTTGACCCACCCAACGTGGTGCGCTTGTGAGAGGGTCGAAAGGTCAAATTGAGGAGAGTCATCAGCGGAAATTCTAGACATGTAAGAATTGTGTGTGTTACCCAACGAAGGTAATATATTCAAAGGCTTGGAAATATAGTGGAGTTTGGTTAACTAGAAGTGAAAATTTGGGGTAAAATTTTTCTTGACTCGGGGAAGAAAAGTTATAATAGTGGGAGTCAACCACCACCGTTAGTGGTGAAATGTTGCGTAAATGAAAGGACCTTAGGTACAGTTTAACCGCACATTCTTTCATAAGTTGTTCAGGATGAGATATAAACGTCGTGCCGAACCCATTACGGAAGGGCCGTACATGGGTCCATTTGTAAATGGATTTAGACTTTTAGCAAAATTTGTATCAGCGGGAGTGGATATCAATGGTAGAGAAGATTTCAAGTGGGAAATCGACTCGTGAGGAAAGATTGACAACACTTAAAGAGAATTATGTTGGACAGTCAATCCATATGGTGATAATGCCACGCGTCGTCCGAAGAGATGTTAACGCTCTTATGAAGGGAGCTAAAATAATCAGATACTTATTGGAAAGTGAGTCTAGATGAAGAGTAGTTAGTAAAACACCATAAGGGGGAGTCCCATCGGGGGACTCATTTAAATGATTCGGATATCTAAATTCTTACCAAGCGATGGTGAATTCAGTAAGGGTTATTGAAGCCAGTAGCACATTCCTTAGGGCCAACAAAGCTAAAGGAACAATGGGAGTAGCCACCAGGAATTGAGCGTACCAAAGTCTGAGAAGGACAATCCTAATATGGTTAGTATGACAGGTGATAAGTGGATCATGTGTAGAGGTATTTTGTGGAAAGTGATTCGCATACGTTAATATTTTCCCGAAGTGAGTAAAGGGACAAGCGTAGGATACCTAGTAAAGGACAATGATTAAAGTAGTTTTTATTTTGGTTTGGACAGGCGTGTTACGTTCGGGGACCATTTGTGCAGTCAAGACGATTGGCAAGGTAGAAGTATGAGTTTTATCCTCAGAGGATGAGGTGTGTTTTATGTGACATGAGTGAGTCACCATATTTTGTTCATTGCTAGATTAGCATGTGAGACGAGTTAATGCGTATAACTATAAACATTATTATTATGTGAATATTTTCCCTAGTGTAACGGGATTATCCTTAGTGCTATCCGCGGAGGATAAATGAGTGTCTTAATAGTGTTATATACTTTATTAAGGTGACTCGTTTTAGTGATGTGATAAACGAGTATGATATTGACTTGGTTACAACTTTATAGTAATGGGTAGTACGATAGTAGGCAATTATTGCAAGGCTATCGGAATGGTTGCATTAGTGCAGCATGTTTTGTTCTGACGAGGCCTCACCTGCGAGAGGGTCGGACTCGCACTTATATTTTCTATTCTAGAAACTTCGGAGGGGATAGTGGGATCGATATATTTGATCCCGATGTGTGTAGGGACTTTGTTATCATGATTCAGTATGTATTAGGATTACTGTTGAGCGAAAAGACTTAACTTATTATTATGTTTAGCGCTCAAGACTTGGTGATAGGAAGAGCACATTGATATATCTATCCTTTAGAGATGTGAGAGTTAAGAGTTATACCCATATGTTTGGGGACAGGATTTTGAGAATCCCGATGGTGTATATTCGAGGTTTATGGAA
Source organism: Sambucus nigra (assembly GCA_949130495.1). Classification (NCBI taxonomy): domain Eukaryota; kingdom Viridiplantae; phylum Streptophyta; class Magnoliopsida; order Dipsacales; family Adoxaceae; genus Sambucus; species Sambucus nigra. The sequence goes on from OX422207.1 coordinate 323,826,351, forward strand.
TATGATTACCACCAATGCTGAACGATAGTGCAAATTGACGAAATGTTCTTTATTAAGTGTAATTACGAGAAGAGATGTAACTTTTCTGTCAAGAGCAGAATAAAGGGGTACATGTTATGGACGGAGGGCCTAACGGATTTTGATAATCGATAATGTTAGGTAGTAGTGTATCGGGGGGTTCCTTGTTTGGATTTTGCATTGCGAGACATCCCACGCATGAAACTTAGCGTAAGGTTGGAAGTTGGAAGATGTTTGGTCATTAGTTTATGAGTTTAGTACCTCGGTCGTAATAGGAGCAGGTAATTATATTTGTAAATTGGAAGTCAAATTATGAATTAAGTCCAGTGGAGACGGTTGGGTAGTAAGAAAGCATTGAAAGATTTGTCTTATCACCACGAGCTGAGGGGTGGAACGATGATAAAGAGGATTTAAAATTTCAATTTCTAAGGTGATTAAGAGTACCCGAGTGTTGTAAGCACGTTGTGAGCACAAGGAAAAGAAAGAATTGGGTGTTATGGGTGAAGGGTATGTGATGCTTACGCTAGTATGCACGGTTTATAGGGTGTGTGGGAATCCTGGTTAGCTGATGTTAGAGTCGCCCGAGTTGTAGGGATGTGGGAATAGACATGTGGAATAAATGTTTGTGGGATTAACATAACGAAGTGGAAGTGGTAGGGCGGATTGAGCGCTGTGTGAAAAATGATAAATCCATATATTTGTATTCAGAGCAACACACTGAATCTGGTTATAAGACTGGGGGAAGCCATTTAAAAAGGGGTATTCCTTGAGAAGGGTAGAATTCAAATTATTCTGGAGAACGCTCATATCGGAGTGGGAATTAGTCCAATGTTGAGAGCGACTGATGCGTACAAAGAGTGAAGGTGTTAGTATGGTCTAAACAGGTCCGAAAGTGCACATCGTGGAGAAAAGGGCGTGGGTCGGAACTTTCAGTATACGCAAGGGAAAGAAGGGGAGTATTAAGTGTCACTTAATGTGAGACATAACAAGTAGAAGTCGATGTCGAGCGGGACATATTGAGTAGTCTCCACGGGCACTACTCATAAGTAGAAATCGGTTGGAACAAGAGGAACAACCAAAGAATTTGGGGGCTATCAACAATTCCTATAATGTAAGAGGCCGGTAAAGTCGGTAAAGTTTCTTGGATAAGTTTACAACCTCAAGGTAAGATAAAGAGTTCCCTCGAACGCGTGGAACAAGATGACCAAGAAGGAAGTGATTGACATTCCTTTGGGTTGAGTTACAATATTAGCTAGTGTGCCTCAGTCTTCCTTTGAAAGGGAGAATCGCGCCGGTATGTGGTCCTTCACAGTATTTTTCTGAATTAGGATAAGATTTTAAAATCCCACCTTCAATACGAGATTTCAGGAAGCAGCGGGGATATCATTTCGTTTTGATCAAATTATATCACCCACAATTCGGAGAGTACGCGAGCGGTGATCAACCATTAGTGGAGCCGTGCGAAAGTAATTTTAGGTTCATTGTGATCATTTCTTTTCCACAACGGTTATAGATAGCAAGTGGAGTATAGCACGGTAATTGGGGGAGGATATTACCTAATGGTAGGGTTACGTGGGAGCACTGGTACCTGTTTATTGTGAACAAGATGCTTATTGAGGATTTGATGTGGGAAAAACCTTAACTTTTCTTATTCTGAATGTTAAAAGATGGGCGAACAATCAGAATTTTGGATTGGGTGAGTTAGAGTCTAACGACTTTGGTGGAATTCCAAGACTGTTTTAGGCGAACAAAAGTGGTCAGATCTTCGTATGGTTTCTCTCAGAATGAGAGTTTTGTGTTTAGATAAATCCGAGTGGTTGTCAGGTAGTGAGGTGCGGCCTCCCAATGATATTGAAATAATAAGGTATTAATAATGTATAGGCATGTCTTATGCAATTGTTGTTGGTTAAAATCACAATGAGAAGTGTCTTTAATGAGAGTGTTAAACAAGTTTGCTGTGAGGCGGGGGCTATAGTGATTGAGCGCCTTACTATGTAGATAGTTTGCGTACTGATAAGGTATCCAAAAATTTTAATATAAGATGAGACGACTTGTATTTATTTATTTTGTTGTATAGAGCATTGGAAATTTACTTTAGTTATATTTATTCAAGAGAATTTTCTTGTATTAAATTGATGAGATTGATATTTGTAGTTCTCTTTCGATGTTGCGAGAATTAGATGCTTTATACCTTATTATAGATGATACAATATAGGCCTTATTTTCGGAATTTCGGGACAAAATTTCGTTATTAGGGGGGAGTATGTAATACCCCGTATTTTTATGGCTTTTAAATTTAGGGATTTATTAAATTTAATTGAGATAAATTAATTTAATATTAATCCGAAAATTTGTTTTAAATGTTACTAGCGTGATGAGAGTTAGTAATTATTGGAAAATTGTTGATTTGTTAAATATTACTTATTGAGTAAAGTAATATGTAGGATTGAATTTATTAAAATTGTCACGAGGGAATAATATGACAATTATGGAAATTAAGTCGGGACGCATTGGTGTTGTGTCGGGATTAAATTATTATTATTAAAAGTGAATAAATTATAAGTTTCTCATATGGTCATTTCGAGTGCGCCAATTTGTCCGAAAGGATTGAGATAGTCAAAATAATGTACGCGGGGTTTAGTTTGGGTCTCGGGGCGTTTTTAGGCCTAATTAACATCCCGTGAGGGCGTTTTAAACATTTCGTATTTTTGGGCAATTAAACCCACGAATTTCCCAAGGTTATATCAGCTTCTAGGAGTTGTCATCTAGGGTTAACAAAAGCAAAACAAAAGAACGGTCATTGGAGAAGAAGTGGGAAAGTTTTCTAAGGAGTTCAAAGCCAAAAAACCTCCACCGTTTGCACCGCCACCACCGCCAAATCGTAGATCGCGCGACGGGGAACACAACCACACCACTTTCTTTCACAAATCAGAAACTCAATTTCCAGGCAAGTATCTATCTTGTTTTATTTTTAGTTAATGTCTCAATCATGTTAGTCTATGGTTGTTTAGAACTTGTTTCATGAAAGAAAGTATAGTTTTGAGACTTAAAATCACATGTTATAAAAGAAGTAATCATATTCTGGATATTTAAATCACATGTAGAGGATAAACGACGAATTTGTATGGATTTATAAGTAGGAATTCTGGAAAAAAATTGGAAGAATTGAAAGAATACGAAAAAAATTAGGGTTCTTGATGTTTAGGAAAATTTTACCCATTAAATTGTTGTAATTGATGAATTGGGACATATTTTACGTAGAAAATTATGTGTTCTGGTATATAGTACTTGTAATGACGTTTTTTGGGAGTTTGGGAATGATATATGGAGATTTGGTTGAGGTTGGAGAGGCAAACCCGTAACTGGGTTAATGAAGTTTTCGTCATAACTGCTTGATCGATCGATCGACCCATGAACATCGATCGATCAACCCCCTTACATCGATCGATCGACCCCTCCTGAAAAACTATATATTTTTCCTTCTGTTAATTTAATCCGATTAAAATGCGTAGTAACCCTTGATTATTATTGTGGGAGCATAATGGGATATAAATAGGACTAGTAGGGTCTAGGTAAACTCCGTTGACTGAGAATTTACTGTAAGATGAAATTAAGGGTTAACGGGGAGTTATTCACACATATGAAATCATGCGTACGTTTAATAAAAGGTCGAGACTTGTAAGGAAGTGAGACTATAAGGTAAGTGAGAGTGCCTACTGAAATTATACTTAGGGAGTTAGAATACTTAGAGAGACGAGAAGTAGGTGTGGAGTAACTGATATATATATATATATATATATATATGAGAATAAAAGTGGCAAATCCGTTATACGAGATAATCAAGTAAAAGTATGCTAAGAGCGGATAAATATAATTATGGGTCGTGAGCGCACCCAAATTCAGAAATGTGGATATATATATATATATATATATATATATATATATGACTGTGTGATTGTGCATATATTATATATCTGTAAAAAATCATACTCGGGCTACTTGCTATCACGGGGGTTTCCGTGCCGGGACGGTCTTATCTCGATTGGGCCTTTATGAGGGATATTGACTCGTACCCTAAAACAGAAGATTCCTTGGTACAGGCTATTTAATTTATAGTCAGACGGTCCTAAGAGACGTGAGGGTATGTGATGACCTCTTAGTGACTTGGAACTATGCTTCGCCTCCATTTGTTTGTGTATTGTGTTAATACAGTTCGAGAGTGATTTCGAACTAGTATTTCCCTTAGTTTGTGTGATACGGGGACTTGATAGCAGAGTATGCCAGTACCATAGGTTTTATGTGGGGTGTCATTAGTATATATATTATATATGTGACTAATATATATACGTATATCTCTATGGGAACTTTCTACTGTGCGTATAAATAGTTAAGTAATGAATAAATGCTTCAATTTTATTATAAACGTTCGGGAACTTTATAAAGGAAATGAGTTGTTCTAAATAACGTAGAAACCTTGAAGAGAATTATTTCCTAAAGTAAATATCATAACCTCACTTGTCACGTGATAAAACCTTATGGAATAAGTTTGAGAAACTTATAAGATTTATTAGCACGATAGGCGTGCACACTAGAATGAGAGGTGAGAATTCTCAAGAGAGTGTCGCATACTAACATGTTTGTTGCATCAGCCGGTAAGCATTTTAAATACTTGCTAAACTAATTTTAAACTGTTTTACACTTGAGCTCTAACCTGTTTCCTGTTATTTCTTCTCTCTTGTAGATATATATGTATATTATACAGGTGCTCAGCCACAGGGGCGTCATGCTTAGGTTCTTTGTATCGGACATGCTGCAGCTTATGTGGGAGTTTCAGGCCATTGCTTAGACTACCTCATTATTGATTCTACTCCTATTTTAGTTCTTATTAGTTAGAGCATGTGTCGCCCATTTCTCTATTCAGTTTGGATTGTTATCAGAGATTTATGTTCCTTTATATTTCCATTAGTTAGTACTCTTTGGGATTTAATTACTGTCATCATGGTTTTATTTATAGTTTAAACTAGTTTGGTTTATATGGATGAATCTAATTCTTGTGTGTTACTATCCATCTTTAATATGTCAGAGTTCTTATATTGTTGGTTATTTAAAAAAAAATTCATATTCGGATTTAATAATATGGAAATAGGTTTCAAAATTGTTTTGACACTTAGCTTAATTATTTAGGGTGTTCAAATTGGAAATTTTATTTTACGACAATGATGCTAAGAATGAACCAACCGTTCACCTTGATTTTTAATTTAATAAAGGATTCATCACCCGGTATTTAATTAGGCGGGGTGTTACAGATCATGGACATCACAGCCAGCCATGCCCTCAAATCATTTGTCGATGAATTTATTGGTTATAACCGGATCAAGATGCACTCTGACCTTTAGGAGAAAACTGCCTTCATCACTCTCTAAAGAACTTTATGTTACACCCTCATGCTATTTGGACTAAAAAATATTAGGGATACCTACCAAATGGCTTCCACAACCATCTTGTATAACTTTATTCACAAAGAAGTTTAGGTTTTATGTTGACGATATGATCATCAAGTCCAGCACTCAGGATTGTCATATTCCTTCCCTCCGAAAGTTCTTCGAGCGACTGCGACAATACCAGATGCGACTTAACCCATAAAATGCATTTTCGATGTCACAAGGGGAAAACTCTTGGGGTTTGTGGTCATTGAAAAAAGAATTGAAGCTGCCCCTACCAAGATGAAATCCATACTTGTGATGCCACCACCTCGGATAGAGAAAAAAGTATGAGGATTCTTGGGTAAATTTCAATACATGAGTCGGTTCATTAGCCAACTAACTTCTATCTATGAACCCATCTTCAAACTTCTACAAAAGGATTTAACCAAAGTATGGAACAAGTCATGGCAAGAATCCTTTGACCAAGTCAAGCTATACCTCACTCGACCTCCGGTACTCATGTCTCTATAGTTAAGTCTCCCCCTCCTTCTGTACTTGACCATCACTGATAATGCATTATGAGCTTTATTGGCCTAATACATTAAAGAGTCCCGTAAGGAAAGATACATCTACTACGCTAGTAAAAAACTGGTCGGGTACGAAGTCCACTACATTGCCCTATAGAAAGCATGTGTTTCCCTAGTCTAAGTCACGCAGAAATTACGACACTACATGCTTGCTTTTCCCATCAAAATAGTATCTCGAATAGATCCTATAAAATACCTTCTAGAGAAACCCTATCTGCCAAGTGATGATACACAAATATTGCGTATTTCATCCTCCGAACGGACGCATTTTAGCCCCCTCGGGTATCTTATTCCCTATATTTATGCTCGTTAACCAGACAACCTCGGATTTCTACGTTAACATATTTTGCAGCGGATAATTGAGCTTTTATAGGTATTTGGATGCTAAGTGTGAAGTTCGAACGCATTCCGCTCGATTTCCCTACGCGATCGCACGTTCAAGGGCATTTTAGTCTTTTCACAGCTTGGTCACCTGGCCCAACATCTTCACGGAAGTTGTATCCCTCCTCGCTAGCTTCGCGTGGCCGTAAACGATGTGCGATTCCGAGTCTGAATGAAGAAGTTACGGTAATTCTAGCGGACGGAAAATGCAAGCATGCAAAAACAGCAATGCAGTGTGCTGGGACCTGCTTGATCGATCGATCGACCAAAGGGGTCGATCGATCGATCCTCATCGACAGTGGGATATTTGTTCACCATCGATCGATTGACCAAAGGGTTCGGTCGATCGATCCCCTATCTCCAGGAGATATTTTGCCTTTTATTTTATTTTCTCTTTTCTTTTCTTTACTTATTACAACTTAGTATTAATACCAAATTTTGTTGTAATAATAGAGGGAAACGTTTTTAGATTGTGTTAGAAGATAGTTTAGGTTAGGGTTTGGGTTTGGGTTTTTGGTTAGTCTTCTTCATTTCTCTTTGGATTGACACCCTTTTGTTATGTAAGTTGATTATTCATTACCCTCTCTATTAATATAGTTTGTATTTCATTATTTTTTGCTTTGTAATTAGATTTACATGCTTTCTAATTTAGGTTTACATGCTTTCTTTCATTGCTTTATAGTATAGTTTTATCGCTTTTATTTACTCACTTTCTTTACCGCGTTTTTAACATGCTTTCTAGGTAATTTAAATTAGGTTGTGTTTGAATGGAACTCACTCGAGTTAACGCATTGCTTTGCTTGGTGATAGTGTTTACGGGTCTATTTCAGGTGCGTTGTCCTAGTTATTACGCCTAGGAGATTTGACGGGGCATATCATGTATGTCCCGTGCTTACGACCTTTCGGGTGCAATTTTCGGGATATTTGTTGACGCTAAAATCTTATTAGGGTTTTATGCAAATTTAGGGGCGTGACAACCCTTGATTTAATTAACTGTCGAAACGAGACGCATTTGTAATAACTCATCGACCCATGTAACCATTTTATACAAATTAACTCGGGTGAGGGATATTCGACGCAACCTATAGTTTTACCGCTTTGTTAGTCTAGTTTAAATACCCTTGCCTAGATTAATATTTTCCTTTTATGCATCTTTTACTTTTTAGTTTGTAATTCACCCTTTACACTTTTATTTCGGAATATTAAATCTTATAAATTCTAACAACTCGTCCTGTGAATTTTTGTTACCCGACTTACCTCTAGACTTGCCTCGCAAGTATAGTCGTAATTTAGGTTTTTGTATTGAGTAGGCGAAATGAAAACAACGACTACGCACTTACACGCGCGCACTTTTCGCACTCGATCAAAATGGCACCGTTGCCGGGGACTTGTTTGTTTTATACTTTATTTGATTTATTATTTCGTATTATTTTCTTTCTATTTGTATTATTTGCTAATATTTTGCAGGACTTCCACATTTTAGCACTTAGAAACGCTCGAATTTTTCCCGCGTGCACTTACTTTGTGGAATTCGCCACTTGAGCCATTTTTGGGGTAAGAATATCTTATTCCAATTCTTTCGGTAATCATTGTTATAATTCTCACAAACCTATGACTTTCGGTGAATACTTAGAATTCCAAAGTATAACAAATTCAAATATGACTTTGGGAGAGTATAACGAAAGTCAAAATTTAGGTTATTGGAATTTTGATGATGATGATGATAATGATTTTGGTCCTTTACCTCCTTATAATAGGAATTTTGAAACGAATTGCAATAGTTTTCAAAATTCCTATCATAATGAGCTTTCGTTTAAGTCCGATGGTAATTTTCAAAGTTCCCATTTTCATGCATCCGCACCTCGACCCATGACATTCGGTGAGGGTTTGCATATGTATGAAAATGAGAAAATTGAAACTCGTTATCGGGAAGAAAATCGTTCGTGGGAACATGACTTGGATTTACTTTTTTAGTCCGACGACGATTTTGCTTTCAAGACTTTCGAGGTCGAAGAATGTTTTGAACCAAATGAGGTACTTGTGCCTACTTTAGAACAAACCATTCTAGACTTTGTCCATTGCATAATAGATATTGAAAGCGAGGATGAAAATGACGTAATATCTATTTGCAATGAAATGATTTCTTCTTTGGCCCCCAAAGAAGAACATTTCATTGAAAATGATATTATTTCCTTCAAAACTCAATCTTCATGCGATGATGATTCATCTCATGAGTTTGAATTTCTTTCATCCCCATTTTCATTCTCTATTATCACACCGTCTCAAGTACCCGATGATTCGGTTTCAAACTTTAATGTTTTAAACATTTTCGCCGATGAGGAGTACTTTCTCGAGTCGCCTTCCATAATTGCATCCGTGCCTTCATGTTCGCCGCCTCCCATTCCAATTTCAAAATTCTTGGGATGATATTCGGCTTTTCTCGGTCCCCACATGTTTTTGTCACCCGTTCAATCCAAACCCCTCATCGTCCCTCCAAAATTTTTAATTGGCGATGGTTCATTTCTTCCGTCTTACACATGTCTTCCGTTGTTCAAACGAAATCCATATTTTTCGGAAGGCATGCTTGTTATGAGGGTACACCGGTTATCCTCCATAGTCAAATCATTCTTATGGTGGACCCTCAGCTATTTAGACTTCTAGTGTACAATTAATGTGAAGACTAAATAGTAGGTTGTATATAGTTAGCATTTTATTATTTCTTTCATTGGTTTTTCATTTTTTTACTTTAGTCTAGTGTAATTAGTTAACTTTTCGTTATTTGTTTTTGCTATGCTCGTTACTAACTTGTTTTGTAGATTCTTTGGTCTTGTTCTTATGGGGATCGCTCCAATTTTGGGTAATATTGCTCTTTTCCTCTCTTTAACTTGGTTCTTAATTCATATTGAGGACAATGTCAAGTTTTAAGTTAGGGGGTGTGGGATATTCTCTCCATTTCTTTATTTAGTCCATGTTTTGCTCACATGTTAGCTACTTAGTATGCTTTTCTTAGAAAAATTGAAATTTTCAAAAAGATTTTCTTTCTTTTTTCTCCTTTTTTGGCCATTTTGCCGTTGTTTTCGATGATAAATTTTAATAATTGCCCGATCCAATAGACAACCCAATGATACATGTTATCGATTTTAGAAGTTATTAGACTTTAGTCTCGATTATTGATATTATGAATAACTTCATGAATTAAACTTTAATCCCATGAGCACATGCACTTTTCTTGCTATATTGATTTGGTTTAAGATTTTTATAACTCGGTAATCTTTTGTTGCATTGTATATACTTACACCGAGTAAGCTTTGTACCTTTCGTCGTTTGTGAGTGTATACACTATTCTTTTCTCATTGAAAACGTTGAATTCGTTGGTAATTTCACTATTCTTTTATTTGACCGTTCATTAATTGAGTTCATACTTGAAATGTGTTACCTAAGAATGATTTTCATATATTATTTTGATTATAGAATTGCGTAAACTTTGTGAAATGATCATAGGTATTCTTTGTTATATCACCCATATTAGCCTTGACCTCACCCTTATATGTTTACCCTCGTTAACCCCTTTGAGCCTAAATATTAGCCTTTTGTTTCATAACCCCATTCCCATAACCAACTCTAAATTGGAGTTTTATACCATATATACACTTTCCATACCTTTGTTTGGAATGTTACTTGGGATTGAATGTTGTTGTTGTGATGTCGGTTGCAGTTTAGGCATATGAAAGTATGAAAAGGAAAGAAAAAGTGAAAAAAGTGAAGAAAAAGAGAAAGAAAAAAGCAAAAGAAAACAAAAGAAAACAAAAGAAAAAGAAGAAAAGAAAAAGAAAGGGAAAGTTGTAAATGTTGTATATAGTTCAATAAGCTTTGATTACTCTCCTCGATGATATATCTAATGCCGTTTTGGATCTTATTTTCCAATTTTGATATTGCCCGCATTTTCCCATTATTCCAAGTTTTCATTCCGAACACTTTGAATTCGTACATACATTCCTTCATTTTATACCCTAGCCTAACCTACATTACAACCCTATTAAAGTCCTATGTGATCTTAGGTTGATGTAATTTAAAAGTCATAATAGTTTCGATAATCTGTGAAAATGCATTTCGCCTCTTTTAATGAGCGGTATCCTTTCATTGAGATTATAGTTTTTCAGTTTATATATAGCGTTCTTCATTTGTGAGATGTGTACGGCCTAGTTTCCATTTACATTTACTCTTTAGCCCGCATGTTCCGTGTGTTACCTCCCTGTTTCGAGTGAATTCGCTTGATGAGTGTAATACCCGTGAGGATTGAATGTATGCTTGCTTTAATGTTTATCCGGTTTATATAAGTTTTTGCCAAATCATATTTTTCATGTGCTCACTCCCCTCCCACATGTTAAGGTTTCAATTCTATGAGGTGCATTCTATAATGTTAATGATTTTGAACTTCTGTTTGAATTCGTTCAATGTGCTAATAATGCGTATAAAATCCTTTTCGCTGTTGTTGGGCTTGTCGCATGTTGGGTTGGGCATATTTTGAGGAAACCATGTGATGTTTGTGGGTATCATCCCTGAAAACCCTCACGAGACGACACTCGTCCACTAGAGTGACCTGGGGGTTTAACGGCTTATTGCATAGACTAAATGCAATCGAATTGCCCGCAAAAGTGGCCTTTTACTTTTATACCATAATTTTATATTATCTCCTATTTTTGGTTTGCTTGTAGTTCTTGTTGCATCCTATTTCATTGCTAGGGACTAGCAATGTGTAAGTTAGGGGGTGTGATGATACGTAAATATTGCGTATTTCATCCTCCGAACAGAAGCATTTTAGCCCCCTCAGGTATCTTATTTCCTATATTTATGCTCGTTAACCAGACAACCTCATATTTCTACGTTAACATGTTTTGCAGGGGTTAATTGAGCTTTTATAGGGATTTGGATGCAAAGTGTGAAGTTCGGACGCATTTTGCTCGATTTTTGTACGCGATCGCACGTTCAAGGGCATTTTAGTCTTTTCATAGCTTGGAAATCTGGCCCAATATCTTCACGGAAGTTGTATCCCTCCTCGCTAGCTTCGCGTGGCCGTGAACGGTGCGCGATTCCGAGTCCGAACGAAGAAGTTACGGCAATTCTAGCGGACGAAAAATGCAAGCATGCAAAAACAGCAATGCAGTGTGCTGGGACCTGCTTGATCGATCGATCGACCAAAGAGGTCGATCGATCGATCCTCATCGACAGTGGGATATTTCTTCACCATCGATCGATCGACCAAAGGGTTCAATCGATCGATCCTCTGTTTCCTGGAGATATTTTGCTTTTATTTTCTTTTCTCTTTTCTTTTCTTTGCTTATTCCAACTTAGTATAAATATCAAATTTTGTTGTAATAACAGAGGGAAACTTTTTAGATAGTTTTTAAAGATAGTTTAGGTTTGGGTTTGGGTTTTTGGTTAGTCTTCTTCATTTCTCTTTGGATTGACACCCTTTTTGTTATGTAAGTTGACTATTCATTACCCTCTCCATTAATATAGTTTGTATTTCATTCTTTCTTGATTTCTAATTAGATTTACATGCTTTCTTTCGTTGCTTTCTAGTATATTTTTATCGCGTTTATTTACTCACTTTCTTTACCGCGTTTTTAACATGCTTTCTAGGTAATTTAAATTAGGTTGTGTTTGAATGGAACTCACTCGAGTTAACACGTTGCTTTGCTTGGTGATAGTGTTTACGGGTCTATTTTGGTTGCATTGTCCTAGTTATTACTCCTAGGAGATTTGACGGTGCATATCATGTATGTCCCGTGCTTACGACCTTTCGGGCGCAATTTCTGGGATATTTGTTGACGCCAAAATCCTATTACGCTTTTATGCGGATTTAGGGGCGTGACAACCTTTGATTTAATTAACTGTCGAAACGAGACGCATTTATAATAACTTGTCGACCCATGTAACCATTTTATACAAATTAACTCGGGTGAGGGATATTCGACGCAACCTATAGTTCTACCACTTTGTTAGTCTAGTTTTAATACCCTTGCCTAGATTAATATTTTCCTTTTATGCATCTTTTACTTTTTAGTTTGTAATTCACCTTTTACACTTTTATTTCGGAATATTAAATCTTATAAATTCTAACAACTCGTCCCTGTGGATTTTCGATACCCGACTTACCGCTAGACTTGCCTCGCAAGTGTAGTCGTAATTTATGTTTCTGTATTGAGTAGGCAAAACGAAAACAACGACTACGCACTTACACGCACGCACTTTTCGCACTCGATCACCAAGCCAAATGGCCCATTAGTTAATGCTGCTAGTCGAATTCAATATTATGTATGCCATACAGAAAGCCATGAAGGGGAGGTCCATCTTCGACTACCTTGCCAATTATCTTATGGAAAGAACTAATGTTTAGGTCACTGAATTTCTAGACGAACCTCTGAGAAGAATATCAGATGGCAGAAGTTCTTTAATGGAGATTCCAATAAGAAAGGGTACGATACCGGGATACTTCTAATTGATATTCGATGACTCCCACACCCCCATTTCCATTAAGCTGGAATTCCCTTACACCAACAATATGACTAAGTATGAGGCGTGGACCATAAACCTCAAGATCGTCCTCGAGAACGGCATCAAACACCTGGACGTATATGGGGACTCTGCCCTCATTGTTGGATAAATTCTCAAAAAATGGAAAGTCAAGGACGAGAAGCTCCTATCCTTCCCCGCCCACCTAGAAGCGTTTGCCTCCCAATTCAAAGATGTGACCTTCCATTACCTTTCTCGCTTAAAGAATATCCTATCTTACGCCCTTACAACCCTGCTCTCTATGAATAATATTCTCGAGGGAATAACAATGGTCCTTTTCCTAGTTCAGAAATAGGTTACACCCACTTATTATTACTACATTGATCTCATCACAGAAAAAGACACTGACATGGACGGATTATGGTAGAATGATATTTGGCGCCTCCTCAAACATGGTAGGTGTGGGTACCTTGATTAACCATTTCGGCCCAGATGAGTAGCCCGATTAAGTTCGGCCCAAAGTCTAAAGGCCTCATGCGTAACTAATTCAGTTATGATCCATTCAACCCCTAAAATCTCTCAAGAGATATTCTAGGAGTTAGGGGCTAACGTGGAGGAGCACAACACCCCCACTCTCCGAGAAATTACATGCATATAATAAACCGTTAGCCCGAGGCAAACTGCATGATTTTGTAAACACTCCCCAGAAGTAAACAAAAATAAAAATCAGAGAGCACCACTGTGGATGTAGGCCATTTTGATGAACCACGTATATCTTGCATTGTGTGTGATTGCAGTTATTTTGTGTTCTTTTTTTATTCTAGTGATTGCATTTGCTTATCATTTGTGTTGAGATTTATTGTCACCACAATTGGCGCCGTCTGTGGGAAGCGATTGTTTTCCTTTAAGAAAGCCTTCACCAATAAGAACCTAGAATGTCGGGTTACAGCAGCAATTCCCCTCAAGCAGGGGATATTCAAGAGAAACCAGCCCCTCGTAGGGTTAGATCTGAAGTTCGACGCTCAAATCATAGGCCTTGCCCAGAACTACAAGCTTCAGAAGAAAGTCAGGAACCATCCAGGTCCACGTAAGTCTCCAGGATGATCGACGCCTATGAGGCCAGGCTCCAAGAGCAGGAGGAAGCCACTCCCAAAAAGGAGGCTGAGAACGCTCGCCTCAAGAAAAGACCGGAGAAGATGGAAAGATAACTCCATCGCATCACAAGGCAACATCAATATCGCATTCCTAGCCCTCAGGCGAGCAGGTCTCGCAGCCGAGGAAGGAGCCTTAGACGTGATCTCAAAGATTTGAGGGACACAGATCAGATCACGACTTTCCCGAGCAACAATAATTAGCTTACCGTTATAAGAGCCCAGGCCAAGGAAACGACGATATACGAAATATGGTCTGAAGAGAAATGGACCAACACCCCGCACATCGGGGTGCCAGGTCGACCAGAGAGCTAGCCATGAAAACTCTGAGGACCCAGATGAAATCCCCCTTATCAAGGGAGATTAAAGAAGAAGAAGCCCCCAAGAAATTCTCAATGCCCCGATTCAAGATCTATAATGGAAATATTGATCCTATTGACCATGTTAGGCAGTACATACAGGCCATGACCCTCTAGAACCATAAGGATGCATTGATGTGCCAGATCTTTCCGTTGAGCTTGCATGACGTAGCTTAAAAGTGGTTCAAAAAACTCCTTCACAGATCCATCAGAAGTTTTGAATCCCTGGCATAATTCTTCACAGCTCGCTTTATTATCAGCAACTCCCATCCGAAGAGGATGGATGCTTTGTTGACAATGAAGAAATCACCCCAGGAGAGCCTCAGAGACTACGCGAAGAGATATTGGGAGTTATTCAACGAGGTCGAGGACTGCTCAGAGCAGGTCGTCGTGGCATCCTTTAAGGTTGGTCTACCCAGCTCCTACCTCTTACACCAATCCCTCACTATGAAGGAGGCCACGCCCATCGACGACCTAATGGATCGTATTGAAAAATACGTCAAAGTTGAAGATGTTACCCGTCTCAGAGCAGGGGAGAATGGTCGCACCAAGTTCGCCAGCAAGGGCAGCTACAAAACTGAGCACCAAAAGAAAGGAAGCAAAAATGGGGTAAAGAGCGGCCCCAAGAATGGGAACAAAAGTGATGCCTCAAAATCATTTCAGGCAGTGAACACAGTTTTTAAACAACCAATCTACAAGATTCTAGCAAAGATCAAGGACGAGCCGTTCATTAAGTGGCCCAGGAAGATGGGAGGAGATCCCTTAAAAAGGAATAACGCACTTAGATGTGCTTTCCACAAAGAGGGTGGGCACAAAACTGAGCACTACAAAGCCCTCAAGTCTCACCTTGAAGAGTTAGCTCAAACTGGACACTTGAACGAGTTTGTGGAAAAGAAGGCAGATAAGGTCGCTGCCAATGGAGATCAAAGGCCTGACAATGTGCTCGGAGAGGACGTCGTCCATGAGTTAGCAGTGATTCATGGGGCATCTGATCTAAAGCAGATTCAAGGAAACTCAGCTCGGATGGAAGTCAAAAAGCTTACGGCAGTAATGTAAGATTTTCAAATCGATCCGGCCAAAATGCAAGCAGGAAAGCGTCGGCGAGTAGAGGACATCGACTACAGCAACCATATTGTGTTCATGGATGAAGACCTAGTGGGAGTAAGGACCCCACATCATGATGCCTTGATCATTACACTCAGGATAGCTAACTATGACATCGACAAGTTGCTCGTCGACAAAGGTAGCTTATCCAAAGTAATGTATCTCGACCTATTCAGAAAGTTCAAGTAAAGCATCGCTGACTTAAAGGAAGCCACTGTTCCTCTAGTTGACTTCGCTGGAAAAGTAACCATCCCTTTGGGAAAGATTGTACTGTCAGTGAGGGCAGGAAGTGTCTCCAAGATGATCGAATTTTTGATGGTCGATATTAACTCACCCTACCAGGCAATCCTTGGCAGAGGGTGGCTACATGCGATGAAGGTCATCCTCTCTACCTACCATCAGAAACTGAAATATATGACAGAGCGAGGAGTGATGGAGATCCATGGAAATCAGGCGATGGCGAGAAAGTGCTTTATAACAACCATCCGCCCCAAACCAGATAAGAAGGTCGAGAAAGCCAAGGAGAATGTTAAAGAATATGAAGGTTTGATACCTTCCAAATAGAAGCTAAGATATGGAAGACCTGTTGTGGAGGAGACCTGGCTTCTCCCCTCTGAAAGGATCGTTGAGAACCTAGAATAAGTCGCAATCGACAGCGATAAGAAAGATAGGATGTTCTTGATCTGAGCCTCTCTCACAGATCGAGAGAAGAAGGAACTGACAGTACTTTTACAGAATAACTTGGATATTTTTGCGTGGAAACCCTACGAGATGCCTGGAATTGGTCCCAGTGTGGTTTGTTATCGGCTGAATGTTGACCCGACTTTCAAGCCGATCGCACAAAAAGCACGGCGAACTGCACCCGAGAAGGCCAAGGCTGTGGAGAAGGAAGTGGAAAAGCTGTTGGATGCAGGATCCATACGGGAAGTTCAATTCCCTAAGTGGTTGTCCATCCCAATAGTAGTCCTGAAAAGTAACAAAAAGTGGAGAGTCTGCATTGACTTCACCGATCTTAATCGAGCTTGCCCTAAAGACAGTTTTCCTCTCCCAAAAATTGACCAGTTGGTGGATGCCACAGCAGTTCATGAAAGAATGAGTTTCCTAGATGCATACTCTGGGTATCACCAAATCCCCCAGCCAGATCAAGATAAGACATCATTCATCACCACAGTTGGGTTATATTGCTACAAAGTCATGCCTTTTGGGCTAAAAAATGCAGGAGCAACTTACCATCGGTTGGTCACTAAAATGTTCAAGGACCAAAGGGGAAGCACCATGGAGGTCTACATCGATGATATTCTCGTCAAGAGCAAGCTTAACTAAGACCACCTCTCTGACCTATCAAGGACCTTTAAAATTATCAGGAAATATCGAATAAAGCTTAACGCAAGTAAATGTTCCTTCGGTGTCCAGTCAGGAAAATTTCTCGGGTAGTTGGTCAGGAAGAGAGGTATTGAATCCAACCCTGACCAGATTGACGCCATCAATAGGATGCAACCCCATCGCACAATAAGAGACGTGCAAAAGCTCACGAGGATGCCCGTCGCCCTAAATCGGTTCATCTCAAAGTCATTCAAAAGGTGTCAGCCATTCTTCCAGTTGTTGAAGAAAAGCAAAAATGTAGAGAGGAATGAGGATTGATCGAAGGCATTAGAGGAGCTCAAGGCTTACCTCAGCATACCACCCTTCCACGTAATACCTCAAGAGAACGATTCTCTGTACCTATACCTCGCAATTTTTAGCCATGTCGTGAGTTCTGCACTGGTATGTGAAAGAAAGGGGATCCAACACCCAGTCTATTAAGCGAGCAAGACCCTCCTGGACGCCGAACAATGATACCTACCACTAGAAAAGCTCGCCTTTGCGCTAGTGGTAGCCTCAAGGAAATTAAAACATTACTTCGAAGCCCACTCCATCGCCATCCTTACATCCCACCTTCTTCAAGCAATCCTGAGAAAATTATATCTGTCCAGTAGACTTTCAAAGTGGTCAGTCGAGCTCGGGCTATTTGACATCCAGTTTCAGCCAAGGAATGCCATCAAGGGATAGGTCCTCGCCGACTTCATCGCGAAATTTATAGGAAACATCCTTAATACCAACCTCAAACTATTCATCACGAGGAAGCTCCCTTGGCATCGGGAATTTGAAGACTATTCGTTGACGATGCCTCCAATTCCAAGGGGCAGGAGTAGGCATCGTGCTTATTACCCCCGAAAATGCAATACTCGATCAAGGAATTGGGCTTGGATTTGAAGCCTCCAATAACGAAGCAGGATATGAAGCACTGATCGCAGGTCTTCAGATTAAGACAACCCCTAGTTGGATTGCCCCCTAAGGGATTATTTGAAGGACGGTGCGCTACCAGATGATAAAAAGACCGTTCATCAGATAAGAGTCAAAGCTTCTCGCTTTCACTTATCTTCTGAGGGCAAATTGTACAATAGATCTTTCACTGGTCCTTACCTACAATGCGTTCACTCGAAGGACGTCGAGCAAGTTCTTCATGAACTCTATGAGGGAGTCTTTGGGAGTCACATTGGGGGCAGGTCGCTAGCTTTTCGAGCAATGAAAAAAGGCTATTGGTGGTCGTACATGCAGAAAGACACTGGAGTTTATGCTCGCAAATGTAAAAAATGCCAACTTCACGCCCCTATGGTCCACCAGCCAGCTAGCGACCTGAAGTCACTTGCCAGCCCATGGCCTTTCGCCCAATGGGGAATGGACATCGTAGGCCCTCTTCCTATCACAATCGATAATCGCAAGTATCTGTTAGTCGCATCAGACTACTTCACCAAATGGATAGAGGCAGAGTCGCTGGAAAATATTAGAGACGCATACATGATAAGGTTCATATGGAGGAACATTGTCACTCATTTTGGGATCCCCAAGACCAATATCACTGATAACAGAACCCAATTTGAAAGCGTCCTCTTTCAGGGTTTCTATAGCAACCACAGGATCGTGCACTACTTCAATTTTGTGGCATACCCTCAAAGCAACGAACAAGCCGAAGCTTCTAACAAAATAGTGATCGATGGATTGAAGAAGCGCTTGGAGCGAGCTAAAGGGTCATGAGTAAATGAACTACCCCACATCCGATGGGCTTACCGCACTACCCCATGATAAGCAACTAGGGAAACCCCATTCGCACTAACATATGGTATGGAGGCAATCATCCCCTTGGAAGCTGGCCTCCCTGCCTGAGGTTCACCCCGATCGACCAAGGCCGAAACGATGTAAAATTGCTCACTGAACTTGACCTAGCTGAAGAATGAAGAGAGATGGCTCTAGTGAAACTAGTAAGTTATCAACAACAGCTAGTAAAGCACAACAACAAGAAGGTCAATCCAAGAGCATTCCAAGTTGGGGACTACGTCCTAAGAAAAGGTCTTGGCAGCACTGTAAAACCATCCAATGGCAAGCTAGGGCCAAACTGGGAGGGACCATTCAAGGTGATAAGAGACGACCTACAAGGAGCCTATCACTTAGAAACGTTGGAGGGCAGGGAAATACATAGAGCTTGAAATGCAGCCAATTTGAAAAGATTCTATTTCTAGTTTTTCTTTCATCTTTTTAATTCAATGTTGAAAGTTTCAATTCATTTATGATTAATAAATATTTGTTTGGCAGTGGCATCATATGAAGCATTGGTTTTTCTCAAATACATTATGATTCATGCACCTTTTCCAAGTTACAGGCTCCCCCCTTAACAAGTATTAAAGCAGGGTCAATGACCCTCCTCAGGCCTTCGTCATCAAACACGAATGACCTCCTAACATTGCCCCTGGAAATATATGAAGCCCTATAGGGGACCCTTAAGCAACATAACCAACCCAGGTTGGTCGCCAACATTGTTTGACTTAAAAATCCTACTCAGATAGAACATCCAACGCCAGGTGTATCCTCGCTATTTCCATGCTTAGGCCTAAGAAAGTGTGGCGACACAACATAAAAGGTAAAGTAAGGCAGAATTGTATAATGAAAGCATACTGGACTGGGGGGATACTCACTCAACAAACCAACTCTGCCTAAGATAAGTCTAGTCGGCTAAAAAAGCCTAAGATAGTTGAACAAGAAATCAATGAAGTAAAAAATACACAACACATGTTTAGTCGGCAAAATTGCCCAAAACAAAACTATTTTATTATTTCATTACATATAAAGAGAGTTACACATGCTGAGTAAAATAAATCCTAAGGAGGATTAGGTCGCTGAGCAAGAAAGTCAGCCACTCGCGCCCTACGACCATCATCTGGATAATGAGTTAATTCCTCTTCGGCTTCGTTTGAGTTTGGCTCAACGAGCTACCTCAGGATCGCATCTATGGGAACCCATTGATCATTCCTCCTAAACGGATTCGGCATCAAAGTTGAGGGAGAGATCTCATAACGATACCAGAGGACAGAGTTTCAACGAACCTTCAACTCTCCAAGAGCACTCAACCATCCTCTAATGAAGGATAACTCTTCAACCTCCCTCAACTTCGTCGGAGCATCGGTCCAACCCTGATCATAACCATCAGCCCACACCTGTCAAAGACCTTTCTTGAACAGATGCCTCAGCGAGGTAATATCTCTTTATAGACCGATAATTATCTCTTACGCCCTGTGAACATCATCTCAAAGCTCGGTAATCTCCCTAGATGAGCCACTGTCATTAGTATCAGCTCATAGACCAGCCGATAAAGATAAAACATGCAGAACCTGATGGGCAATGCTCGGTGCATTCTCCCTAAGTCATGAGACTTCCCTCCTTAGAGCATGATTCTCTTGTTGAAGTACCTTTCCAACTTGATTAACTTCGAAGGCATCCAAAATCTTGGCCTTCAGAGCATCCACTTCTTCTTAAACAGAAGTGCCGACCTCCTCCATCTCCTGGAGCCTATCCTTCATCTTGGCAATGAGCTCCGACTGGTCCTTATACTCTTGGTTCCTCGACCTAAGAGATTTGTAAATTATTACAAAAGCACGACGAACTTGACTGCTAGCATCAGTACCAAGAATTTTTCCTAGTTGAGAGGAAGCAATAATATAATCCTCAACATCAATGAGCTACAAACCATATAAGCATTAAAGAATAAATGAATCAGTACGAGTAAGGGAGCAGAATTTTATTTCATTAAAACAAAGTTCGAGTACATCATCAAAGAGAAAGAACAACTGAAATGCAAACAAAAGAAACACAAAAATCTCCCTAAGGAAGACTAGCTAGACACCTTAGTTTGCTCTAAGGACGTTGGTTGCTTCCCCTTATCTGCAGCAGCCCCTAGTACGCCCCCCTCAGGCGGAGCAGTCACCATCCCCTGATCAAGGGGAGCATCGGAAGAAGTGGTTTGAACAGTTGGAGCACCGTCATTGGCAACAGAAGGAGGAATTTCTTCCACAATAGGCTTGGGGCCAGGGTCGCGCTCGTCAAAGAGGGGGGAATCAATATCCACCTTGGCAGCGAGAAAGGTTTTATCCCAACCCTTCTTGAAGTTGAGATGACCAATGTAGACAATCTAAGTATCAGCATCCTCATATGTTGCGACTCATCCGACGTTGTAAGAACTCTCTTTAAGGGTGGAAGCCTCGGATTCCACCCTTTTCACCTTCTCAGCAAGAACTTTGTTCTCCTCAACCACCGCTAGCTTACTCGTGCAGACCAAGTCATAAGACTGCCTCAGCACCTCGAGCTCCTTGGACGTCGTCTCCTTTGCTTGGTTAACTTTGGTCAGGGCAATATCGAAAGCCTTCTGAGTGACGCTGACAGCCTTCAAACTCGCCTCCAGCTCGG
Source organism: Sambucus nigra (assembly GCA_949130495.1). NCBI lineage: Eukaryota > Viridiplantae > Streptophyta > Magnoliopsida > Dipsacales > Adoxaceae > Sambucus > Sambucus nigra. The sequence goes on from OX422207.1 coordinate 323,847,665, forward strand.
CATTCTTCCTCACCAACTCATCTCGGCTGCGATAGAGGATGGTGAAATCAGATACGAACTACAGAAAGAAAAAAGAATATTAGCAAAAGAGACATTAAAAGAGGAGCTGTGAAAATAGAGAAGAAATAGATAGACTTACCAAGGCTAGCCCCTGACTTGCCTTCAGGGCTAACTGGTCAGTCCCCATCGACCTCTGACGATCAGCTGGTAGAACTGCTCTCTCGAGCATCGCCGGAGCCAATTGGGGGGATAGGGAAACATAAGCCCCCTCATCCAAGGCTGATATGGGCACCAAAAATTGCCCTGCCTTGGTCCTCACTTCTTCTCTTCTTCTCTCTCCTTCTTCTTCCTCTCTACTTCTTTCTTTCTCTCTCTCTCTTTCACCAATGCATACTCTTTCTTCTTCCTCTCCTGCTCATGAGCAGCAGTCTGAGAGCGAGTGGCAGTATCACCACTCCCAGATTTCTGCTTCTTTAACCTACTAGCAAGCAACACATTATCTTCATCATCATCCTGGATTAAATTTTTTCTAGGGAGAGCCATGTCTTCCTCACTCGAGCTTTCTGAGTCCTCAGAACCCTTAGAACCCTCCTCCGAACTGGAAAATTCCTCACGCGCTTGAACTCTCCTCGTTGTAACCGCCCTCAGCTCCGCCCCTGTCAGCTCCCTCACTCTCTTTACCGGAACTGCTTTCTTCCTCGTCCAACTGAATGGGGTCAGCAATAACCTCTTATGTGATATCTAGCTGAGGAACACTATCCAGAGGTCGAATAATGAAGCTGGACCCAATGTTCTTATACTCCAAAAGGAATGCGGATGATCGCGAATGCTCACTGTCAGCCAAGTATTCTCTGATCTTCCAAGCCTTGACCAACTCAACAGCTCGGATCTCGCGAAGAGCAGGCTCTGCGTTCTTTATCTTCGCTGAAAAAGATAAAGAGGGAAATATAAGAAAGGCAGTATAATAACAGCAAATCCACGAGCAGAACAAGGTTTATGCTTACCTATATATTTCTCCCCATAAAAGGGAATCTTAGGTCCCCCTGTACCTCGCCCCTTCAGTTTGGGGAGGGAATTGCCAGTTTTTGTCAATAAACCCCTCGTGTCAATAGTCCTTGTGGGAACCAGGTAGATTCACTACCAATACCCTGTCAGGACTCCTAGCTTTGATATAAAGGAGATCGGATCTTGTTCGGGAAAAAGAATAGCAATAGTAAATTTCAACAAGACCTAGATTGGTGCCATAGAGCTGATTAATTCTATGTACACCATTTATAATTTTCCACACATTTTGCGAGCACTGTACAGGAACTATATAGAAGTAACTGAAAAAATGCAAAAACAAGCGATTTGGGGGAAAAGTAAGACCCCCCTGGTAGGTCTGTCAATGGGTCGGAGACGGATCGGGTTTAGGGAGATCCAGATCCGTGTAATCGGGTCTTCATCGGGTTCGGATTCGGGTCCGGGTCTTCATCGGGTCTACAATATTGGATCCAGACCCGGATCCGTTCGGGTCTTCGGGTCTCGGGTTCGGGTCCGGGTCTGGCAAAATATATACATTTATTTTATATTTATTTTATTTTAACCCCTTTATTTTTTTAATCTTAAATTAAGATATTTTGTAATGTATTATAGCATATTATTAGTATAAATAAAACATATATTACTTATATTTATTATATATATATATATATACTTACATTTTATATTGATAAGATAAATTTTTAAATATATATAAATTTATAGTGTATATATATATATTTAAAAATAATAATGTACAATTCGGGTCGGGTCTTCGGGTCCGGGTCTTGTATAAGATCCAGACCCTACCCGTTTAATAAATGGGTATTCGGGTCCAAAAAAATGCTCAGACCCTATTATACAAAACGGGTTCGGGTCGGGTCCGGGTCCAGACCCGACCCATTGACAGGCCTACCCCCTGGGATAACAGAAGAACATGTATCCAGTGACCCTCCTCAATGTCCCTCACATTACGAGGAATAGGGGCACATTCAATGTCTATCCAGTTTAGAATATTATAGAACTTCCTAAACTCAGTTAACGACTTATTGTCTATTTTTGCCATTAGAAAAGAGAAACCCTAGTATCGATAATGAAGAAATTCCAACAAAAAAACAAAGGAGAAGGAGTTTGAAGAACTTACAAAGTAAGAATCATCTTGAGACGATGCAAAGCCACAAGCAGAAAAGATGAGAAGATAAGGAAGAAGCTCGAAGACGAAAGACGAGACCTGGAAGTGAGAAAGCACAGTAAGGAGTTGGAGAGATCTTGAGAATGAAAAGAAGTTTGAAGCGACATCAGGAATTGGCTTCTCCAAACTAGTTTAAACCCTCCAATCATGACGCACAGTAAACGAAGCAAATATGCCGCCTGAATCTACTCAAGAGAGATGCTTCAATCCCGAAGTGCTATGCGATTCACAAAAATTCCATTAAAGCTATTGTGTAAAATTATTGAGCCCAAATTCTGACCCCAAAATTTTAGTGGCAATTGTGGGTACCTTGATTAACCATTCCGACCTAGATGAGTATCCCGATTAAGTCCAACCCAAAGTCTAAAGGCCCCGTGCATAACTAATTCAATTATGACCCATTCAACCCCTAAAATCTCTCAAGAGATATTCTAAGAGTTATGGGCTAATGTGGAGGAGTCCAATATCCTCACTCTTCGAGAAATTACATGTATATAATAAACCCTCAGCCCGAGGCAATGGGCACGATTTTATAAACACTCCCCCGGAGTAAACAGAAATAAAAATCAGAGAGCACCACCGTGAACGTAGGCCATTTTGCCGAACCACGTATATTTTGCGTTGTGTGTGATTGCAATTATTTTGTGTTCTTTATTTATTCTGGTGATTGAATTTTCTTATCATTTGTGTTGAGATTTATTGTCACCACAGTAGGTATCCTCAAAATGCAGATAAAAAAAATGTGCAACCCTTCGCAAAGTGGCTGCCCAGTATATCATATGCAATAAAGTACTTTTAAAGAGATATTTTGATGGAATCCATTTGCATTGCATAGCATAGGATGATATTGAAGGAATGATGTATAGAATCCACAGTAGAGAATACGGGGCCCACATGAATGGTCATATTACTTGCCAAAGAGATCATTCGTCAAGGGTACTATTGGACCACCATAGTTCAAGACTGCACTGCCTATGTTCGAAAATACCTCAAATGTCAATAATTTGCTAGTCAACAACACTTTCCTCCCCGGGAATTATACAACATAACCTCTCCCTGGCCTTTCTCTACCTGAGACATAAATATCATAGGTAAGGTCACTCCTATAGCTTCCAACGGGCATGAGTTCATCCTGGTTGCCATTGACTACTTCACAAAATGGGTCGAAGCCGAGTCATACACAATGTTAAATGCAAAGAAAGTGGCCAAGTTTATCAAAAAGAATATCATTTGCTGCTACGAATTTCCTAATGAGCTGATATCCGATAATGGACTCCACTTCGAATTCGATGTCACATAACTGGTTGGTGAGCATAGGATTCAAAGTCATAAATCTTCTCCTTACCGACCCCAAACCAACGGTTTTATCTAAGTCGTCAACAAGAGCCTCAAAACCATCATTAGTAAGATGACCAAAAGATGCATAGAATGGGCCAATAGTTTCCCATACGCCCTCTGGGGCTACTTTACTTCTATCATAACACCTACTGGGGCTACCCCTTATTCTTCGATGTATAGAATGGAACCAGTTCTCCCCGTTAAGCTAAAAGTACCTTCTCTGCATGTCATGCTCAAAAGTAGGGTTAATGAAGAAGACTGGCATCAGAGTCTCTATGACAAACTCTCACTCTTAGACGAAAAGGGACTCAAAGATTTATACTACATACAGGGGTTCCATCATGAGATAACGCGATCATTTAATAGGAGAGTCAAGGATCACGGTATCCAGGAAGGAGACCTTGCCCCTAAAGAAATTGTAGAACCTATCTAAGACCCAACACGGAAGTTCAAACCTAATTGGAACGACCCCTACATTGTAAAGAACGTCCTATCTGGCGGCGTCACTATGCTCACAGATCTTAATGGAGAAGAAATGGTGTGTCCAGACCATCTGGATTGTCTCAAGAAATTTTACTCTTAATCCAAACTCTCGGCGTACTTTGACTCATTTCATCCCCTTCCTATTCTAAAAAAATTATCCATTTTCCCCTACCCAGAACTATGTAGGACCTCATCCTCTCAAAATAATTCTTTTCAAAATGAAACTCGTGAAATTTTCAAAACCCACCGAGGTACATGGCAACCCATATGACATATATGGGCACTGTTCTCTCTTTCATAAAATACAATTCTTTTCTAACCCTCGAGAACAGATGTACATCTAATCATTTACATGAACAAAAGGATTATGTATGTCTTAGCAATTGGTATAGATGGTTCAGACACAAAAATTCACCAAAAGTCACAACAAAATATGATTAAAATCCCTTTTATTTTCAAAATTAAGGAACATAGCCGTGATATGAAATATTAGTAGATTGAGTCACCCCCCCCCCCCCCTCTAACCTATAAATAACCAACCCAGTACCTAGTAAATAACCAACTTCACAGAATAATCCCAAAACACTTACACTTAAACCACAATAAAACTCCTCACCAAATCACCCCAACAATAAAATTCCCCGACTTCATAAAATACTGTCCTCAGCTACCACCAGGCCCTGCCTCATTATCATTGCTTTCTCTCAGAGGTACTTAGGTCTCCCACTCCTAATTAATGCTTCGTATGCGCTCCATGCAGAGGTACACCTTAACAAGCTTTGTCGAAACCACAATATCTTCCTCCATGATGTCGAAGGCAACAAGCCATCTTTGCTCGACCCCTTCCTCCAAATTCTTCCTAACTAACCCTTTTCATATTCGTCTCAGATAGTCCCCAGACCCATACCAATCCCCTTCAACAGATTATGATGGACGGGTAGACAGCCGACAACACTGCCACAAAGGTCCCATTATTATTCGTAAAGATTCCATTAAGTCCTCTACCGGGAAGAAGTTGGTTATACGAGGATGCACTTTCTGTTCCCACCCCGCTTGGCGCAGAATCCATTAATAAAAAAAGGAAGTCTGGCACACATATAGGTACTCTCCCAACTGCAAAATGGACTGCAAGTCCTCCCACTATATCACAGACCAACGAAGACACCGTGCTTCGTGCTCCACGACCCAGTTAACCCAGTTCTTTATTGAAGGGCTAAAACTGAAGAAGGGATTGATGAAGAAGTTAGGAACAGCCGATAGGGGATACTCAGGATGGGTTGCCAGGCGAAACCTCTCAGAGAGCCACATGAACAACATTATAGGGACCACCCGTAGAAAGTCAGAATGACCCTCCTTCCAAGCATCAAGACCATTCAAGGTCTTCACCAGCACTACCACTGCAGAACTACAATGGTAAAACATCCATGCCACTATCGTGGCCACCTGAGGATCGACTGTCAGGTCACCTGTCACTAATAACAACCTAGTAATCATGATCAAGGTAACGACTCTGATAAAACCAACATGAGAGAAATCCCTATGGCATACCGATTTCATCATTGCCAGGAGGATAATATTTCTTCCATTATCCAGTAGTCGAGCCACTGAAGGAGAGATATGAAGTAACTCCACCAAAGACACTCGAGGGAAAGGGTACAAGTCGGGCATAATTGCCTCTTCACTGGGGCTAACACCTAACATCGCTGAAAACTCCTCATAAGTAAGGCATGCCTCGTCTATGTTAAACTAGAAGACGTGATATTTAGGGTACCATAATTGTACCGCCACCTTTAGAAGATTCTAGTCTATAACATGATTGTACTATAAGGACACCCGACAAAAACTAAAGGTGTCATAGTTGACACTATAGAGGCACATGACCTTCAAGCCTTCAGCGTAGGAAGAAAAGACTTCAGACATTAGGAGATCCATTTATGAAAGAGAAGAAAGAAACAAAATAGAGAATGTGGATGGTGGTGAAGAATGCACCCCCAAACCCCCTTTTATACCCAAAAAGTCCACATAAAGGACAAACTGCTCGAAACCCAATCAAACCCTCTGCCCTTATAGTACTCCAAGTATGCAGAAAGTGCAATCAAAGCCAAATGAGTGATTTGACTTGACCCATATGCTGATAGGCAGGACAAGGGGTATGCCGATTAGTAAACTCCCTTAAAAAAAATCCTTTTCCCTCTTTTTTACCCAAAATCAATTTTCAAAAGTTAATCCCTGTGTTGTTCCTTTTTATTACTCCTCTTTTCATAAAATAAATATTTTTCTTCAAAACTATTTTCATACTTATCTCTGTCTTTACAAATAAATAAGAAATCTCATCAGAAAAATAAAGTGCGTGTAGAATAAGTCACTAGATAAAGAAAAACACCAAAAAGAAATGCATTTTCCATATATAATCCTTCTCTTGCATTATTACATTTTTACAGGAAAAAAAATAAAAAGTAAAAATGGAAATATAATGGGAAACTGCCCGTATCCCCCTAAAAGGCCCTCTTGGAACAAATCCTCAGCCTTCATGGTGCACGTGCTTCCCTTTATGACAGGTGGTAGAACCTCCACTCTCGAAGCCGAAACTCTCATCAAAAGTGTCCGACAACACCATATAGGAAGTTCCTAACTTCTTCAAGTAGGAATACATAGACGCCATTCTGTCCTTGATATCCCACAACCAATTTGTCGACACCCGTACAATCCGTAAAAAGGAAGAAAATAAAAGAACATTAAGACCCGGAGTGCATCATCAGTAAGGACAATCAACCCGACAACCAATGCATGAGGACAGTGGGGCACCCTTAACGTCTCCCCACTACTCAATCGAAAATTGTAAAAAGGAGGAGTGACCGGAATAAGTGGAGCCTCCTCCACCGCTGCAGCCGCGTCACCTCCCGTGCTATGGACTGACGCCACTGGTGTGCTAGTACACCACTTCGAAAGCAGTGGTAGGTGGAGTCATATTCTCCACGTCATATATGCAATAAGGTATTAACCAACAAGTCATGAAATTCAAGTAGTCGTAACCCATTGCCCATCATCACCACTGCCCTAGCATCGTCCGTAATCTCTCTCACACGCCTCATGTACTTAAGGACATTGATGGTGGGATCTCTACCTCCTCCTCCATAATTTGCCTCACAGCTCTCTCCCCAAGGTACCAAACTTAACCAAACTCATACGCTAGTAGCCATCTCATTTGCTTGTATGCCCGTACCCCCGTGGCCCGCAAAGATATACTCCAAGGGTAAAAGGTCACCTACATCTCCAACAAATAGTCAATATCAACCCATCATAAAGATTTCAAAAAAAATCAGAAAAAAAGACAAAAAACCTAACCTGGTTGCTTGTCAAGTCATTCAACACCTTTCGCACTTCCTTCATATATAAGGAATGGTTTGGCTGCCTACTCGACTTCCGTTACCGGTACATCCTGCAAAAATCTTCCATCCCGATATCCTTCAGGGACCCCCCCCCCATTGAGCCCAATCACCTCATAAAATCACGTCTATAAGAAGATAAAAATCAGAGAAAAAGGAAACAAAAGAGGACTGCAAGAATATGAAAAGTAAATAAACTTAAAACTACCTCCAGAAGATACGTGGTCCTGTAAATATTTGTCAGCAGCACTGACTGAACGCATCCAACGAAGCATAAAGGGGCGCCAGAGTAAAGCTCCCCCACTCATAAAGCTCCCCGCATATATGGCAAAAACTGGAGATGGACGACATCTCTACTCATTGCCAACATAAATACTCCAAGAAAAAAGTAAAATAAATAAGTGGGTTACATATCACACCTGTCGCCCATCTGTCTCATCATTCTACCTCTTCAGTAGTGTCTCATTCAACATGGAAATACGGATAGAATATCCCGACACGATTCTACCAACATTCCCCAAGGCAACCCCCACCACCTCTTCTGTGACCCGCAGAGTATGGTCCATCACAATCTGATGCCTTTCGCAATCTAGACCCATCAGTAACTAGATGTTTAAGGGAGTGACGATTATCTCCCCGATCCCAAATGGAAGGTCTGGATCTTATCTCACCACCTCTCTCGAATTTCACACAACACCACAAAAGAGTGCGATGTCTCATCCAGTACACCCACTAACGGGCCAAATCTAGCAAATTACACCATCCATCGCCTGAGGAAGATTGCCCCAAACATCCTTTAATCCAGTCGTCCCCCGGGATCGAATTCTCGAAGAAGTAATATAAGTCCACAAAAAATTCAAACCTTTCATTAGACCAAGAAGAAAAAGAGAAAATGAAATGGAAAACCAAAGTTCAAAATACTCACATAGCCATTAGGGTTCTTCACCCTGGTCGAACGGTGGTGCGCGAGCTCGCATAATAAAACCCGCTCATCTACAACTGGGTCAAAGGAGTCATAGGCATTCTCATTAACCAATTCACGCGGCATCCGCCATTTTGGGTTGCCTAATCGTCAATCGACAACCAATTGTTATTAACGTTACTAGAAGTACCCACCATTTGAAGTCTTAAAGAAAGAAGGACTTGGGAACGACTCTTAGAGAGAGAAATGGAGAAATTCAATCACTTGAAAGTGTGAAAGATGAGGATGAGGAATCCCCTTTTTATAGAAGGCTAAGGGGCATGCTAATCAGTACCCCATGAACATGCTGACCGATAGTGACATGTCCCCTTCTTTGAAAAACCCATGAGTTCATACCTTATGCCAATAGGCACCTCCCCAAACCTACTTATCGATAGTCCCCTCTAAATTTCGTAATAAAAATGTCAGAGCAATCCGAAAATTACCAAAAAATTCCCTGAAAAAATATATAGAACATTATTTTCCCAGAAAATCCCTTTGGGAGCACTATGCTCCTTATATACTCTCAAAAATCCCCAGCTGGATCAACCACACACTCTTATCATCAACATACTCCCTAACGGAGCTAAAAGTGCACCCGCACCTAAACCTACTACATAATCCCCATTACTACACAATCCCCAGCGGAATTGCAAGTCAATAACTCCCCCAGTAAAACTATTCCACACAAACTACAATTTATATGATCGCAGAATTGACCTCGACCCGCAAAATTGGTCATCACAACTTTAGGTATGCAGAATTAACCTCAACTCGCAGAATTGGTCATCCCTCCTTAGGTCCTCATAATTGACCTCGACCCATAGATTGGTCATCCCTCAAGGTCCACAGAATTGACCTCGACCCCCAAATGTGGTCATCTCCCTTAAGGACCACAGAATTTACCTCGACCTGTAAAATTGGTTGTCCTTCCTAAGGTCCACACAATTGACCTCGACTTGCTGAATCGGTCGCTATAATCCTTCGTAGAATTGACCTCGGTCTGTAGAGTCAGTTGTCATAACTAAAGGTCCACAAAATCGATCTCAACCCACTGAAATGATCGCTAAAATCCTCGGTTCGTAAAATCAACCTCAACACTCCTTAGGTCCTCAGAATTGACCTCGACTTGATGAATCGATCGCTACACCCCTTAGATCCTTAGAATTAACCTCGACCCGTTAAATTGGTTATCCCCCCTTAGGTCCTCAAGTTTGACCTCGATCCTCTGAATAAGTCACCCTCATCCCTTAAAGTCTACAGAATTGACCTCAATCCCTTTTTTCAGCATCGATGTGGTGTTTATCTTTCGATGGATTTTACTTGTTTCAAGATCGCCCGTCGAGAGGCTTTGTAGACACCCTATCCTAGAACCCTCTAAGCATCTCCTTAGGTCCTTAGCATCCATCCGTTCACCGTAAACTCTAGGTTATACTCCGAGTACTGATTTGGAGGCCATCGAGAATTCTCGAGCCCTATTTGACTCTAGTCAACTCTCCATTTTGAGCGAAGCTCAATGAATATTTGAAGGAATCTGAATCCCCTTTCTAACGGTACATCTCGAATGCAAATCGGTCTTACGGTTCAGACGAATGATCCGTTTTACTTTGAGTATTGATCTAGATGTTACTAGGCGCTCTCGGGTCCCATTTGACTCCGATCAACTCTCCATCTTGAGTGAATCTTAATAAATCTTTAAAGTACTTTAAATACCCTTTTCCAACGGTCCGTCCCATGGGCGAATCGGCCTATGGTTCAGACGAACAATCCATTTTACTCTGAAGGGTCATCGACCATTATCGATCCCCATTTGACCTTAATTAACTCTTTGAAGATAGAAAAGATCAATGAAATCTCAAAGAGAACTGAATTTCCTTTCCAACGGTTTGATCTGTGCATGAATGGGCCTTACGGTTCGGACAAATAATTCATTTTCCTCCGAAAACCTCTAGCCCAAAGACCATCAGATGCTTTCGATCCCCATTTGACTTTGGTCAACTCCTCGACCCGGTAGTGGCTCAATGAATTCTTAAAGGTCTCTAAATTTCCTTTTTAACGGTTTGCCGTTTCGCGATTTGAACCTACGATTTGCATTTTATGCCCATTTTTCTGAAAAAATGTTCATGACTGCCTATAAGAACCTCAAGTACCTTGCCTATCGGTATGGTGTCCTTTTCTTTGGCCAGCAAGGCAAGCCTTATGCCAATAGGCAGACCAAGTACTATACCGATAAACACCCCCTTTGTCCCCTATAAAAGGGCCATGATCTCACCCTACCACAATACCTTGGACCCTCTCTCAGAATATCAGAGAATATTTTTTCTCTTAATCGGAGCCTTTCCCTTTTTCAAAAAGACAATTTCCCCACATTCTCTTACCTCATCTCCTTACACCACTTGGTAATTCATCCCACCTCTCTACATCACTTCCATATTACTTTAAAATCAGCACACTCGCATTCCAAAGTCAACAATAAGCATTCATAAGGATGTCTATTTCTTAACCCATTTCTCTAGTTTATCCATTTTAATGTTATTTATATTATTTTTAATTTTTTCTTTTGTTTATTTATATCACATCCACTAATCTCTACTCTTTATAAGTAATATTTCACATAACCTAGTTTCATAAAAAAAAAGACAAAAAGAGGATTTATCCATAAACTCCAAAAGCGAAACTTCCATTTTTACATCTGAACGCTTAAAACACATTTTCTTAACATACACATAAGAGGAGTTCCACATTTGAATTGATGGGTTGAACTTACCCCTATGCGATTTTCTAACTACGTGAACTTTGATGCCCCTTGGGCTACGTAGACATCTTGGGCTAATCCCGAGATTCGAGTCCTCCCTTTTTCATTTTATATATCTTTCATCTTTTATTATATCTATTTCGTGAGTTATAAACTCCTATATACTCGTGTATCGTCCAACGTACACATTCTCTCTTTCATCAGGATTTGTGATTTGGCAAACACTTACATCATATCTTTTATCATTATTTTCGAGTACACTCCTACGGATGAGCCCGCTCCGTCCCTTCCATGATATGAGTAGGGTGATTCCATTCTCCCATCACTTATATTATACACATGTACAGACACATCACGAAGTAAAAAGGAATAGATTAACATTAGTCCATGAGAGATCGAAAGGTCGGAATGGGTGCCTAACACCTTCTCATTCCGTCATTTAATCCTCGAACCTTCGAATTATTTGGTTTCGCATGCATCAGTTTGACTTTGATGCCGTTCTCTCGAGGCAACGATATTCTTTTGCATGTTTTGAGAAAAATAGTATTGAGACTCTATCTCTTCATATTACCCCCATTTGACGACCACCAATTTTATATCTAAGGCCGAACCGCAAAAAAGGAAAAAGAGAGAGAGAGGGAACACTACACCAAAATAGGTAAATTGGCACCCTTCCAGCTGCTAGTCTTGTCACGATCAATGACCGTGACAAAAAAACACTCGTTTTTTATCACGGTCATTGACCATGACAAGTCCGTGACAAAGACTTGTCACGATCAATGACCGTGACAATCCTTATAATATTGTTACGGTCACGTCCGTGACAAATGTTACAGCAAAAAATCTTTCCCCTCCTTTTTTTCCCCACTGACTTCTTCCCTCCTTTTTTCTCCCTCTCTCTCTCTCTACTTTCAGGTTAGTTTCTTTCTCTCTATCTCTCTTCCATTTATATATATATATATATATATGTTTGTGTGTGTGTGTGTGTGTATATATATATATATGCGTGTGTGTGTATGTGTGTGTGCATGTGTGTGGTGGGTGGGGGTGGGGAGGGGCGTGGGGCAGGGTGGGGGAAGGGGGTGGGGCAGGGTTGGGGGGGGGGGACGGGGCAGGGATGGGGGGGCTATTTGTGTGTGTGTGTGCGCGCGTGTGTGTGCATGTGGTGGGGGAAGGGGGAGGGGGCAGGGATGGGTAGGTGGGTGGGGGGGTAGGGGTGGGGGGTTACGTGTGTGTGTGTGAATGTGCACGCGCGTGTGTGTGTCGTGTGCGTGTATGTGCGTAGTGTCCCTTGTAAACGAATTGATTGGTTATTAATTTTTTTAGTAAATTAATATATGATTGCCCCTCATTGTAAATTAGTAAATTAATAATTGTATACTTTAATTGTTAGTTTAATTAATGAAAATAATTAATTGAGTAGATAAATTAGAAGGAGTACGAGATACACATTCGTTGTTGACATTGCTGTTGGATTATAGTTGATCGATGTTGGGTTGGTTAATTTTAAAAGTGGCATGGCCACTGGATTATTGTCCATATGGGGGTGGGATTTTTCAACTTTTTTTGAAAATTACTTTGTATATCGAACAATATATATATAGTATGATAATTAAATGAAACATACTTGAAATTACATATAGTGCGCATAGATACTAGCCTTCTAGTTCTTATGCGTACGCATTCAATAGCCCTTAGACCCGTTCGAGAGTCATTACCCCTGTAATGAGATCTCTCGAATTATCCCGTTTGGACAGTTTGGGATTGCATAATTTCTGTATAATATTCTTAGTGGCTTAAAGTTGTTACTTTTGGAGCAAGTTCTGCAGTCGTATCCTAATGTTCTCTGGGTACATACTAGATTGACAAGTGTGACTGTTATTCAATTGATCAATTGAAATAACACTCACACTTGCCAATCTACGTCGTGTACTTGGAGAACTACGGGGATATGCTGCCGATTTTTTTTCAAATTGTAACAATGTGCATGAGCTGTTAAGTATATTACAGAAAAATGCGGTCTTGAATGGGATAGGACCACTCACCCTTTAGAGGAGATGGAGGAAATAGAAATTTCTATTATAAATTGAATTTGAATATAAATAAGACATAATTAAATGAAACATACTATAAATCTAAGTTTTGTTTATACTAATCCATGAATATACGCTTCGTACCTTTAATAGGTGATTAGTTGTGGTAGGTGTGATGGGATATCTGAAATACAAAGAGTGGATGGGTGAGACAAATAGAATGGGGGATGTGTTTCGCAGATGTGCTAATGAATTTGTGAAATATGCAAAGAGATGTCATAATGATGAAGAGTTTCTGTGTCCGTGTGCTAGGTGTAAGAATGGTAAGGTGTTTGAGTGAAAAATAATTGAATTACATTTGTTAAGATCGGGTATGCAAGATAGTTATCGATTTTTGAGTTTTCACGGTGAATTGAAAGTTTCTTTTGTCCCTGACCAACCTTCACAACATCCTTCAATAAGTAGGATAGATGTAGAAGGGAACGACGTAGATCATAATATGTTCGAAGATTTAGTTGATGATGCGTACGGAGTTTATGAAGCAGGAGAGAATGAAGTTACTGATGATGTAGAAGGTTCAAGTGCTCGTGAAGATATCACGATAAAACTTGACGATGACTACTAAAGTTTAAAATTTAAGGCAACCCAACCGTTATACTCTGGTTGTGAGAAAGATCAAACAACTTTACATGCCATGGTTGATTTGCACAGTTTGAAGACGCAATACGCTTTGTATGGAAATAGCGTAACAAGAATTTTGAAATGGGTGAAGGGCTTATTACCCAAGGAGAATACACTTCCAAATAGCTATCCTGTTATGAAGAACAATTTGAAAGGTTTGGGAATGAAGTATAAATCTATTCATGCTTGGGTGTATGACTGCATACTATACTGAAAGGAGTATGAAAATCTCGATCGTTATCCGGTATGCGATGAACCTAGATACGTCCAATCTACTAGTAAGGAAGGCACAATCTCAAAAGTGCCTCAAAAAGTATTGAAATATTTTCCCATTGGGCCTAGATTAAAGCAGTTTTTCACAATACTATGGATAGAGGAGGCAATGACTTGGCATGCTAGGGCAGAAGTAGGGGATAATATCATGCGTCATCCTATTGATTCTACTGCCTGGAGGAGGATGAATTATGAGTATACCGATTTTGCTCGAGAACAACGCAACATTCGTTTGGCTATATCAACAGATGGTTTCAATCTATTTGTAAATCTAAGCATCAATCAAAGTGTATGGCCAGTGATCCTAGCCCCACTCAACCTTCCTCCTTCACAGTATATGAGGCTTGAATTTTCGATAATGGCTTTGTTGATACCTGGGCCAAAGGCACCAAGTGATGACATCGACGTCTACCTGGCTCCTTTGGTAGAAGAATTAAATGAGTTGTGGGAAGAGGGTGTGCAATCATTTGACTCTTTTAGAAAAGAAGAGTTTACGCTGAAAGCTATGTTGATGTGGGCAATTCATGATTTTAAAACTTATGGGACATTATCCGGTTGTGTAGTACATGGTTGTTTGGGGTGTCCAATTTGTGGAGAGAAGAATGATCTCTTCATCTATCCTTTAGCTCAAAAAATGTATGCCATTGCCACAGGAGGTTTTTACCCTCGGCTCATAGTTTTCAGATTTGAGAAAGGTTCTAATTTTTTATTGGGCGGTGTTGAACATAGGGTACCGCCGAGATAACTTTCGGGTTCAGAAATTGAAAATAAATCTTCTGAATGTGGGCCTAATATGCCAGGTAAGAATCCTAAATTTAAGAATGTCAAGCATAAGAAGACCCCAGCTGGGAATGAAACTGAAACAAGAAAGATATGGTCTAGGAGGTCAATTTTATTTGACTTGCCTTATTGGAAGAATAACCTGGTGCGCCATGTATTGGATGTGATGCATACAGAGAAGAACTTCGTTGAACATATTGTGGGCACTTGCCTTGAGGGGAGTCATTCGAAGGATGGAGAAAATGCACGAAAAGACTTTAAATCGTTGAAACTTAAGCCACAACTATGGTTGAAAGAAGATAGTAGGGGAAGGACAATAATTCCCCCTGGTGCGTTTACTTTGACGAGTGGGGAAAGGAAGGTGCTTTTAGACACAATATATAATTTGAAAGGCCCATCTACTTTTTTGTCCAACTTGCAAACGATTGTGAATTATGCTACTCATGATTTACATAAGTGTAAGTCGCACGATTGGCATGTGATCATGCAATTGGTTCCTCTATTATTGAAGCACTGTTTCTCCAAGCACAAGGATTTGCGGAAGGCTATTATGCAAATTAGTATTACCTTCTCACTCTTGTGTGAGAAGGTAGTCAATCGAGAACACATAGTGGCCACAAAATTGGCGGTGAGCGAAGCGATTTGTGTATTGGAGAAGTACTTTCTCCCAGCATTCTTTGACATAAGTGTTCACTTGTTGGTACACCTATGCGATGTGGCACTTCTTTGTGGTCCAGTTAGATATTGGTGGATGTATCCGTTTGAAAGATTGATGAAAGATTTTAAAGATTACGTCAAGAATACACGATACATTGTAGGATCAATTACAGAGGAATACATCACCGTGGAGTCATCAATATATACTCGGGAATATATGCCTGACTCGACTAGCGTTGATGACACTGATGAGTTCATCGATGATGGTGGTCATGTGATGAGAAAACGAGTGAAATTAACGAGTTTGTAACATGAACAAGTATCTCGTTATCTATTTGACACACATGAAGATGTCGAAGAATGAAAAAAGTAAGTTTCGATTATTATAATGTTTAACATTATTTTAGATTATTTTATACATGATTAATTTTGTAATATGCAGAAAATATGAAGCCTGTGAGAATTATAAAAGACGAAAAATAATAGTACAATCAGACAACGAATTTAGGTTGTGGTTGACACAAGAGGTAATTATAATGAAAATGGTCGTTATATAACGTTACATTACACTTAAATTTTACAACTAATATAATTAATTTATCTATATTCTCAGCTCTTAAAGACGGGTGATGCGACATCAAGGCTTGCTCGTCTAGCCACTAGACCCTTGTTCATGGCATAAGAGTACAAAAAGTATCGATTGAACGATTACATTTTCAGCGCTAAAGTGTACGAGGAAAGTACAAATGTATAGAACTTGAGCATTTCATACAAGGCTCTTACTTTCTTTCGAGCGAGCGCAAAAGATAAAAACCTCGTTGAAGCTGAAATGACTTACTATGGTGTGATCCGAAATATATTTGAATTGGATTATATAAGCTTCAAAGAGGTTGTATTTTACTGTGACTCGGTAAGAGTTGAGGATAAAAATGTTTGTAAAGTTGATCCTGTCACCAATTGGATCATGGTTGACTCGTCCAAGTTGAAGAGCAACGACCACGTGAGCGATGAGTCGTTTATTTGTGCATTTCAAAAGGTTAACCAAGTGTTTTACTCGGAGTATATCAACAACGAGCCGTGGTCAATTTTCCAACACGCGTCAAAATGTCTAAATAGTAGTGTGGATGACTTGGCTGCTCCTACCGAATATCAATCCATTTTTTATGATAACCCGAATTTTAAACAATTTTTCAATTTGTAATAAATATTCCAATTTGAACCGAAACATCCATTTTAATGCTTTTTATTGATTTGCACTTTATCATTTTCACTCTTGTGTAGTGTGCATGTGTGTGGGCAGTAGGGGTGGGGGTGGAGATGTTTCAGATTTTTAGTAATTGTACATATTATGAGCTAAATGTTGTTATTTTGGAATTCTGAATTGAGGTGTTTGACAGTAACAATTCATTTTTATTTGTAGTAATTGTACATATTTGCATGTCTTCTTTTAATTTATTTTGATATGTACTAATAACATTTTTTTATAGAAAATGTCTCCTTCAGGTATTAAGGTAAGGATGATGATGCTTGTTATGATGATGTCGTCTGGGCTCGGTGGTAGCGCAGGCGACGAGGGCTCCTCGACCCCTAGGCTCCCAAAATATGGTAAATTGGGGATGGCCATCGAGAATAAGTTGGGGCTATTAGAGAGATCCCTCGAGCCGATAAAGACGATCATCGGCCCGGGGTACATTAGTTGGAAGGAGGTGCCATATGAGCTCAAGTTAGCTGTTTGGGTGGCACTACAGGTAATGTATTTATATTTATATTTATATTCATATGAATATTTTAATTTCGATTTCAATTTCATTTTATATTTATTTGCAACTAACATTGTATTTGTTGGACATAAACAATTCATCCTGGATCCAAAGCTACGCGATTCCGTCTTGGAGCAGTTGAGGGAGCAATACAAGACGTGGAAGAAAAATATGCGAACCTAGTACTTTGGGAAGACACGAGAGTCCGTTATTCAAAGGCGTGAATTCGTCCTGCCGAAGGAGCCGATCTCATTGACACAATGGCAAAAGTACGTTATAATTTTTTTATTTACTTATTTAACTAATTATGTGCTTTTTGTCATTTCAGGCAAAGATTAAGGAAGTGTATGAGTCGCAGTTTGATGCCAACAAGGCATCTTTATCCACAGACGCACTCAGTCAAGTGCTTGGCTCTGATCGTAAGGGGAGGACAAGGGGAGTGAGCTCGCGGGTGGCCAAATCTAGGATCATTGGATTGGAGACGAGCGACACTAGATTAGCTCGAACAGTGGATTCGCATGACGCGAAGCTGTTCCGTTTGGAGGCGACGGTCCAAGATATGTTCTCATTCATGAAGCGTTCATTGGGCGGCGAAAAACGCAAGGGGAAAGGGAAGGAGAATGTGGTGGGGGAGGAGGAGGTGCGGGAGGAGGAGGTGCAGGATGCCGAGGATGTGGCCCTCGCTCCTTCATCGCCGACATGTGCGGACTTTGATGATCCACTTCCCTATTTAGCTCCCTTCGATCGGCCGATGTCGACACTTGGTTGGCCGAGCATGTTTATACTAGAAATATTTGATGGCCAGCGGATAGGGTGGGGGTTGAGGGACCCGAATATCATCCAGGGTGGACTAGTTCATGAACGTGAGCTTCAAGACATCGAGTCCAAGGTGCTCGTCACGCATGTGATACCCGGGAAGGAGAACTCCCCGTTGTGGTTGCGCGAACAATGCGGCATGATGTATATCAGTGGATGTTTCAATTCGTATATCGTGTGGCTTACTCACCTCCTCGAATTTAATCTTACCCAAGACATGTAGTGACATTATTTGAATTGAATTATTTTTAAGTTGGTACATTTAAATTATATTTGGATTATATCGTGATGCACATTGTCTCTATTTTGAATGTATATTTGCATTATCTCTATTTTATTTGGATATATGATGCTTGAATAGGTACAACGTTGCTATAACAGGTACAAATATACCGTTGGGCAGGGCAGTGGCAAAACTGCCCAACATATTTTTTTTCAATGCTGCCCAGAATTATCATGGTCATTGACCGTGATAATTTTTTTAGCATTGTCACGGACTTGTCACGGTCCTTAACCGTGACAAAACTTGTCGCGGTCAAGGCCCGTGACATGATCGTGACAATTCTAACGAACTTGTCACGGTCAATAACCGTGATAAAAAAAATGTCTTGCCCAGAATTGTCACGGTCATTGACCTTGACAAGTTGAATTGTCAAGGTCAATGACCGTGACAATTCGACAGATTTGGTGTAGTGGAACTTTCTTTCCTTCCTTCTTCCTCCCCACCGTCCTGACAATCGAGTGAGCCTAAGCCACATGCACCGGAGTAATTCGACCCCAGATGAACACAAAAACCATTTTTCACTCATGCGAAATATAACGGATTAAATCACAATGCTCGTTAATTTTATCCCAAAAGAAACCCTAGTTAGCTGACCTTAACATTTCATTGTAGACAACTCGAATAATTTTTCCGTTGATTTCTTCACAAACCCGAGTTTTTAATCCAATCATTCGTTCGTTTGTAATGTAAAATCACACCTGTTCATTTGCAAATGTTTGAGTACCAAACATGTGGGTTAACAAATGTAAGTTAACTTTTGCAAATGTAGATTAACAAATGATGTTTGCTTCATTCCTTATAAGTTTGCAAATTTAGATGAGTTAACATATATGTGGGTTAACAAATGATGTTTGCAAATGTTTCAATCGAGTTAACAAATGAAGTTTGCAAATGTTTCAATCGGGTTAACAAATGAAGTTTGCAAGTGTTTCAATCGGGTTAACAAATATTTTTGCGTGTTTAGATGCTAATAATTTTGAGTACCAACCTGTTTGAATGGTTATTATTGATGATTTATTTTTTATCCTTGAAGTTATGAGGTTTATATATTAGAAGTTGAGAGGTTTAAATGTTATGATGTGTAGAGAAAAGGAGGGAAAGTGAGTAAATGATTTTTTTTTTAACTTTGAGTAGTGGGCATCCCATTTAGTGGTATAATGAAGTAAAAATATGATTTGTGTGGTATTATGAAGTTAAAATTGCCTTGTGGTAATATGGAGTATAAAACTTTATAATATTTCGCAATTAAACTAAGGGGCATATAGCAAATAGTCACTTGAACATTTTTTAATACACGTTTTGTCCATGACTTTTTATTTTGTTCCAAAAAGTCCCTCACCACATAAAAATACTCAAAAAAGGACACACACAAGCCCATTTACCCACCTCCCTCCACTCCCACCCCATCCCACCCCCACTGCCGGAGCTACAACAACCCTTGTTGGATACTGAAGATCCGACGGTGGGGGATGGGGGGTGGGGTCGAGTAGGGGTTGGGTGGGGGGATAAGGGGGAGGTGGGGTGGGAGAATATTGAGTAAATGGGTGTTTGAGAGACTAAATGGGTTAAACTAAAAATAAATGTCTTTTTTACAAAATATGTATTTATGTTGGGGACTATTTGGTAATTGACCATTGAACAACTAAGGGCATTCTTATTTCCACCCATCAATTCTTTATATATATATCCCATTATTAATACACCCATATTAACGAACTGAAATTCTTTCAATATACCCTATCTATTGGGGTGTATATAAAAAATTAATTCTAACAAATTTTAAATTCAAAATTGAAAAAACAAAACATTTTTGATGCCAAACTCCATACTTCAAATACAACTAAAAAGATGAGGACGATGTTGAGGTTGTGAGCCCAGTTGGTTGCTTATTGTGTTGGGCAATCTTTACTAAACTAGATTACAACTAGAATTGCTAAAGCTCTTTTTTTTGTATTCACCAACCATGGAAGATTTTGCAGATGTGTTTTTGGTGTCCAATTATTTTTGTTTAAAGATGATTATTAACTTGTAATGATAAGTACAGATTGTTTGAAGCATTGAGGACATAAACAATTTGTGTTTGTAAGTATGTAGTATTTCATTGTTTTTGTTGATGTTGTCAAAACTAATTGTTCTGTATCACTGAATGTATGGAAGTTTCATTTTTAATGCATTTGTCTCGCTGAACCTGGATTTTTTTTTATGCATATAAGTATTTTTGTTGGAGCGCTGATACATAACTAATGGAGTGCTTAGAGTATCTCCATTACCTCATAAAAGGATCTTGTTCGTATTAGTATAAATAATCTTTCACTTGTGTTTGGGTATATCAAGAACCCCTGAATCTAGAGCTGCTTGGCATTCCAACCCAGTTCCAACATTGCACTTCCCGGACCGAGAAAGAGGAACTGCTTGACATTGCATATTAGAATTCATTAACGCCCGATTCGCATCATTATGCTCGATAAAAGAAATAATGAAGAAACTTTGAAAAGAGACGAAAAATGATATATTAACAATTGAGGGTTGTTAGTTTTAGTAATGCAATTTAACTTTTCTTTCTACCCACTCCATTAGTAATTTTTAGAAATTACAATAATTATTAATGGAGTTTGTAAAAAGAAAAGTTGTATTGAAATAAAAATAGCCTAACTGCGCTAAACATTAAGGGCCTGTTTGGTTCTCTATTATGAAAACTCGATTTAAATGCTGTTTTTAAATACAGTTTTAAAATTCAATTTTTTGTGTTATAATTATTGGTGTGCGTTTGGTAAACTTGTTTTCAAATACAGTTTTTTTGAAAATTTGACAAAATTGGCAAACATGTATATTTATATTATACATATATGTGTGTATATATAAACACATACATAAAAATTTCATACATACATGATACATGAAAGTATATATATACACATACATGCATGCATACATGCATACATACATACACACATACATCATAAACTATATATATATACATTTAATATCATGTATTTTTATGTATATTTAATGAGGTATGTCGAGAAGTTTAACCATACACACACACACGCATATGTGTGCGTGTGTGTGTGTCTATATAATGATATTGCATGTATACTTCACAATAAAATTATATACATACATGAATTGATAATATTTTTTAATACATATGTAGTATATGTATATTTTATATTATTCAATACATTAATATTACATGTATAAAACTATATAGAAGTATCATGTATCTATTCATATTATTATTTAACATGTGAAGTATGATGTATCTATTCATATTATTATTTAACATATGGATCTTAGTATATTATATAATTTAATAACATAAATATACATAATTTTGTGTAGGTGTACATATATATTTTTTATTTATAAGAATTGCACATATATTAATGTATTGTGTATGTATATTATATATTAAGGTAGAAATGCATTAAAATATTAAGAATGAATAATTCTTAGTTGAAAAATAAAAAAACATAAGTTATAAAACACCCTTTTGCTGTTTTCTTAAAAACATGATTATAACACAGAAATATTATAATTCAGTGTTTAAAAACAGGTTACTAAACACAAATTTTTATCAGAATTGTATTTAAACACAGAAAACAGAATTATAGTTGCAAACCAAAGAGTCACTAAAAGTTTATTTTAAACAACACAATCCAGCCTAGTGCTTATCAACGAGTTCGTCTGGTATACCACATTGATTGCAGACAATGGCTCCTGCTTATAGCTCTGTTCTTGCAAATGCTCAGTGCAGCAGAATGTCGGTAATACCACCACCCCGTGGTGCTGTGAACAAGATGCGGGTACAGTACGAGCTGAAGAAGGGGCAGTCTCGTTTTTTTCACGAGCTGCCCTCTGGTCTGAAGATGGAGGTTATCTTCCAAAAGGGCCTCCAAGAGATATCTTCTGATAACCAAAACCCAGCTTTAGTATTCGTCCATGGAAGCTTTCACGCAGCTTGGTGTTGGGCTGAGCACTGGTTGCCCTTTTATTCTCAACATGGCTTTGATTGCTATGCTCTCAGCTTGTTAGCTCACGTAATGTTCAGCTCTTTGCTTTTATTTTGTATATTCATGTTTTCATTGGTGGACAACAGGATTAAACAATTGTGTCTTTGGTTTTTCAATACTGGGATATCAAAGCTTCAGCTTTGCTGGTCCTGCTAAAATACCGGCAGGAATGTTAAACACATTCAAGATTCTGAATTTCTAACACATTTTTCTCAGTATTACAGTTGTTGCATAAGGTACAAGCATTTTGATGCACATGCGAGCGCGTAAGTCTAATTATTGAAAAAACAGTGAGTATCTTTGCATACAACATTATCTATGGGGGTAAAATAAAAATAACCCTAAAATTAATTGAGTACAATGTTGGGCCAAAGGCCTTATATATAATCAAAAGGGTAAAATGCAAAATTCACCCTGAAGTTTGGGGTCAATTTCAATTTTAGACCCAATGTTTGAAAAGTTGCAATGTTAATCCTAGTGTTTCAAAATTCATCCAATTTTAGCCCTCCATAAAGACTTAACAATGCATGACATAAGAAAATAAGATGCCCAGCCATCTTCTGAGGGAAAAAATTAATCGAATTTTTAAACATGAGGATTAACATGTCAACTTTAACATATCAAGTCCAAATTGAAAATGACCTAACAATTTTGGGTTAATATTCCAATTTACCCTAATAAAAATTAACAAGAGACGTAGATCTAACAAATAACGAATAGATATACCGAATCCAATTAAGAGTTTAAAATAAAGTTAATTTCCTAGGTATAAAATAATTGATAATTCTTAAATAATAAATAAAGAAAGAAACAAGCTAAATCTTCTCTCTCTCTTGCTGTGCTCCCCCCCCCTCCCCCCCCCCCCCCCAAACCCGAAACACACTCCACACCACACAAAAAAAAGGACTCTCTTCCGCACACATCATCCTCCCCTCTTTGAAAAAGATTGTCATCGAGCTTGCGCTAAAATTTGAAGAAGTTCGTGCCACCAAAACATATATTTTGAACAAGTTCCCCCCATAAATGTGACCCAGTGATGAATTTCCTTCAAGTGAACCTTTCCTAAATTTAAAATACGCATTTCTTGAAGATCTGGAACAAATTTGAATTTTTCAATCAAGTCAAATCAATTTGAGTTGTTTTGGGGCCCCAATCGGCAATTAAAATTAGTCCAGAGACTGTTTCGCGATTTATAGAGATTGACTGAAAAGTTTTGTGAACTGTTCTGTAATTTCCAAACTGGAAGGATGGGGCTTGTAATCAGAGTGAATAGTCGGCGGATTAAGGCTGTAATCATTTCGTTTTATTTCGCTTTGATGAATGAAGTAAACAATGTCACGTATGGGGCCTTAGGTGGCGGTATACATAGATCTAGGGGTTCAGATGTGGTTTTAGTAGCTGTCTCATCATCAGAATGTCACCCTCTTAATTGAATTAGGGTAACTAATTGGGAATTTTAAAAGAAGAGAGAGTTTGTGAACACAAAATGTGAATTCTTATTCCATGCCTCAATCTACCCCGGACTCCATTGCTTGGGATCTTGATTTGCATCTATCAAAGTATGTTGAAGAGTACTAGTGTAGTCTGTGTTAGAAACAAAAAGTACTAGTGTAGTCAGTCATGCTTGGGCTTGGCTGACTTAGCCCAAGGGTATTCTTCGCAAATGTGCCACGTATCCTGCTTAGTGGGCCAAGTCGGCTCCATTTTCCTTCCAAGTCCACCCTTACTTGTTCCCATGCTTCAGTTGTAGTAGACCAGGTGTGAGTGAGTGCTCCAATTTGTGCTGCTGGATAATCTCACAAATACAAATTCCTTTACCCTCTTTTGAGCCTGGCTAATATTCAGCCCTCTTCTAAGTTGCCTCAATCCTTGAGTGGTCACCAATCGCTGTGTGCATTGTCTTAGTTGTTGTCCTGGTCCACCACTAGCCTGTCTCCCCTCTTAAGCATCCCCTTAACCGATGTGAAGTCTTGTGAGGACTTGGGATCAATCATTAGCTGACTCATCAAATCTGAGAGTATGCTATCTCCACCATAGCTGTGAATGACTTCTTGAATCCAACTTGGCTTTGTTGAGGAAATAACATTTAGACTGGCTGAATCCTCTTGCCTTCTAGAGTGCATCAGCTACCTTGTTGTCAGCTCCCTCTTATATTTAATCTCATAGTCTAGTCCCAAATTTTTGTGAGCCATTTGTGGTGCAAATGAGATGTGAACCTTTGTTATAAGAAGAATTTAAGGCTTTGGTGATCTGTACATATTATGAAGTGGGTGACCAACTAGATAGTCCTTCCACTTGCTCCGTCGCATATACTGAAAGCCCTAGGGACCTGGGACCTAACCTAATGCTGATGAAAGCAATAGGTTGCCTATTTTGCATTAGCACTGCACCCACTCCTTTGTTGCTGGTATCGGTCTCAACGGTGAAAGGTTGATTAAAATTGGGAAGATCCAACACTGGAGCAATGACCATAGATACCTTGAGATGTTCAAAAGCCTGCGCAGCTTCTTGGTTCCATTTGAAGGAGTCCTTTTTAATAGGTCAGTGAGTGGTTTGGCTATGCTGCCATAACCCTGAATAAACCTCCTGTGGAATCCGTTAACCACCAAAAAACCTCTATAAGTCCTTTGATGTTCTGGTCTGGGTCAAGATTTCATATGATCTATCTTGCTGGGTCAGTTGCAACTCCTTCCTTAATGATAATATGGCCGAAATATTCACTTGTACGTTTGGCAAATGCACACTAACTCAATTTAGCAAAGAGTGAGTGTCGTCGCAATAATTTGAGCACCAACTCCAAGTGGTACATTTGTTCTTCTTGTAAAACAGGGCTAAAGACAACTATATCATAAAAAATAAAATAAAAGACAAAACAAGAACAAAATTCTTTAGATATGGTTTGAATACCTCATTCATGAGATACTGGAAGGTGACAGGTGAATTGGTTAAGCGAAAAGGCATCACCCTGAATTTATAGTGCCCATAGTGGATTCTAAATGCTGTCTTTGCAATGTCATCCTCTCTCACCCTGATTTTATATTAAGCAGACCTAAGGTCTAGTTTAGAGAACATGATGTGAATGAAGAATAAGGGTTATTTTTAGTAATTTTAGGGTTATATAGTATTTTTTTTTTACTTGCTTTTGTTTCCTTTATTTGATATATTTTCTTTTATTAGTTGTTTGCTTGGTATTATAGGAAGGAAGCAGCAAAAGGCTAATAGGGATATAATTGTAATTACTTCTTTAGCTTGGAGCCTAAGCTACCTTCCTCCTATAAATATCCCTTATGTAGAGACTCATTTGAGTCATTCTTCCATTTTATGAGATTTGATTAGAGAGAGTTTGAGAGAGAATTATCTTTTCTTGCTCCCATTTGATGTCATTTACGTCAATTGGTATCAGAGCCTAGTCGCTCCACCCGTTGTTGTTGTTGTAAAAAAACAAAAACTCGTAAACAACGTCAAGGTGGGATTAAGAAAGGATGAACACCTTAGCGGCAAACCCTTTCGAGCAAATCATGAAAGATCTCAAGAGGAACTGGACCGAAGCCCATGCAGGGCTCCGCAAAAGCAATGGGCAGCAGCGCGGGGCGTGTATCAGGTGGCTCACGATTGCCACCCTTCGTTGTGGCGCAAGCAACAAGAAAAGACTAGGACAAGAGGGGACCCATGATGGCAGGGCGTCGGACTGTGGGCCGGTGGCCGGTAGTGGAGGGCTCCACCGTCGTCGACGGTCGTCAAAGGGGCAATGAAGGGTGGAGCAAGAGACGCTACCAATGCTCAAATCCTAGTCATCAAGTGGTTGACGGTCTGCCTCATGAGATCGGACTTATTTTGCAGCATATTTGTCGGTCGGCATAACGATCGACGTAGCTCCATTGTGCTTCATGTACTAGGACATTAGTGTAGGTTGAATTTTTTTTTTTCCCAGACAAATAAGTGCTATCAAACGAGCTTAAAAGCCGAAAAATGAGAAAGATTCCTTATATGCCATGGACAATTGCGCTATTTTAGGTCAACTTAGATAACTAAGAGTTTAAAATAAAACTAATCTCCTAGGGGAAAGAATAGATACTACTGAAATAACAAAATAGATAAAAACCGCTAATAAGTCACTCTGTATCCTATTGGCCGGTCCCCAAGAGGGAGCTCTCTCCTCCTGCCCATATCACAAAGATAACATGAGCCAGTCAAAGAAGTTCATTTTGGCAAGATCAAGATTCATTTACTATCGTGAAATTTGGTGTTGGCTCATTGACTACTGTAGACACCCCATTCTATTACCCCCTAACTCTCCTTAGGTCCCTAGTACCTCCCTTCATCACTGTAAACCCAGGTCACGTCCCGAGTACTGACCTGGAAGCCATCGGGCACTCCCCGGCTCAGTTTGACCCAAAAGTCAAACTCTTCATCTCGACCGAGACTCAATGAATCTTTGAAGGGCACTGAATACCCTTTCCAACGGTCCGCCCCGTGAGCGATTCCGACTTACCATGCGGACGAACGATCCGTTTGCGTCCGAAACCTGACCCAGAGGCCACCGGGCACTCCCGGGCTCTATTTGACCTAAGTCAACTCTTCAGCTCGACTGAGGCTGAATGAATCTTCGAAGGGCACTGAATACCCTTTCCAACGGTCCATCCTGTGCGCGATTCCGACTTTCCATGCGGACGAACGATCCGTTTGACTCCAGGAGGCCACCCAGCGCTTCCCGGGCCCGGTTGACCAAAGTCAACTCTCCAAACCGGGTCAAACTCTTTGGAATGTCGAAGTACATCTCCTAACCTTTCCAACGGTATGCCCCGTGCGCGATTTGGACTTACCATGCGGACGAACGATCCGTTTGCGTCCGAACGATTCCCCGTCCAATGGACCGACAAACGCTTCCGAGCCATATTTGACCCAAAGTCAACTCCCAAACCTGGGAGCGGTCCAAAGGACTTTCAAAGGTCTCTGAATCACCTTTCCAACGGTATGCCCCGTGCGCGATTTTGACAAACGGTTTGCCCTCGGCAGCCGATTTTCCGAAAAAGCCTGAACCACCCTGCCAAACGGCAGGTTCCAGACCCTGCCTATCGGCAGGGCAGGAACAGGTCTATGCCGATCGACACTCACCTGGGCCTATAAAAGGAGGCCTTCACCTCATTTTCAAGGGGAGCCCAGATCTGATAAAAATCTCTCTCAACGAATCCCAGAAACCTCTCTCGAAGGCAGCGTGATTTCAACTCCCAAATCCCTTTTTTACTTCCACTTTTCATCATCCTTTTCATCAAACTTGGTGAATTAACCACTCTCCATCATCATCCAAAGCTCAAGGGCTGCTATTCAACACTCAAGATCAAGAAGGTCCAACTTTCTCACCTTTCTCTTCAAATTCTCTTGAGTTCTCAATAACTTGCTTTATTACTTAGCACTTTTTATTATCTCATCTCACACATCCTAATATACTTCTTATTTAGTATTATCGCACATCTCTTATTTTTATATAAATAAAACCCAAAGAAACAAGAAAAAGAGGGTTCTCTCATAAATTCCAAATAGGGATTCTCACACTTTTTTCACACTTTTCTCACAACTAAAACACTTTTCCTACACACACACACACACATTCACAAATAAGGGATCCCCCATTTGGATTTATGGGATAAACCCCACCCCTCGTTTTGTATACGAACTACGTGGATTTTGATGCCTTTATAGGCTACGTAGGCGTCTCGGGGTAAAACTCGAGACTCGAGTCCTTTTCTCACCTTTTCTCTTATTTTCTATTTTCTCTAAATCCATTTTTCTTATATTATATATTTACTTGTTCTTAGTGATGTATTACTCCATACGCGTTATCGTTCCCTTATAACGATTAACGTAGGGGTAATCGTGTAAATCTTACTTTGTAATATTATTCTTATATCTTCCTATGGATGACTCGCTTTATCTTTTCCATGATACAAGTCGAGGATTCCTACCTCCATTCTATATATACACATGCACACATATCACGGGGGGAAACATAAAGGAAAATAGCAAATATCCATGAGAGACCGAAAGGGCGGAATGGGTGCCTAACACCTTTCCATTTCGTAATTAAGCCTCCGAACCCTTCTCGAATCATTTTGGCTTCGCACGCACCAGTATGTCTTTGGATGCCATCCTTCGGGGTGGCTTCCCCTTTTTCTTTTGTCTGTTTTGAGTAAAATAGACTGGCGACTCTGAATCTCTCTACATTTTTACACCACATCTCAAACGACGCCGGCCGAAGCGCTCCCGAGAGGGACGCGCGGGACCCGAAGGATCCTTCTCCTCCGCGGCGGGGATCGGGGATGGCCACAATTACGTCCAAAAAAGGAAAGTGGACTATTAAAGAAGGGAGATTTTATTTGCACCCACTGATTTCTTCATCTCACAACTCTAATCTACTTTTATCATTAATCAACAACTTATATTACATGTTACACGTGGGTTTGATTTTTATCATGGGATTATTTACCTTGGGCATGTCCGAGCGTGATGTGACTATCGACGTGCATTCACTTGTGGTATATGAGAGCGTATGTACTATTACTATCCTGCATCTTGTCTTCTATAAGAGAGCAGATGCGTAGATCTATAAACAATTTTTTTAAATCGATAAACCAAATTTTTATATACTATTGACTAAGGACCTGAGGAGTTTCAATGACCGACTACTTTAGGTAGTAGTGTATCGGGGGGGTTCCTTGTTTGGATTTCGCTTGCGAAACACCCCACGCATGAAACTAATAACCGTTGGGAGTCGAAATAAGTTAGGTCTTTGGAATATGAGTTTATAACCTTTGCGAAAATTTTAATATTGAAAGCGGTACGAGTGGGTGTATGGGCGCCCTGGATGGTTGGATTGTAATAGTTTTCATAATTGTGAAAAAAAAACAGTAAGTAGTTGGAACTTCAGGATTTATTTGTTAAATATGTGAGGCTCATTAGTCACGAGGACGGTATAGGGAAGATTGGGTAAAGTTTAAATTCGATTCAGTTAAAACTATATGGTGAGGCTTGGTGTGAAACATCGATAGGGATTTTCGTTAATGTACTGTATGGGCGGTACGTCTTAGATTTCTTGCGATGTGAGATTTATACTCGGAGTTGACCTTACCAGCATGATTTATATTCCTGAATTTCGGGACGAAATTCTGTTGTAAGGGGGGAAGTATGTAATACCCCGTAATTTTTATGACTTTTAAAATGGGTTATATTTTAAATTAATGGAGTAATTGGATTTTATTATTAATTAATTCATTTGGGTTTTATCTGAATTGGGGATATTAAAATTGATAATTCTGAATATTACTTAAAAATATTTAGGTAATATATGAATGTGATGTCATTGTTATGACGGTGTGATATAATTTCGGTAATTTGGATTTTTAGTCAGACGCGGTATGGGACGTGTCGGGACTAATTTATTAAATTAAAAAGGAAATTTATTTTCTATCGACCTTATAGTTATTTCGACTGCGTCGTTGCGTCTGGAAGGTTCGAAGTAGTCAGAAAAGTCTATTTGGATGTTAATTTTGAGTCTCGGGTTATTTGGAAATGAATAGACAACCTAAAAAGGCATTTTGGTCATTTTTCTAGGGGGGATGAATAGTGATTTCGGGTTTTGTCCTATTATAAGTATTGGTAGATTAAGTGTACGTGGGTTATACATCTCCTCTTCACAAATTAGAGAAGTCATCTTCCTAGAGAGAGTGAAAGGGTGCTTGGGAAGAGAGGAGTTCACTTGGGAAGGAGAAGAACTAAGAACTAAGTGTCACCACCACCAACCACCACCGGAAGCTCACCGGAAAAGGGAGAACCAACTGAGATATACTACACCAAAGGATCAGACCTTCAGTAAAGGCAAGTGTTTGATAATGGCAATTTAAGTTTGTATATTGTCCATGTTAGAATAGTTATGAAAAGAGAAGATTATTCATGTTTGGAAGAAATAATGGAGTATTAAATGGATTTCTGGAAACTGAAATGATATAGGAATTAAACTCATGTTGTAGGTTGATAATAATCCACGAAATAGTCATGATTCTGTTGAAGAAATTATGAAAACCATTGATGTGTTCTTAAAGATGATATATAGATAATTTTCTGGAAATAAGGATATAAACATGCTTTTTAATCCAATCTCTTGATGATTCTAGGATGTTTAGATCATTAGAAATCATTTGTATATGTTGATACATCATGTAATAAGGATTATATGTCATTTTGGATGTTAATATGAAGGTTAGAATGAATAAAAATGGTGAAACCCATAGTTGCAGAAAATGCAGTAAACCAGGCTGTGACCTGAGGGATCGATCGATCGACCCCTGCCTTCGATCGATCGACCTCCCCAGAATTCCTAAAGTTGCTTCTTTTTAATGTTGATTCTTATTCCCAAACCTTTTGTGGATCTTTGGTGATTATTATTTGGATATTATGGGACTTAGAAAATATCAGTGAGCCCTTGATAAGATTTGAATTAATTTAATTCGGAATTACTTGATTGGAATAATGATAATTAATTTAAAGGAATTTCGGTTGTTAGATTCATTTGTTGAATTTTAAATGGGGAAGTATGAGGATTAAAGATGGGACCAGTAGGGGTGATTTAATATAACACCTAGGTATCCTTAAGTCTACAAGAGGGTTTAATCCTAAGTGAAGAAAAGGTGTTTATAAGAGATTTGAAACTATCGGTTTTAACCCTAATGAAAAGGAGAGTTTAATTCGTAGTAATTTGGGAGATATGACGATATGGTCCAGTAGAGTATTAGTGACTTCTTACTGAATATATGTTGAGGAAAAACCTATTTGAACCTTGAGTAATGAGTGAGGCTCGGGGGTAACTAAATTTAAGAAGTAAAGTTATGATAATTTAATATGTGGGAATTAAAGTGATATAAAGCTACGTATGGGAATAATCTAAGGGTTATGTGAGTACCTTATTGATATTATATTATAGGTATGATAATGCCTATTTGATTGATTTATGATTATGTGTATGACATACCTAGCTTACTTGATATCGACGGGAGGTTTGCGCGTGAGGGCAGTCATATCCTGATGAATCCATGGGATCTTTGATTTGTCGCTCGAGAACAGAGGTCTATGAAAGACTTATCGGGAAGTTGATAAGTCCGCTGACTGTGGGTACGTAGGTATGTGCGTGACCTATGGGTATGAGAACTATGTTCGCCTCCAATGATTGTGTTGTTGTTTATGGTTCGAGGTATCCTCACCGAACCTTTAGTCCCCTATTCGGCGACCTGCGATGATGGGACTTGATAGCAGAGTAATGCATTGCACCACAGCTGTGACTCGGGGTGCCGTATTATATATATATGAATATATATATAATGGATTAAATAAATGAATGGATATATTGTGGTTAAATCATTTACTGTGTGATAATTGTAGATAACGGTAAATAGAGAAAGATAATGGAATTAAGTTAATGAATGTTTATTGAAAAGCTTAATTCATATTAATGAGAAATGATTCATGTTAATGAGAAACGATGAGATATGTAAATGAATAATAATGTGACGTATGGTATGGGACATACGGGGATTATGATATGGGAATGGAATTATAATATGGAAACTGGAAAAGAGGAACCATTAACTAGGAGGTTAATAGGAAACGTTAAGTGTGCACTCTAGTTGAGAGGTGAGAATAGCAAGTGAGAGTTGGATCTAACATGTACATAATAAATGCTTTATTGCACTTGTTAAATACTTGCTGTTTTAAAAATCATTTACACATTCGGGCTCTGACCCGTTTCCTTGCATATTTTCTTTTCTATTGTATCTTCTATATCAGGTGTCCAGCAGCAGGGATGCCAACCTTAGCAGATTATGACAGGCTATGGATTTATGAAGTTTTGCTTAGACGCCTATCATCTTTTTGATTCACAGTTTTCTTAGTTGGGGCATGTCGCCCAAAGGATTTCAGTTATCATTTTCTATCGGAGTCAAATACTATTGTATTCGTGTCTTTTTAATACATTTGATATTGTTGGGATTATTGTAATGGATTTATATTATTTGAGAATGTTTATTCCAATTGCATCTAAATTCTTTTGTGTTATCTATTTGGTTATCAGTGTGGTAGAATAAAATGTGTTGTGTTATTCTTAAACTGGAAATGGATTTTGTGGAATTAAAATTTGGAAAGTTTTTAACACCAGCTTAATTGAGTATTGGGTGAGTTGTATATATTTTCGACAGTGATGCTAAGAATGAGCTAACTGTATATTCTGTTTTAATTTGGTATGGGGCTAGCCACCCGGTATTTAGTTAGGTGGGTTGTTACACCATGTTCTTCTTCGCAGCCATAGCCTCCTCGGCATTCATGATCTTGGCCGCTTTTGCCATCAGTTCTGACATGGTTCTGGGTGGATCTTTGGCCAAAGTGTAGTACAACTTGTTGGGCAACAGCCCACTCATCAGAGCAGTAATCGCTGTCTTTTCCTCATAATCAATAACTTCGAGTTTCTCGTTATTGAAACGAGTTATATAATCCCTGGTGCTCTCACCTGCTTTTTGTCTAACACTTAACAAGTGTGCTACTCGTTTAACCGGTTTTGCTCTAAAACAGAAGTTTCCAATGAAGAGCTCGGCTAGTTGAAAGAAAGTTGAAATCTTACCCCGAGGAAGATTATTGTACCATATTTGAGCAGATCCTGTAAGAGTTCCCGAGAATGCCCTGCATCTCATCTCATCTGGCACAGCATAGATGTCGGCAGCAGCTTGGTATTGCTCTATATGAAGGACAGGGTCGGTTTTTTCCTCATATTTAGGAGTCACAACAGGTGCTTTGAACTTTGATGGTGTGGGAAAATCCACAATTGCCTGGACAAAAGGTGTCCCTTGGACAAAAGTTCTTTGTAGAGGATTCTTGGCCATAGCCATTTCCCCTAATCTATCCTCCAACCGCTGAATAGAGCCTTTTCACGCATCATTTCCCTCATCGGCCGTGTTGGTTCGAGCAACTGATTGTGTTGAGTTCACCTCCTGGGATCTATCTTGTCGAGCAACGGGTTGTGATTGGGCAGAACCCTCTCTTAGATCAAATGGTCGTCGAAAGTTTCTCGACATAGCCTTAGGAGGACTTTTATTCTTCCTAGGGCCCAATCGATCAAAAGGAGAGATCCTACTTAGTCTTTCCAATGCACTAATCCTTTCTGGAGAGAGAGTGATGTTTCGTTCAGTATCTGTGGCTCGTACTGATGAAGTTCGACCCGGTTGGTAAGAAAAATCATCAGATTTCTCAGTGCGATATGAATCGCTTTGCCTAATGCGTGAAGAAAGTAAACGAGTATTTCTTTGAACACTTCGTTGTCCTGAATGGGTTGACGCTCCACCCTGGATAGTTTGCATGAGTTGTTGCATAGTTTCTTACATGGCTGTCTGGCCTTGAGCCAAACTGGCCATAATTCCAGCTAGATCTTGGACATTTGGAGGAGCAGATGGATTTGGGGGGTTTCCAGCGTTTCGATTGCTGGATTCAGGATTGTCAGCCATTGATAATGAATTGTTTTTGGTGAAAAACGATAATTACAGTCATTTTCCCACAGACGACGCCAATCTGTTGATGTAAAAAATTAGATTATCTCTAATTATTCAATCACAGATAAAATAAATAAGACAAAAGAATTTTTAAAGTGGTTCAGCCTTAAAAGAATGGCCTACGTCCACTGTTTTTGTTATTGCTGATTGTTTGTTTGGAATTCTCGAGGTAGGATTTTTCTCAAGAAATTCCGGTCCCTTACAATGAGGATGATACAATGTATTTATAGCTCTGAGGATGTACATGTGAAAGGGTAATACATAGCTGTCCAATAAGCGTATACATCTGTATGATAATAACTAGCATTTAATGCTCTTAATTGTCTGGTAATAAATGCTCTGATCGAGGTGCAGCTCGGACCGCCTAAGCTGCTCGGACCGCCTAAGTATCTCGGTATCCATGAGTTGCTCGGTGCAATAAAGTTCCTCGGAGAGTACATACTGCTCGGAGTGTTTGAGCTGGTCGGGGAAGTTGAGTTCCTCGAAGTCAAGGTGTTGTTCAGAAATGTTTGTTAGTGCCATGTAGATTGACACGTGTCTTCACTTAATTGAGCCATGTCAGCAGACTAAATTTGGTATCAACGAGCATGAGCGCGCACAACTCGAAGAATTGCCGAAGGAGTTCGTGGATGTCTTCGCATGGTCCTATGATGATATCCCGGCATCGATCCTGAAATAGCTCAGCACGAGATCCCCACTCTCCCAGATTACAAGCCAGTTAAACAAAAATTGAGAAAGCTCCGCACCGAATGGTCGCTCAAGGTCAAAGAAGAGGTGGTCAAACAGTTAAATGTGGGTTTCATTCGAGTGATCGAATATCCCACATGGCTAGCCAACATTGTACCTTTGCCGAAATCAGGAGGAAAGGTTCGAGTGTGTGTAGATTACCGAGATTTAAACAAAGCTTCTCCAAAGGATGATTATTCGCTACCCAATATCGACATGATCGTGGACAACACAACCAGCCATGCTCTCAAGTCATTCGTCGACGGGTTCGCCGGATACAAAGACCACCAAGAAAAAACCGCATTCACCACCCCATGGGGAACCTTTTGCTACACCGTCATGCCATTTGGTCTCAAGAATGCTGGGGCTACCTACCAAAGGGCTGCCACAACCATCCTGCACGATCTGATTCACAAAGAGGTCGAGGTTTATGTGGATGATATGATTATCAAGTCCAAAACTAGAGAAGGTCATGTTCCCGCCCTCCGAAAGTTCTTTGAACGATTGCGACGGTATCAGATGCGACTTAATCCACAGAAGTGTGTCTTCGGCGTTACAAAGGGAAAACTCTTGGGATTCATGGTCAGTGAAAAGGGGATAGAAGCAGATCCTGCAAAGCTGAAGGCCATACTTGAGATGCTACCACCCCGAACAGAGAAAGAAGTCCGAAGTTTTCTTGGGAAATTACAATATATCAGCCGGTTTATCAGCCAGCTAACCTCCATCTGTGAACCAATCTTCAAGCTCCTCCGAAAGGATTCAACCAAGGTTTGGAACGAGGCCTGTCAAGAAGCTTTTGACCAAATCAAACAATACCTGACCCAACCTCCAGTACTCATGCCACCACAGTCTGCTCTCCCTTTGCTCCTATACCTAACCATAATCGACACTGCAGCTGGGGCTTTGCTAGCCCAATACCTTGAGGACTCCCGCAAAGAAAGAGCCATCTATTACGCCAGTCGCAAATTGGCCGGGTACGAGGTCAACTACACTGCTTTAAAAAAGGCATGTGTCGCACTTGTCTGGATCACCCAAAAGTTGCGACACTACATGCTCGCCTTCTCCATCAAACTTGTATCCCGAATGGACCCCATCAAATACCTGCTTGAGAAACCCGCCTTATCCAGTCGAATGGCCCGATGGTTGATGCTCCTAACCGAGTTCGATATCGTGTACGTCACACAGAAAGCTGTTAAAGGAAGAGCCATCTCTGACTATCTCGCTGACTACCCTGTAAAAGAAGCAGATGTCTGGATCTCCGAATTCCCAGATGAAAATATCCTCTGCACCACTCAAGACCGCCTTCGATGGAAAATGTTCTTTGACGGCGCTGCCAACAAAAAGGGATACGACATTGGGATCCTCTTGATCGCCCCAGATGACTCCCACACTCCCATCGCCATTAAATTGGATTTCCCTTGCACCAACAACATGACGGAATACGAGGCATGCACAGTAGGCCTCAAGGTTGCTCTCAAGAAAGGTATTCAATACCTTGATGTCTACGGGGATTCGGCCCTTATCATCGGTCAAGTGCTCAGAAAGTGGAAAGTCAAAGACGAAAAGCTCCAACCCTTTCATGCCCAATTAGAAGAGTTAGCCTCCCGATTTCGAGATATTACCTTCCATTACCTACCCCGAGCAAAGAATAACCTAGCCGATGCTCTCGCTACCTTGGCCTCTATTGTCGACATGCCCGAAGGAATAACAATGACCCCCTTCCTAGTTCAAAAGCAAGACAAACCGACCCATTGCTACCATATTGAGCTTGTCTCCACCGAAGATCCCGAACTAGCCGATTGTTGGTACTATGATATCTGGTGCCTCCTCAAACATGGTAGGTATCCCGTGGGTTCCAATAAGAAAGATCGAATGACCCTCCGAAGACTGGCCGCCCAGTACATCATCTGTCATAAAGCTCTACTCAAGAGGAATTTCAATGGAACTCATCTACACTGCATCGCAGGGGCTGAGATTGAGAAAATAATGCAGAAAATCCACAGCGGGGAATGCGGACCCCACATGAATGGTCACATGCTCGCCAAGAAGATCATCCGACAAGGCTACTACTGGACCACCATGATCCAGGACTGCGCCGCCTATGTCCGGAGGTGCCTCAAATGCCAACAATTCTCCAACCTTCAACATTTGCCTCCGCGAGAATTATACAACATGACCTCTCCCTGGCCGTTCTCCACCTAGGGTGTCGACATCATAGGGAAGGTTACACACCAAAGGCTTCAAACGGACATGAGTTCATCCTAGTCGCCATTGATTACTTCACCAAATGGGTCGAAGCTGAGTCATACGCAGTGTTGAACGCCAAGAAAGTGGCCAAATTCCTCAAGTAGAATATCATCTGCTGATATGGGGTCCCGAACGAGCTGGTATCAGATAACGGGTTGCATTTCGAAGCAGAAGTCACAGAAGTAGTCAACGAGTATGGGATCCAGAGACACAAATCCTCTTCTTACCGACCTCAGACCAATGGTGCAGTAGAAGCCGCCAACAAAAACCTCAAAGCCATCATCAGCAAAATGATCGAAAGTTGTAGGGATTGGGCCGACCGGATCCCATACGCCCTCTGGGGCTATCGAACCTCAATCCGAACCTCTACTGGGGCTACCCCTTACTCCCTGGTCTACGGCATGGAAGCAGTCCTACCTGTGGAGCTGGAAATACCCTCGCTACGCGTCATGCTCGAAGGCAAGGTTAGTGAGGAAGACTGGTGCCAAAGCCGTCTTGATGAGCTAGCACTCCTAAATGAAAGAAGATTAAAAGCTCTTTACCACATACAGGGGTACCATCGCCGAATAGCGCGATCATTCAACAAAAGAGTCAAGGACCGTGGTGTCCGGGAGGAGGATTTAACCCTCAAAGAGATAATAGAACCCATCTGGGACCCCAGAGGGAAATTCAAGCCCAATTGGAGCGGCCCCTACATTGTGAAGAAAATCTTATCCGGCGGTGCCGCCATGCTCACTGACCTGGATGGGGAAGAGATGGCTCGTCCAGTCAATCTGGACCGTCTCAAAAAATTCTACCCCTAGTCCGAAATCTCGGCGCGCTATGACTCTTTTCATCCCCCTTCTGTTCTAAAAAAAAAAAAAAAAAAAAAAAACTCTTCATTTCCCTCTACCCAGAACTACGTGGGCCTGATCCTCTACAAAAACTATTTTAAAACATTTTCAAAAAACCCCAGAGGTACGTAGGCAGCTCATACACCTCACATGAGTGCGGCCCTTTTTTTTCCACAAAATACTATTCTTTTCTTACCTCCGAGAACGGCGGTTCATTCTAAAAAATACTTGAACAAAAGGATTATATATGCCTTAGCGATCAGTATAGATAATTCAAAAATACAAAATTCATCGAGAGGCACAGCTGGATGATCAGAAACTTGTTTATTTCATTAATAAGAAATTACAGTACGAATTACATAAGAAAAAGGAACGGATAACTCCCCCACTACCATGAAAAGCCAAATAAAATCCCCACACCTGTTACACAAATAAACTCCCCAGGAGTCCTACCCACAGCTACCAGAGGAGCCTGCACCCTCATCATCTACATCCTGAGGTCCCCAAGTTTCCCCTGCCTGAATAGAGTGCCGTAAACATTCCATGGATCGATGAACCTTAACCATCTTCGAAAAAACCATAACACCCCCTTCCATGGTGTCAGATAAAACAAACCATCTTTGTCCAGTCTCTACTGCCAACATCTTGCTGACTACTTCCTCCACAACCACTTCATATAATCTTTGGGGACATGCCAAACCTTCCCGACAGACTGAGAGGGACGGGTCGACGGACACCGACTTTCCCACAGAGACCCAAGCAACAGACGCAGGCGCTCAGTCAAATCTTCTACCGAAAAGAAATTTGAGGTCCGAGGTGGCACGATCTGGGCCCAGCCAAATTGGCACAAAAGCCGCCAAGGGAAATAAAAAGAGGTCTGTCTGAGACCAACTAGCCGCACATATGAATACTCTCCTAGCTCCAGAACGGGCTGCAACTGCCCCCACCAAGGCACTGACCAGTACAGCCCACAAGCTCCATGCTCCACAAGCCAATTTTCCCAGTTCTCAACATACAGGCCAACGCGGATGAAGTAGCGCGAAAAGAAGTTGGGTACGGACGACAATGGATATTCTGGAGGAGTCGCCAAGCGGAATCTTTCAGACAACCACATAAACAGCATCACAGGACTACCCCTCAAAAAGTCAGAACGACCTTCTCTCCAGGCATCCAGGCCATTCAGGGTCTCCGCCAGTATCACCGCCGTAGGATTGCGACGATATGACATCCATGAGGTAATGGCTGCAAGTTGTGGGTCCACTTGCATCTCCCCAGTCACCAGCAGCAATTTGGAAACCAGGCCCAGAACCACGGCTCCAGCATAGCCTGCATCACCTACTTCCCGCAAATGCACGGACCGCAGCACCGCCGGGAGGGAGATCATTCCTCCAGCAACCAATGATCTGGCCACCGAAGGCGAAATGTGAAGAAGCCCGGCCAACAAATCCCAAGGAGAACGGGAAAATTCGGGCAAAGCCGCAGCAACACTGGGATTTACACCCAG
Source organism: Sambucus nigra (assembly GCA_949130495.1). Lineage (NCBI taxonomy): Eukaryota > Viridiplantae > Streptophyta > Magnoliopsida > Dipsacales > Adoxaceae > Sambucus > Sambucus nigra. The sequence continues at coordinate 323,886,988 of OX422207.1, forward strand.
TATGGTAGAAAATTCCTCGTAGGTAGGACAAACTTCTTCCAACCCAAAGTGAAATACATGGTCTTCGGGGTACCAGAATTGTACCGCCGCCATCAGCATATTCCACTCAATAGGCCGATTGTGCCACAAGGAGACTCGACGCATGTTGAAAGCATCGTAGTCGACATTATAAGAGCACATAGCTTCCAAGGCTTCGAGGCAGTTGGCAAACTCAATGCTACCAGGGAGAGCCATCTTGCAAGGCTAAAAGATAATGGGTAAGTATGTAAGAATGCAAAGGTGTGAAGAAAACACTCCACCCTTACCCCTTTTTATACTTGAAAACCCTCACAAGGGACATAATCCCTGCAAAAAATCGGAGGGAATCCTACCCCACAAGGTACCAAAGGCTGAAGAGTGTACCATTCAAAGCTTTCAATTGATGGGACTGCACTGAACTGCCGATAGGCAGGTCAGGGTGCTTGCCGATCGGCAACCCCCCCATTTTGAGAAATTTCCCTTTTTCCTCTTTTGTCAAAATAAAAAAAAAAAAAAACTCAATAAAAATAAATTGATATTCGCAATAGAATTTCAAAATCCCTTTTCTCCTTATATAATTTCCCTTTTTAATTAAAAACTTTTCTTCAAAATATTTCAAAAATATTCCTTTTTACGGTCTCAGCAGCAAAGTAAAAAGCGCATGTTCATGCATTCATCATAAATAAAAGATAATAAAAAAAACCCCATTGCATTGCATATATTTGTTTTCTGTGTTACATCAATTTTGCAGGAAATAAAAAGAAAAAGCAAAAACAACGGGACTCAGCCCGAACCCACATATTTTCTCTCTCTCTCTCAAGAGCTTCCACCCCTGCGACGTGCTCTCTTCCCCCTACGGCGAGATGACGCACCACCACTTCCCGAGCCAGAGTTCTCCCCAGACGAGGCAGACGGCACCAAACAAGAAGGAACGGGAACTGCGTCCTGAATATGGACAGTCGCCGAAGAGATCCAGTTTCTAATGTCCCTGAGCCAAGTGGTCGACACCCGGACTTTCTGCAAGAAAAAGCGAAATCAGTATCAAAGCAAGGATGACCAAAACAGAAAAGAAAGAGAAAAAGAAAGGAACAAAAAGGTATACCGCGGGTTGAAGGACCTCCTCTGTCAAACCCAACTCCTCCGGATCCATCGCATGAGGACGATGCAACATAGGCACCATCCCTCCATCAGCTCGCCGAATGTTGTATGAAGGGGTATGCAGTCGTACAGAAGGGACCTCCGAGGTCGCCGCCGCCGCAGATGCTGAAGGACCAGCGCCGCTGTGAGAAGAACTCACCCCCCGACTCGAACTCGCAGGAAGGAAGGGCAACGCATCATATATGCTGGGCGCCATCAACCAGCTCGTCACAAAATCCATGTAGTCATACGACGCAGCCGTATCGGTGTATAGCAAGTAGGACTCGCCGATCATCGCCGCGATCCTCTCATCCTCCAACATCAGTCGCTCCTGCCTCATAGACGTAGGAGGCTGCGCGGGTGGCACCACCACCTCCTCCTCAGCAATCTGTCGAATCACCCTCTCCCCGAGGTACCAGGAATGGCCGAACTCATGCGCCAGCAAGCGCAGCATCCGCGCGTTCACCCCGGTCGCCCCCGCGTCCTGAATGGCTGTCCCCCAGGGAGAAAAGGTCACCTGAAAATCTCCAAGCGAGCATAAATCAATACAAGATCAGAAGGTGCAAAAACCAAGACTGAAATGCAAAGTCTTACCCTACCACTGGTCAGGTCATTCAAGACCTGACGCACCGCCTCCAAGAAGAGAGAGCCCTTCGACTGCCGGTTGGCCTTACGCCATCGATACAATCGGCAGAAATCCCCAACAGTGTCGTCCTTCAAAGCAATCAGCGGGGTGTTGCACCCAATCACCTCATAGAACCACGTCTGAATTCATGAGCAAAAAGAGACGCATAAGGAAAATGCGAATACATGAAAAGAAAATGCGCGAATTAAAGAATACCTCAAGAAGGTACGTGGCCCCAGTAAAGGTCTGCCGGCAGCACCGGCTGAATGCATCCAAAGAAGAGTAAAGGGTCGCCAAGGTCAGACTCCCCCAATCATAGAAAGGGATGTTCGAAAACATCCTCAAGTACGACAGAAACCACAAATGGATGACGTCGCCATTCGACGCCACCATGAAACCTCCCAACACCAGCAGAATAAATAACCGGGCCATCTGCCTCACTTGCAGCCCGTCCTCCACATCGATCTCCCTACCCAACAGAACATCCTTCAGCAGGGATAGCCAGATAGAATCCCCAGAAACTATCCTCCCTACATCACCAAGTGCCGCACGCACTGCCTCTGGTCTCACCCGTAAAGAGCGATCCACCTCTATCTGCTCTCCATCACAATCCAGCCCCAGCAGCTGCTGCACGTCTATGGGAGTCACCGTCATCTCCCCGAATCCAAAATGAAAGGTATGGGTAGTATCCCACCACCTCTCTCCCAAAGCGCACAAGACCGCTGTCGAACGAGGCGTCTCATCCAGCGCAGATGCCAACCGCCCAAAACCCGCTAATGATACCATCCAACACACCACAGGTGGGAGATGCTCCCAGACATCCTTGAGCCCCGTTGTCCCACGGGCACGCATGTTCTTCAAAGAGATATCAGACTGGCAAAAAGAAAAGTCTCATCAAAAGTCAAGCAAGAAAAGCCACCAAAAAGAGAAGAATGCCAAAGGTCAGGTTACTTACATAACCGCCGGGATTCACTCTCGAAGAGCGATGACGCGATGGCTCCCGCAGCAAAGTCCGCTCATCCGCAACAGGCTCAAACGCATCAAAGGAGTTCTCACTCCCCAAAGCAAGGGGCACCCTGTCCCTCCAATCCACATTTGCCCAATCATCAACGGTCAACCACTCCCGGTGGACTGCAGTGCTCACAAAGGCGGCCATTTCTTGAAGATCGGAACGCTAGAACGATTTGCAGAAGAATCGTAGAGAGAGAAGGCAAAACAAGCTGTGAAAAAATGAGAGGATTCGCCTCCTTTTTATAGGATGCCAAGCGCTATGCCGATCGGCACCTCCCTCTGCCATACCGATCGACACTGACTCCTCACCTTCCCGAGGCAACCCAAAAGTCCGTGCCACTGCCGAATGACACCTCTCACACCATGCCGACCGGTACCCCCACCTCAAATTTCGTACAGAAATTCCCAAAAAATACCAGAAAGCCTCGAAAAATCCTCGGAAAATTCCTAAAAATCCCAGGATGGATTTTAAACTTTTTCACCAAGAAATTTCGCATTCCCTCGAGCGGAACCCCTTATTTCCCCAGCGGAATCCTCAAAAATTAAGTGAAAACTCTTCCCGGCCAAGCTCCGGAGGATCCCTAAGGATCACCTGATCACTTCCCCAGCGGAATTCTCTTACAACACTCAAAATAGGTTATTCCCCCCTGCGAGGTCTCCTAAAAGCTTCCCCAGCTGTCAGCTCCCCAGCTTAGATCAAAATCACAAAGCTCTTTCTCCAACAGAATCGAAATCCAATTGTTATCCACTATTGGGTCAGAATTGGCCCCGGTCTTGGATCGTCACCTGAGTTAGGTCAGAATTGACCTCGGTCCTCGGTCGTCACCACTCTTGGGTCAGAATTGGCCCCGGTCTTGGATCGTCACCTGAGTTAGGTCAGAATTGACCTCGGTCCTCGGTCGTCACCACTCTTGGGTCAGAATTGGCCCCGGTCTTGGATCGTTTAGGTCAGAATTGACCTCGGTCCTCGATCGTCACCACTCTTTAGGTCAAAATTGACTTCGGTAGACCTTTACACTAAGGCCGCAGATTCGGCTTTGACCCGCATAATTGGTCATCCCCAGCACACTCCGTAGGTCCTCAGAATCGACCTCGACCCTCTGAATCGGTCATACCCCCTCAAAAGTATTATGTGCTGTCCATTCGACGGTCATCATTTGTTCCAAACTCACCCGTTGAGGGGCTCTGTAGACACCCCATTCTATTACCCCCTAACTCTCCTTAGGTCCCTAGTACCTCCCTTCATCACTGTAAACCCAGGTCACGTCCCGAGTACTGACCTGGAAGCCATCGGACACTCCCCGGCTCAGTTTGACCCAAAAGTCAAACTCTTCGTCTCGACCGAGACTCAATGAATCTTCGAAGGGCACTGAATACCCTTTCCAACGGTCCGCCCCGTGCGCGATTCTGACTTACCATGCGGACGAACGATCCGTTTGCGTCCGAAACCTGACCCAGAGGCCACCGGGCGCTCCCGGGCTCTATTTGACCTAAGTCAACTCTTCAGCTCGACTGAGGCTGAATTTATCTTCGAAGGGCACTGAATACCTTTTCCAACGGTCCGTCCCGTGCGTGATTCCGACTTTCCATGCGGACGAACGATCCGTTTGACTCCGGGAGGCCACCCAGCGCTTCCCAGGCCCGGTTGACCAAAGTCAACTCTCCAAACCGGGTCAAACTCTTTGGAATGTCGAAGTACATCTCCTAACCTTTCCAACGGTATGCCCCGTGCGCGATTTGGACTTACCATGCGGACGGACGATCCGTTTGCGTCCGAACGATTCCCCGTCCAATGGACCGACAAACGCTTCCGAGCCATATTTGACCCAAAGTCAACTCCCAAACCTGGGAGCGGTCCAAAGGACTTTCAAAGGTCTCCGAATCACCTTTCCAACGGTATGCCCCGTGCGCGATTTTGACAAACGGTTTGCCCTCGGCAGCCGATTTTCCGAAAAAGCCTGAACCACCCTGCCAAACGGCAGGTTCCAGACCCTGCCTATCGGCAGGGCAGGAACAGGTCTATGCCGATCGACACTCACCTGGGCCTATAAAAGGAGGCCTTCACCTCATTTTCAAGGGGAGCCCAGATCTGATAAAAATCTCTCTCAACGAATCCCAGAAACCTCTCTCGAAGGCAGCGTGATTTCAACTCCCAAATCCCTTTTTTACTTCCACTTTTCATCATCCTTTTCATCAAACTTGGTGAATTAACCACTCTCCATCATCATCCAAAGCTCAAGGGCTGCTATTCAACACTCAAGATCAAGAAGGTCCAACTTTCTCACCTTTCTCTTCAAATTCTCTCGAGTTCTCAATAACTTGCTTTATTACTTAGCACTTTTTATTATCTCATCTCACACATCCTAATATACTTCTTATTTAGTATTATCGCACATCTCTTATTTTTATATAAATAAAACCCAAAGAAACAAGAAAAAGAGGGTTCTCTCATAAATTCCAAATAGGGATTCTCACACTTTTTTCACACTTTTCTCACAACTAAAACACTTTTCCTACACACACACACACACATTCACAAATAAGGGATCCCCCATTTGGATTTATGGGATAAACCCCACCCCTCGTTTTGTATACGAACTACGTGGATTTTGATGCCTTTATAGGCTACGTAGGCGTCTCGGGGTAAAACTCGAGACTCGAGTCCTTTTCTCACCTTTTCTCTTATTTTCTATTTTCTCTAAATCCATTTTTCTTATATTATATATATACTTGTTCTTAGTGATGTATTACTCCATACGCGTTATCGTTCCCTTATAACGATTAACGTAGGGGTAATCGTGTAAATCTTACTTTGTAATATTATTCTTATATCTTCCTATGGATGACTCGCTTTATCTTTTCCATGATACAAGTCGAGGATTCCTACCTCCATTCTATATATACACATGCACACATATCACGGGGGGAAACATAAAGGAAAATAGCAAATATCCATGAGAGACCGAAAGGGCGGAATGGGTGCCTAACACCTTTCCATTTCGTAATTAAGCCTCCGAACCCTTCTCGAATCATTTTGGTTTCGCACGCACCAGTATGTCTTTGGATGCCATCCTTCGGGGTGGCTTCCCCTTTTTCTTTTGTCTGTTTTGAGTAAAATAGACTGGCGACTCTGAATCTCTCTACATTTTTACACCACATCTCAAACGACGCCGGCCGAAGCGCTCCCGAGAGGGACGCGCGGGACCCGAAGGATCCTTCTCCTCCGCGGCGGGGATCGGGGATGGCCACAATTACGTCCAAAAAAGGAAAGTGGACTATTAAAGAAGGGAGATTTTATTTGCACCCACTGATTTCTTCATCTCACAACTCTAATCTACTTTTATCATTAATCAACAACTTATTCTTTTTCACTAAAATAACTGTTAATAAACTTTTACTCACCCACCTCAAGCCCTTCTATTAATTGTGCTTTCGGTCAATTCTCGCCGAATCGGAACAAACAGGATCCACACTTCTTTTATATCTCTATTCTTTATATTTCCTTGGTCGTAATTCAAAACATATGTGGGTTATACATGTATGAACTTCTAGGAACAATTTGAAGGCAAGGGTTTATGGCGGGAGGGGTCTCATGAGGAGCAACAACTGGTTTTAGCCATAAATGGTCGGTGAGGGACTTGGGTTTAGCAGTAAATCTATTCGTATAACGTGGTGAATGCATTTAACAGAGAAAGGAACATCATAAGAACTAAGTGGAGTATTACATTATATATACACCTAAACATGAATTCATATTTCTAATTATACATATATATGATAAAAACATGAATTTGACACTAATTTGTGCTAGAATGAAATGTTATATATATATTGTAGATTTAAATTCAATCTCTATTGCTTAGTTGTTTAAGACATTGAAAACCTCAGGACGTTTTGAGAATAAGAGGGGGCTTTTTTGTACATACCGGAAACTAATTGGAAAAGTCACCCCATCTAGCGGGTGAGTTGCATGCATTTGACTAATTGTGGTAGTGTGAGGTGACGGTTTCCCAAAATAGTGTTAAGATGCTTGATTTAGAGGGCGTATCCAATAATTCCTTTGAAGAAGCATTATCAATTTTGGAGGGAGAGAGTAACAAATTTCTACGTGTTTTTACACCAAATGTTCCTTTATGGGTTTCCTATTATTGATGTACCATGAAATATTCAAGTACAAAGGGTGGGTACTTTTTCTAACCTGTTACTAACATATTGATGGCATGTTTGCAATACATTATTTGCAAATATAAAGCTGATTTGGGGCACCTTCTTAATATAATTAGGGTGAAAGTGATGCGCCTGCTGGTCCAGTTGCAGGTTCCCTCCAGGTATTTTTAGCTCTTCACTAGAAAACAGTTCCTTTAACAATCTGATCTGGACCATTCTTTCCTTAATTAATTTTCTAAGATCATTTCCACTAATATGTGAAAGTATGTTTTGTGTACGATTCGAAAATATCAAAGCTAAACATTACTATAATAGTGTTTTGACAACTCAGCGAAATTTGCCAAAACAGTTTAAACCGCGATTTCAGAATTTTTTTCCTTCACTTTTTCTTGAACTTCGAAACGTGTAACTTTCCATATTGAATTAAAAACTTTGTAAAAAATTAATGGTAATGTGAATCCATGTTACACGTGTTTCTAAGGATTCATCATCATTTGAAGTAAATTCAAAGGAACTACTGGAGTAAAAAATGAAATTGCTTATAGTACAAATGTAAAACCCATTTTATACAGAATTTATTCTGAAATTATACAGTCTGCACCACAGATGCTCTATGACATTCAGCTCTTTATTTTCTATTTACTCCGTCACGATAAATTGCACAGTAGACGCATGCTAGTGATGTTGCTGACTTCATCCGAAAAGAAATAAGGTTGCCACCAGTATTGCTTGGACATTCATTTGGAGGGCTTATTGTTCAATATTATATTGCAAATATAAAAAATGAACTATTCTCAGGTAACACTTCTACTTTCATATTCAAGTTTTCATATGAGAAGTCTAGATATATCTAATTTGTAGATAAGCTTTGAGGTTAAAGTGCAACTGTACAAGAGTCTGAGCTCCTCTTAATTTTTAATAGGGTTATTTGGGTTTTGGCCCCCATTAGTTTTGTCCGTTTGGGGATTAACCCTGAATTAAAAACTATTGTAGGATTAACTCCAATTTTTCACTTTTAGAGATACTTTTTTGGAAAAAAAAGTCACTAAAAATATCAAAAAAATTCAGAAGTGTTGCTGAAAGTGAAAAATGGGGGTTAATCTTATAATAGTTTTTAATTGGGGTTTAATCCCAAACGGACAAAAGTGAGGGGATTACTGTTTCAATCAAACAAATGATTTCTTGTCATATATGAGCCTATATTTTAAGCGACAATAATTTCTAAAATTATGGCAATCTTCCACATGTTTCTTGAGAATAATTTTTTGGGGCAGTCAATTTCACGATGCATCTTTTCAATTCACCGACATTCAAGTCATTAGGGTTTGCATTTGTAGAAATAGCACTAAATTGAGTAGGGTAGTCTGGATATTGTTAAATGTGAAATAAAAGTCTAAAGTATATTGAAAAATATTTAATGGTCCTCGTCTTCTTCTTGATTTTGCTTAGCAATTTGCAGCTCATACTGACTTCGCTTTATGCTGATTGCGTTTTATTCTAGGATCGGAAAGCTTGCACCCAAATCTTGCTGGAGCTGTACTTGTTTGCTCTGTACCACCTTCCGGTAACAGGTGTTTTCCCCCTTTTTTTATCTATATATTTATCATTAGTTTTTTGGGAGGTGAGGGGTGGCTGGTGAAAGCTCACTGGGAGATTTTTTTTTATTAAAACCTCTACATTTACATGATGAAAATTGAGCCAGGCTAACTGATTTCCATGTACTTTGTTCAGTGGGTTAGTGTGGCGGTATCTCTTTTCGAAGCCTATTGCTGCTTTTAAGGTCTGCATTTTCCACACCTTTGTTCACATGTAATTGTATTTTGCCTAAATCCTTGATTTTTGGATCATTATTCTTATACAATGAAATTCTTAGATTTATGCTATATAGGTGGTGAAACTTGATTATTAGTTCAGTTGATTCACAATTGTAGAAATAAGTAAATAAAGAAACTAAACAAGAATGTCGAGATGTATGTGGAAAATCCTACTTAGGGAAACCCATAGGCAAGGTTCTAAAAGGCGCCAGATGTGTTCGAAGCGTGGAGGTCAAGCCTCAAGCCTTAGGAGCGTAGGCATAAAAAGGCATTTTCCCTTCTTTTAATATTTTTTAACTATACTAAGGCTAGCAAAACAATAAAAACAGAAATATAAGCATAACTCGCAGTAAAAAAAAAACATAAGCATAAACATGCAATCAAAATTCAAAATAAGTTCGTAAACATAAGCATTGGATGCCATGGAGGATGACTCATTTGATACTGTAGACATTGAGCCCTAGAAGCAGAAATATAAGCACAAACATAACTCACAGCAAAAAAAAAACATATGCAGAAAAAAAAATAGAAGCAGAAGCATAACATTCACACCAAAAAATAAACATAAATATAATCGTAAGCATAAACATAACATAAACACAACTCACAGCAAAAACATAAGCAGAAAAAAAAGTAACAGAAATGTAACATATGTTTAAACATAAGCAGAAAAAGAAAAAAAACCCTTCTTAAACTATGAAGGTTGGAGTAGAAATAAACATAATCATAAGAATAAAAAAAATAAACATAACTCACAACTGTCGGAGATTTACCAAAAAAAAGTATGTCGTGATTAGCCAAAAAAGAAGTATAAAACTGATTTACCAAAGCTAAAAAAAAAAAAAAAAAAAAAGAGAGGGAGATTTACCAAAAGAGAGGCCGGTCGCTTAGGTCAGAGGCTGAGAGTGGAGCTGAGGCTGTCGGAGAGGGAGAGGGAGAGGGGCTGATCTGTCGGAGAGGGAGAGGTCGGAGCTAGGATTTTTGGTTTGGGGGATTTCGTTTTGACAAGTCTGATCGGGGGGTTTGTGGGGGGTGTTGTTCAGTTTGTTTAAATGGGCATTGATAAGGAAAAGAAAAGAACTCGTACCAAACGATGCCGTTTCACTTAAATGAGAAGAGAAAAAGGTGGCCGCCTTACACACGCATTGACCATGCCATTTGTCATGTCTATGCCTTATGCAGGGCGTTTTTAAAAAGCCTCACGCCTAGGTGCGCTTTTTAGAACATTGGCCACAGGCACAAACCACTATTCACTAGGAACCAAATAAACCTGCAGAATCAATTGCGACTCTCACATACTGAGACCTCTTAGCAATCAATTTTATTCTTGTTTGCTTGACGACTCCAAGCAATGCATTCACTGTATCTGACATTCTTGTCAACAAACGATGGAATGCACCAACGCAAATTGACTTGAATCGATACCCAAGACTCCCATAATTGATTTCTTCAGAATCTTGAAGAGAAAACTCACAAAAATGTGTTATCTAATTGATTTCATATACACTAGCGGTATCTCATACAATTTAGGTGGTAAAACACATATTTATACCAAGTCAAACCCTAAACAATAAGAAAAAGTATATTGATTGACTGTACTTCGATTGATCCAGGCATCACTGTAGATTCCATCGCATGACCTCATCTCAATCAAGTATGCAGTATCTTTGATTTGACGAAAGTACACTTAATCGATCGAAAGACCGATATACAGATATCATACCCAAAAGCAAAATAAAATATATCATAAGTACCTAAACTCTTTGGTCTTCAACGCGAGGTATGAATAACCTAGGACATAAGACAAAATACTGGTATTTTGTCACACATTATAAAGCCAACACAAAATAGACCCTACTGAGTACTGACAATCTTGATCGATTGTTTTTAATCTTTTCAAACTAGATATATGTCTACAATGGTATTAAATGCTGACTATAACCATCCTTGTGACTGATATATGATTGAATTGTAAATGCCTGGCAGGTGACACGCAGCTTGGCAGCCAAAGCTTTTCAAACATCTCTTCCTCTTTGTAAGGAAACATTTTTCTCCGCAGTGATGGAAGATCATCTGGTCCAACGGTTTCTTCAAGAGAACTTTTACTTTTATGCCTTTTGAATTCTCATATCACGTTTATATACATGAAATCTGTTTTACTTTGCATGTATAATTAGTTACACACTGTGTTGGCTTAAATTGATCTATTTGTATAGGAAATTACAATCATGAAACACAGTAATTCAAGAACCTGTACTTCAATACAACAACAAAGAGGTCGAATCTTTCCATTGCTTGAATAAAATTAAAAAATGTCTTAAAAGAAGGGTTCTTAAAAAGATTATGTAATTACAAAGCCTGCACAAGAACTTCGGGTTTTAAAAGTATAAAGTAACTGCATTACAACAATGTGAGTTTCATTTTTTTGTTAATAATCTTGAAAACATGTTAGTTATTGACACTTAATAACAATAAATAAATTTTATCAAAGGATAAAAGATCCTATATATATATATATATATATATATATTTTTTTTTTTTTAAAATAAAATAAAATAAAGGATTGCCCAAATTAGTAGTTTGGGAAGTGATGAGTAAATATGCTTATTGCATCACTAAACACTTTCAATCGAAAAAGAAACAAAACATTTCCAGTTTTGTGCACTTGATGGGGCTACTAATGAAAGATAATAGAAAAAGCAGTATTTTAGCCTTGTCTAGTTTGGGTTCTAGTCCAGCAGTTGAGAGGTTGCTTTCTTTCTTACTTGTCTTTGTCCTAGAGGCTGTGGTAGAATTAGAAATTTATACATCATTAAGCTATTATTTAGTGGAAGTATTAAACATAAATAATAAAATAATATACTCCCAATATTTTAGTCTTTGTCAAATTAGGATTCCTAAAATGATATATAAAAGTAGGCAAGATTCCAAAGTTACCCATTCCAGCCATACCACCCAAGTGCTAGTATTGCATTCTAAAGGTATTCATAATTCTCAGGAGGATAAGTTTGGAAAGTGAACGTTTTCTTAAATGATGGACTTTCTGACAAGGATTCTTAATTTGGAACATATGGAGTATATAATTAGATTGAAGTAAAATTCATTTGCCTAACACTTCATTTTTTTTATTTTTATAAAACTCTAGATGAAAATAATTTCGAACTAGAGCTATTATTTTTTATTAAAGAAAGAAGCTGAGCTACAAAACTGGGAGTAGTCCTCCCCATTTTAAACCAGTGTGAAACTGTCCGTGGCGGGAATTGAAAAGGCCACCAGTCATACCGTGTGAGCTACAATACATTGGTTGGTAATATGTAGAATTTACAGTTAAAAGTACACGTAATATTTATCGTTAAAAGAAGCAAAAAAGTGGATGTGTCATGTTTAATACCACAAAGTTGTCAGCTTTTGAAAATCAACTCTCTGTTATAAAATGAGTATTACATATTTTGAACACAAATAACATCTTTCATTTATAAATAGCTATGCATATTGCTAAACAGAGCTGACTTTTAGCAAAAGAAAAGTATATCTGTGAAACTTAGGTATAAAGATACCCTACATTTTTATTCAAATATGCCCATGATATTTAGCAGTATCCTCCTAAATAACAAGCATGAAATCCACTAAATTATAAGAACTAAGAAGTCTCACAGGAATGAAGTAACTTGGATGGACACGGAGATGGATTAATACTTAATAGCTTAAACTATATAGCTTAGTACTATTTTTTTAAAATGCGACCAGGTCTAGAGAGCCCCTACTAGCTCCACCCATGCCTAGAGGTATAGATTTCTTTTAATGTACCATACTTACCTTGCATAATATTTATGTGACATACACCTGATTCACTAACCACTAAAATAGATCATTAGACTTTTAGGAGTGTAGAATCAAATAAAATCTTTTATGAGGAATAAGAAAAATAATAGGTTTCAACTTACTACCTCCTTTCTGCAGCAAACCTAGGCATTGTTAATTTATTTCCCACGTCACGAGGGCAATCATTATCTGTTTGTGGAAACTAATCCTTGAACTTCTTATGTTTTCTTTCAGTTATCAAAATCTAATGAGAGAGAGTTCAAGAATGCCATTATTCGATCTCAGGAAGCTTAATGCATCACTTCCTGTTCCTTCAGTTTCAAATTCCTCTTTTAAACTTCTTGTGATGGGTGCAAATGATGACTTCATAGTGGTGAACTTTAGTTTAAAAAAGATTCACTTTTAAGTTGGCTAGCGTCTCTATTTATTGATTTGAAGAAGAAAAAAAGTGATATGGTGGATTCATCAGTATAATTCCCACCTTTGAAAAAAGAAAATTTATCTTTCCTTTTTGAGATTACTAATCTCAATTTGCAGAATCATCAAAACTTTTTTTTGGAAAGGTTATTTGCACAATTTATGCCCTTCTTTTGTTACGTGTATTATGGGGTTGGGATGAGAATATTTCCATATTATGATTATGGGATCTAAAGTGTTACAGATACTTAAAACCCCATAAAGAGTCTGGAAAATCATAAAAAAACATCTTGCGACACTATCCCAACCTCATAATATAATTTTTTTTGGATCACACCTTCATATTTTGCACCACGAATGGACCCTGTCGTGCAAATGACCCTTGTTTGTTTTTCCTGTTTGAAGTTAGATGTAACACAGTTGTTATTTTAGGATGCTGAAGGACTGAGGGAAACAGGCAGGTTTTTCGGCGTGCCACCGGAGTGCGTTGAAGGGGTCGCCCATGACATGATGTTAGATTTTTCATGGGAAAAAGGCGCAAAAGTAATCCTATCATGGCTAAATGGTTTGAACAGCGATGAGGAAACATGATGCCTGCAAACTGTACTATTTTTCTTCCCGTTACTAAATAGTTTGGCTGGTTAAGATGCCTGCATTTTTAGATCTTATAATGCGAGGAAATGTGTAACGTTTGTTTTCTGTAGTAAAATCTTCTAACAGTAAAAACAAATACGTTTCCCACTTTTTTTAATTAAAAAAACTGATTATTTCCTAGTCTCTCTCTCTCTCTCTCTCTCTCTCTCTCATATGATTTAAAAGCACACAGTAGAAGCTCTGTAAATTGAACGTCGAGTGAAACAAAAGTGTGATACTCACAAGACAAACAGAAATATAAGAATCTGAAATTTCCATACTAGAAAAAACCTGTTCAAATCAAATGAATATCAAGAAGAGACGAGCTTCAACCTCGCCACAACTGGACCGACTATATATTCCAATAATCAAATAAAATAGTTAATGGTAGGCCACAGCAAAAGTATTGGGAAAAATATACAAAATGTTGTGAAAAATAAGGCACAAAGAGAAATTAGAGAGGGAGGAAACTTTTCATTTCATTATTTTTCAATACTCAAGTGGTATCATCCTTATTAATAGTACAAAGTAAGGCATTTTAAAATACTTTTTGTCCAATATGAAATATAAGTGGACATTCATTATTATAATTTGGCATAAACAATGGAAAAACAAACAAACAAAAAAATACAAATTCTAGAGAGAGAATCAAAGAATGTCTTGTATTCAAAATGGAAGAAGTGTCCTCAAATGAGGAGTATAAGAATATTTATGTGTGTAATTACTTGTTAATTAAGTAATTACCTAAAAGATTAAAAATGACAATTATTAACAAAAATATACCTAATTAGTCACAAACGTACTTGGACATCAATTAAAAGGGACAAAAGAACTAAAGGAACTAAAAATAGAAGGAAACAAAATGAGATTCCCATCACTCCCCCCCCCCCCCCCCCTTTCAAAAAGAGTTCGTTCACGAACTCAAAGAGGAATGTCCACTGACTTAGGCTCTAAAATTGTAATCAACGCATGTTGGGGAGGCTCCTCAGACTCATCAAGGTACTTCGGTTGGTGCTCCATCGCTAAGAGGGCACGTCGAAGTGAAAAAGAGCATTCGGAAGCGCCGTGTCCAACGTTGCCACAATTGTAGCACCGGAGTGTAGGAGGGCCCGAATGTGGTGCTGCATGAGTAGTAGATGTGGTAGGAGTAGTGGTAGGGGGAGCTGTAACTGGAGGCAGAGTAGTAGCAGGGACCGACGTGGGTGGTGCTCGGGAGGATGATGGAGCTGCTGGTGCCATTTGATAAGCCTCGATCTTGGTAGCGTATTCCACCGGCTTCAGAAAGGTCGGTGTTAATGCAAAAAATTATCCACCTACGTGGACTAATCAGAAGTGAACATGTCACCACCTAGGTGGCCAAAGTCCTAGTAAGCAAGAAATAAATTTGCCGACCAATACATAGAATGCCGACCAACATATGGAATGTCGACCAACACAAAGAAGGTCGACCAACATGATAGTGAAGCGTCATCATACCAAGGATCATACTACTCATAGTTATTATGTAAAGATGTAAATGCTTATTTATATAAAAAACATTCCATCCCTTGACATTCCAACCCTTGACCTCCAAGTCACTATAATTACATTGTATCCCTTTCATCAAGGGCACGGTCGAACGGATTATGGGATATTCTTATCTACAAGAGTCCCTAGTTTTCTGTAACCACAAACATCAATAAAATAACAGTGGATGTAGGCTTTCTTCCATATCTTAACCACTTTAAAAATCTCTTTCTTTAATTACTATTACATATTTCATTTGTGATTAGAAAATTAGATCAAGTCTAGTTTTTTACATCAACAGATTGACGCCATCCGTGGGAAGAGTTTTCTAATTGTTGCTCTCACTCTTACATACTCTTGTTCGAAGCACGATGACTGACCCTGAGTCCAGTCTCAGAAATGAAGGCAATCCGCCTACGGCAACAGACCTAATTGGAATCCTGGCTAGTATTTCCAGAGGACAAGAAGCCATGCAGAAAACGGTGAGGCAATTGGCTCAGTCACTATAAGTGGTTCCCTCGTCTAGAAGAGAAATGTCGCCTCCACCTCCAAGATCCACCAGACACAGTTATTCCAGGTCTTCACGAGACACCTCTTATCGTCCAGGAGTAAGTTCATCACTCAGGCCCACACCTATGATATCCATTATTTCTCTCCTGAAAGGCCAAGTGTCCTGGGAACGCTAAGCAGGGCTTCGCCCTTTGATCGGTTAGGGCCGCGAGCAAATATAAATATTCCTAGGGCGTTATCCAGGAACACTCAACATCCATCCGACCAACGTGAGGCCTCAGTCAAATCAAGATCAAGCGTTCAACGATCTGTACGTGCCAAACAAACCTCTCAGGAGGAGAGTTCAGCGCAGACACATGGTCGGCAGAACCGAGCTCCTTTGCATTAATCTGAGGCAGGTAATCCGTCCTGGAAAGGGTCAATCCAGAGGTTAGAAAATCGGTTGGGTGAAATGGCAAAAACCAAGAATCCTTTGCAGTGGAGTTTTGTTAAAGGATCCCCATTTGTTCAGGCAATTGTGGATTTTTCTACTCCATCAAAATTTAAAGTTCTTGTGGTCACTCTCAAATATGAATGTAAGATTGATCCAGTTCTCCATATCGAGCAATATCAAGTTGCAGCTCATATTTATTCAGTCCCAGATGAAATGAGGTGCAGAGCTTTTTCAAGTACCATTATGGGTTCAACCCAAATATGGTATAATAACCTGCCCCGAGGCCAAATTGCCACCTTTAATCAGCTTGCTGAGCTATTCATTACCAACTTCTGTTGGGGAACTACGCCAGTAAAAAGAGTAGCTCATCTTTTAAGTGTAAGACAACAAGTGGGAGAAAATACCAGGGAATACATCACACGCTTTAACAATGAAACATCGGAGGTGATTGATTATGAGGAGAAAATAACCATCACTGCTCTTATGAGTGGCTTGCTTCTCAAGAAACTATATTATACTTTGGCTAAAGATCCTCCCAAAACTATGGCTGAACTCACGGCAAAGGCAGCAAAAATAATGAATGTCGAGAAAGCTATGGCCGCAAAACAGAGTCCAACCACGAAGCTCGACACGAAACCTGATAAGAAGGAGCAAAAAGAGCAGAAGGACCATAGGCCGAAGAAAGAAGACAAGCTCAAAAAATATGGAAACTGCACTTCATTGATTGTTAGCATTCACCATATCCCGGAAGAAATCAAGCATAATGAGGATTTGCGATGGTCTGAGAAGTTAAGGGCACCTCCTAACAAGAGGGATAGATCCAAATACTGTGAATTCCATAAGGATCATGGTCATACAACGAATAAAAGCATCGCTTTGCAAAATAAGATAGAATCCTTCATCTGCCGAGGAAAACTTAATAAATTTGTTGATCGGCTCGATGGCAGAGAATCTAGAAGAAGGTCAAATTCTCCATGAAGGCCTAGAGATGACAGGAAAAGAAATCACGAAGACGATTATGATGATGATCCAGACCTGTCGAAGAAGTTCAAGCAACCAGAATGTGAGGTTGCTATGATCAATTTTGGTTAATTTGATTGTCAGATGATTACAGGTGGTGATGCAGGAGGAGGTGATCATAGTGCTGAAATGAAAGCTTACTTGAATGAAGCTCAGGCCTGCTCCTATATCCGGAGGATTAATTTGAATGAAGATGATCGGCGAAGAAAGGTCAACAAGGACGAATTGGTGGTTGTTTTTTCAAAAAATGATCTCTTTTGGGTACTTTATCCCCATGATGACCCATTAGTTTTCAAATTCAAAATCCAGGATATTATCATCGCCAGAGTTTTGATAGATAATGGGAGTTCAGTCGATATTATGTTTTATCCTTGCTTTCAGAACCTGGATTTGAAGCTCAGCCAGTTGGAACCCTATCATAGGCCATTAATAGACTTTTCTGGTGAAAAGGTTACCCTTTGGGAACAATTCTACGAGTCGAAGCCAATTCTGATGGCTTAAATTGAGATGATCAATTCTACGAGTTGAAGCTAATTTTGATGGCTTAAATTGAGATGACCAATTCTGCTGGTCGAAGCCAATTCCGAGGGCTTAAATTGAGATGTTCTCGGGGAAGTCTGCCGGGAAAATTACCTCATGATTTTGATTTGAGCTGGGGAGCTAATTGCTGGGGAAATCCCCGTATCTTTTGGAGACTTTACGGGGTAATAGCCAATCTGATGCTATAAATTCTACTTGGAAAGTGATTAGGTGGTCCAGGAATTGGACGTATTGCTCGGGAAAATTTGAGACCTTTGGGGAATAGGAGATAATCCTGAAGTTTGGGATACTTTAGAGGTCCTTCGGGGATGTTGTCGAGAGGAAATTCACTTGGCTTTTGAGGGTTCCGCTGGGGAAATAGGGGTTTCGCTTTAGGGAGTGTGAAATTTTCTTGGTGAAAATGTTCTAAATCCTTTTCGGGATTTTTAGGAATTTTTTTGGGATTTTTCAGGGTTTTCTAGTATTTTTTGGAAGTTTTTGTATGAAAAATTAAGGAGGGTGCTGGTCGGCATGGTGTAGAGGGTGTCATTTGGCAGTGGCACGGACTTTTGAGCTGCCTCGAGAAGATAAAAGGTCAGTGCCGATCGGTAGATTTGGGGTCAATGCCGACCGGCATGACGCTTGGCATCCTATAAAAATGGGCGGGTTTCCCTCATTTTTCACCGCTTCTTGCCATCTATCTTTATACGATTTTCTTCTGCGAATCGTTCTAACATTTCATAATCTAAAAAATGGCCACTTTTGTGAGCCTTGTGGTACACAGGGAGGGGTTGGCTGTTGATGACTGGGCAAATGTGGAGTGGAGGGCCAGGGCACCTCTTGCTTTGGGGAGCGAGAACTCTTTTGATGCATTCGAGCCGTCGCGTCATCGCTCTTCGAGGGTGGTGAACCCTGGCGGTTATGTAAGTAAAATGAATTTTGGCATTCTTTTTTTTTTTGGTGATTTCCTTTTTTCTTAGATTTTGATAAGGTTTTTCTTTTGACAGACCGATCTTTCTTTGTCGACTATGCGTGCTCGCGGGACGATGGGACTTAAGGATGTCTGGGAGCATCTTCCACCTGTGGTGCGTTGGGTGGTATCATCAGCAGGCTTTGGGAGGTTGGCGTCTATGCTAGATGAGACACCTCGTTCGACGACGGTCTTATGCGCTTTGGGGGAGAGGTGGTGGGACACTACCCACACCTTCCATTTTGGTTTCGGGGAGATGACTGTGACTCCCATAGACGTGCTGCAGCTGCTGGGGATAGATTGTGATGGAGAGCATATAGAGGTGGATCTCTCTTTACGGGTGAGGTCGGAGGCGGTGCGGGCGGCGCTTGGTGATGTGGGGAGGATAGTATCTGGGGATTCATCTGTTTGTCGCTGTTGAGGGGTGTTTTGCTGGGCAGGGTGATTGATGTGGAGGACGGGCTGCAGAAATCCTCCCCAACACCAGCAAAAACCATAAGCAGGGTGATTATTTATTTTGCTGGTGTTGGGGAGGATTTCTGGTGGCGTCGAGCGGCGACGTTGTCCACTTATGGTTTTTGCCATACTTGAGGATGTTTTCAAACATCCCTCTCTATGATTGGGGGAGCCTCACTTTGGCGACCCTTTATTTTTTTCTGGATGCATTCAGCCGGTGTTGTCGGCAGTCTTTCACCGGAGCCACGTATCTTCTTGAGGTATTCTTTAATTTGCGCATTTTTCTTTCATGCATTCGCATTTCCCTTATGCGTCTCTTTTGATTGTGGATTTCTTGTCTTTGGCAGACGTGGTTCTATAAGGTGATTGGGTGTAGTGTCCAGCTGATCGCTTTGAAGGATGAGACTGTTGGGGACTTTTGCTGGTTGTATCGGTAGCAGAAGGCCAATCGGCAGTCGAGGAGGTCTCTCTCTCTCTCTCTGGAGGCAGTGCGCCAGGTCTTGAATGGCCTGACCAGTGATAGGGTAAGAGTTTTTCCTTTTTCAGTCTTGGTCTTTGTGTGCTCTGACTCTGTATTTGACTCATATCTGATAGTACAAATATAACACCCTACTGTGGATGGTATGCTGCTTCACATGATTACATGTCGCGACCCTACCTCATACAGGGCACAGCCCTACCTCATACAGGGCGCGACCCCCTCATCAAGGGGTGCGGTCACAATCAACGTGCCGCGGATCCTCTCAGTCCAGGGCGCGACTCCTTTGTCTTTTGCCAGTTACAGGAATGGACGCTTAGGTTATTTACCTTACAAGCCGCATCCCTTTCCATCCTAAACTCCAGACTTTGTGCGTCACGTGCTCATTGCACGTGAGCATATCTCTTATAAATAGAGGTCCACACCTCGAAATGAAGGGGGGATTCCACACAACCGGAGTAGTTTCTACGGTATCGATCCTCTCTACACCTCCCCTACATACAACTCGAAAATTGCTCACTCGTATTGCAGTTATCTCTCCGGCACGCTGGGATCATCAGTCATCATGTACTCTCCTTTTATTCTCATACTTGTACGCCTCTTTAGGCATGATTATATTGTGCAATGTAACGTATATAATGAGAATGGAGCAACACAGTGGACGTAGGCCTATTTTAGGGGCTGAACCACTCTATATCTTGTGTTCGTGTCTCCTTACTTGCTTTGTTTATTCGTTACGTATCTTACACGTGACTTGTTGATATGAGAACGTCTTATGGACGATTTCTCGTATCATCAATACCTGCTGGGTATTTTTCAGGGGACTTTTTACCCTTCTGGGATGACCGTTCAGGACACGGGGTTGACTGGAGTGAATGCGCAGATGAGGCGCTTGCTGGTGCATGAGTTTGGCCACTGTTGGTATCTCGGGGAGAGGGTGGTACGACAAATTGTCGAGGAGGAGGTGGTGGTGCCACCTGCGAGGCCCCCTATGCTAATGAGGCGGGAGTGGCTATTGCCAGAGGATGCAAGGATCGCGACGATGGTTGACGAGTCTTATCTATTGTACACCGATACGGTTGTGCCGTATGATTATATGGACTTCATGACGAGTTGACTGATGTTGCCTAGCATATATGATGCACTGCCCTTCCCTCCTGCGGGTTCGAGTCGGCCAGTGGGGTCCTCCCACTGAGGTGGAGGTCCGTCGACATCTGCGGA
This sequence comes from Sambucus nigra, assembly GCA_949130495.1. Taxonomy (NCBI): domain Eukaryota; kingdom Viridiplantae; phylum Streptophyta; class Magnoliopsida; order Dipsacales; family Adoxaceae; genus Sambucus; species Sambucus nigra. Next base: position 323,907,745 of record OX422207.1, read on the forward strand.
GGCGACGACTTCGGAGGTCCCCTTTGTGTGGTTGCATACTCCTTCATACAACATCCGACGGGCTGATGGAGGGATGATGCCTATGTTGCATTTATGCGATGGATCCGAAGGAGTTGGGCTTGACAGATGAGGTTCTTCATCCTTTGGTATACCTTTCTGTTCTTTTTTTTTCCTTCTTTTTGGTTTCTTTTGATCTTTTCTGCTTGATGCTGATTTTGCCTTTTCTTGCAGCAAGTCCGGGTGTCCACCACTTAGCTGAAGGATATTAGAGACTGGATATCTTCGGCGACTGCCCATATTCGGGACGCAGTTCCTGTTCCTTCTTGCTTAGTGCCGTCTGCCTCATCCAGGGAGGAGTCTGATTCGGGTAGCGGTGGTGCGTCATCCCGCCGTAGGGGTGAAAGCTCTTAGGAGAGAGGGGGAAGGGTAAGTGAGAGGGAGAGAGAATGTTGGTTCGGGCTGAGTCTCGTTGTTTTTGCTTTTCTTTATTTCTTGCAAGATTGATGTAACACAGAGAAATATTTATGCAATACAGTGGAGTTTTTTTATTTATCTTCCGTTTAATGATGAATGAATGCATGCACGTGCGCCTTTTACTTTGCTGCTGAGATCGTAAAAAGAAATATTTTTGGGATTTCGAAGGAAAGTTTTATTCGCAATGAGGATTTATATAAAGATGAAAAGGGGATTTTAAAATTCTGTTGAGAATATCAATTTATTTTTATTGAGTTTTTTTATTTTGACAAAAGAGGAAAAAGGTAAGTTTCTAAAAATAGGGGTTGTCGATCGGCAAGCACCCTGTCCTGCCTATCAGTAGGTTAGTCCAGTCTAATCAATCAAGGCTTTGATTGGTACCCTCTTCAGCCTTTGGTACCTTGTGGGTTAGTATTTCCTCCGATTTCTACTGGGGTTATGTCTTTTGCGAGGGTTTTCAAGTATAAAAAAGGCTAAGGGTGGATTGCTTTCATCACACCTTCATATTCTATCTATCTGATTCTATGAGATATCTCTCCCTGGTAGTGTTGAGTTTGCCAACTACCTCGAGACTTTGGAGGCCATGTGCTCCTACAACATCGACTACGATGCTTTCAACATGTGTCGAGTCTCTTTATGGCGTAATCGGCCCATACAATGGAACATGCTGATGGCGGCGGTACAATTTTGGTACCCTGAAGACCATGTATTCCGCTTTAGCTTGGAAGAAATATGGTCGACTTATGAAGAATTTTCTGCCATGTTGGGAGTAAATCCTATTGTGGCGGCTGCTATGCCTGAGTTTTCACAATCTGTTGGACTTCTCCATGTCTCGCCCTCGACGGGTAGATCCTTAATCACTGGAGGAATGATTTCTCTTCCGGCGGTGCTGCGGTCTATGATTTCTCTTTCGGAGCCGTCGTTCTAGGCTTGGTTTCGAAATTGTTGCTTGTGACTAGGGAATTGCTGGTGGACCCACAACTTGTAGCTATAACTTCATGGATGTCCTACCGTCTCAATCCTACGACGGTGATACTGTCGGAGACTCTGAATGGCTTGGATGCCTGGCGAGAAGGTCAGATGTTGTTTATGTGGTTGTCTGAAAGATTCTGCTTGGTGACTCCTGCGGAATACCCTTTGTCGGCTGTACCCAACTTCCTTTCGCGCCATTTCATCAGTGTTAGTCTGGATATCGAGAGCTGGGAGAATTGGTTTATGGAGCATGGGGCTTTAAATCTATTTCTTTGCGAGAATCCTCAAGGTATTGGGCTAGCAAAGCCCCAGCTGCAGTGTCGGTTATGGTTAGGTATAAAAGCAAGGGGAGACCAGGCTGTGGTGGCATGAGTACCGGAGGTTGGGTCAGATATTGTTTGATTCGATCAAAAGCTTCTTGGCAAGCCTCATTACAAATCTTGGTTGAATCCTTTCGGAGGAGTTTGAAAATCGGTTCACAGATGGAGATTAGCTGGCTAATGAACCGGTTAATGTATTGCAATTTCCCAAGGAAAACACAGACTTCTTTTTCCGTCTGGAGAGGTGGCATCTCAAGTATGGCTTTTAGCTTGGCAGGATCTGCTTCTATCCCTTTCTCACTGACCATGAATCCCAAGAGTTTTCCCTTTGTAACGCCGATGACGCATTTCTGTGGATTGAGTCTCATCTGATATTGTCGCAGTCGTTCGAAGAACTTTCGGAGAGAGGGAACATGACCTTCTCTAATTTTGGATTTGATAATCATATCATCCAAGTAAACCTCGACTTCTTTGTGAATCAGATAGTGCAGGACAGTTGTGGCAGCCCTCTGGTAGGTAGCCCCAGCATTCTTGAGACTGAATGACATAACAGTGTAGCAAAAGGTTCCCCATGGGGTGATGAACGTGGTTTTTTCTTGGTGATTTGGGTACATTTTGATTTGGTTGTACCCGACAAACCCGTCGATGAATGATTTGAGAGCATGATTGGCTGTGTTTTCCACGATCATGTTGATATTGGGTAGTGGGTAATCATCCTTTGGTGAGGCTTTGTTCAAGTCCCAGTAGTCTACACACATCCGAACTTTCCCTCCTGATTTCGATACAGGCACTATGTTGGCTAGTCATGTGGGATATTCGATCACACGAATGAATCCCACATTCAACTGTTTGACCACCTCTTCTTTGACTTTGAGCGACCATTCAGTGTGGAGCTTTCTCAACCTTTGTTTAACCGACTTGTAATCTAAAAGAGTGGGGATATCATGTTGAGCTATTTCAGGATCAATTTCGGGCATATCGTTGTAGGACCATGCGAAGACATCCAAGAATTCCTTCAATAATTCTTTGAGTTGTGCGCGCTCATACTCGTTGAGGGTAGCCCCTATCCTAATCTCGCACAGTTGGATACTAGAGCCGAGGTTAACAATAATAGTTTCTTCTTCATTAACTTGAATGCGGTAATGTTGTTTGTTATTAACCTTATTTAGATCGGTTAAGATTTGTTCATTTGCAAAATCATCATCATCAAAAGTTTGATTATAATCTAAACAATTAATGTAAGGCATAACAAGATACTCAAAATCTTCGTTTATTTCATTGATAGGAAAAACAACATTGAGAACCTCATCAAAGGAGGTCTCGATTACATTTGAGCAAGGATAGACAACAGAAGAAGAAATGGGGTAAACATTGGGGTTAGGTGGGATTTTAACAGGTACAATGGGCGCAACATGCTAGTTGAGGAGAGGTGTATCATCAACTTTAATCAGGTGAGATGGATCCAGTGATGTAGTGCTTGAATGAACCATGCAGAGTGTCAGCCCTAGTGTCTGTAAGTTGAACGAGTCCTCGGAGTCACTTCCCTCGGAATCTTCGATATATTTGATGAGCAGTTGTACATGATATTGGGAACTTTCGGCCCATGGGTAGCTGTCTTGGGAAAAGATCTCCATTCCAGGTTTCATCTTCTTCTCTGTATGGTCATACCAGGGTTCCGAAAAGTCACAAAGGGGAAGTCCTCGCCCTCTTTGATGAATCGTCCATTTAAGAAGTCACATGGGATAGTCTAGATGCAGCCTAGTATTCTCTTTGGTCGAGACTGGAGGATCATTCTGAGCTCTTGTTCTGATGATTGATACCCCAAACCACAAGGAGGGAAAGCCTTTTTCAGCACAATGGGCCCAAGTATCCCTTCCTGTCTTTGCCCTAGCCCCGGTCTGAGCATGAAATGCATGTTTCTGAACATCTGAATTACATTGACATTGCCATGAGGGTCGTATTCTGGACAAACCCTTTCGTTGAAATCGTCCCCTGTCGGGAGTAGAAGTGGTTCAACTCGGAACCCTGATTGGAGCATATGTTGTATCTCAAGGATTGGACTGATGGTACTTGCACCCTCGGCATTATCGTCGTCGCCCAAAATGGTGATGACTCGTCCGTTGGCGAAGAACTTAAATTTCTGATGGAGTGAGAACGACACACCCTTGATACTGTGGAGCCAAGGTCATCCGAGTGACATGTCGAAACAAGCTGGGATGTCAATAACTTGGAATTCAACGACAGGGTTTATAGAGCCAGCCCCTATTACAAGTTTTATGGATCCCATCACTTCTCAATGAGTATTATCGTAGGCACGTACAACAGCGGAGCTTGGAGCGAGGTCACTTTCCTTCAGTCCTAAGCATTTGAAGGTTCTTAATGGGCAGACATTCAAGGCGAATCCATTATCGACAAGAGAGAGTGGTACGATCTTCCCCATAACTTCGACGGAGATATTGAGTGCATGATTCTGGTTTGGCCCAATTCTGGGGATTTCTTCTTCGAAAAAGTATAGCATTCGGGTAGAGTTCAAGGATCCGACTAAATTTACCGCTTCTTCTGGTGTGGTAGAAGGAGGAACTGTGGGTCCAATGATAAATTTGATCAAAGCATTTCTATGGAGCTGGGAAGACATGAAAAGCCCCCATAAAGTGATGTTAGCTTGAGTTTTCTTCAGTTGATCGAGGATCTTACTTTCCTCGGGGCTTATTTATGGCATAGGAATGTTTTCAATGCCCTCCCCTTTGTCATTGGCTGGTGGTAAGTTTGGGATCTGGTAATGCCTCCCGAACCTGGTCATGTGATTTACTGAAGAAGGGAAGAGCATGAACCCTGTTTCTTCGTCAATCTCGGGTTGTTCTGCCCTCTTGTTTATTTCTTCGAGGAGCTCCTCAAATGATATTATCCCACACATGTCGGCTACTGGGCCACTTTTCTCTGAAGCTTGCCCTTTATTTAAATCTTCAAATTCTTCCCCCATCCGGTGGCAACAATTCCGTCTTTTCTTGTAAATTTAATGCATTCCACAACTTCAATGGCTTCTTCATACATGTCTTACCATTATGAGTGGATAAGTAAGGGTGAAGGGACCAGGTGCCCTTGTAGCTTCAAAGTATCAAGTAACTCGGTCATACTGTAAAGATCGTTGGTTTGCCCGAATGATTCTGCCATAATCTGGACAACGTCATCTAGGCTGACTTCATCGGTCGGTACCACCCAACTCTCTGATTCTCGGGCACATTTTCGTGCTTCCAAGAATAGCGTACTGAACTTCTGGCACATTAACAAGACACGTGCCATCTCTTGCAAGGTACGATTCTTTCTCTCGGCGATTCCATTTTGTTGAGGAGTATTAGGAGCACTGAACTCCTGTTTGTAACCATTATAGTCACAGTATTCTATAATACCAGTGTCTTTGAATTCACCACCTCTATCACTACGGATTCTATTTACTTGAGTGTCCTTTTCATTTTCAATCCTAAGAAGAATTTTTAGGAAGGTTTGAAAAGTGTCAGACTTTTGTTTTAAAAAGGTTGCCCAAGTAAATCTGGTGAAGTCATCAACCATAGCTAAGATATAACTGTGTCCACAAAGGCTAACAGTTTGAGAAGGACCCATTAGGTCCATGTGGATGAGTTCTAAGGGATTAGAGGTGAGAATATCTTTGACTTTCTTATGAGGGGCCTTAACAATTTTACCTTCTTGACAGGAACCACAAACAATATTATGAATGGGTTTAATTTTTGGAATTCCTCTTACTATGTCGTGAGTAGACAATTTACTAAGATTATCGTAATTTATGTGACCCATTCTGTTATGCCATATCTCGTTGTCATCCATTCTGGCAACATTACAAATTTCAGAATTGTTCTTGACAGTGTAGCAGTTATCAGGAGTTCTGAATCCAGTAATTATGCATTCACTTTTTCATTTAAAATCTTGCAATTGTTCTTTGAAAAGGTAACAGTATGGTCTGAGTCACAAAATTGCGAAATACTAAGTAAGTTGGCCTTTAGACCTTTAACTAGAAGAACAATTTTAAGAATAGGAAGCCCATCTTCTTGGAGAGTTCCTTTGCCTATGATTTGAGATGAAACTCCATCACCAAAAATGACTTTACCACCAGAAAATCTGGTTTTGTTTAAAAGTTTAGACTCATCTCCAGTCATGTGCTTAGAACATCCAGAGTCTAAATACCAACCAGATGATGTGTGTTCGTCTTTTAAAGCAGTAACAACAATATTACACTTCATCTGAGGTAATAGATCATCTTTTCTAATCCAAATTGCTCTAGTTTTCATCTTGCTCTTATTAGCTCTCAACTGATAAAATTTGCGAGCATTAGATTTTTGCTGAAAAATGTTTTGCGCATGATTTTGAATTTTGTGAAAGACTTGAGCATTTGGTTTAGGAAAGTGCTTAGGATTCCTTCTAGGAAATGTTCTTTTAGGTTTGGTATTTCTCTTTATATAGTTAGAGTTTTTATCTGGCTGTCTAGGAAGTATATAATTGTTTCGATTCCTCCTAGAATAGTTAAAGTTTTGGTAAGTACGAGGATTATAGATAGGTTTAACAAGTCTCCTAGCATAGCAACCATCGAAAGAGTGACCATATATGTCACAGTAGGAGCAATAAAGTTTGCTCAAGATGGGGGTCTCCTTAGGAAAGTCTCTAAACAAAGGTTTTGAAAAGTTTTAGTCTGAACTTTATTCCTGGGTAGTACAGGTTTGAAAGTAGGTTCACTCTTTCTGATAAAAGGGCAGACGTATTTAACCTTAGGTGAACTTTTATGCTTAGAGCAACTTGATTCCCCAATGTTGAAGTTTTGATGTTTTAAATCAAACTCAATTTTTAGGGAATGAAAATTTGGGCATGTTTCAATAGGTCTTTTGCCTCCTGACACAAACTTGATAGGTTCAAAAGGTTTTGTCTGTGTTTTCAAATTGGGACAAAATCCTATACCAGTTCGATCATCAGAATTGGTTTTAGATTCAGCAACAAATTCATCAAAACAGTTAGAATTATTTTCAAATTTTGTAAATTTTTTGAAAACAGTTACTGTCTTTTCTTTGGTTTGTTCCAATTCTAACAATGTCCCTTTGTACTTTTTCTCCAGAATTTCATTTGTTTCAGTCAAATTTTTTAGTTTTTCATTAAAAACTTTAATTTCACTTTCATGAGTTAAACATTGGGTAGTGTACTCTTCAGCATTCAGTTTAACCATCAAGCTTAGCTCTTCCAATTTCTTGGTAAGATCTTTAACAGTCTTTTCTAGTCTAGCATTTTTCTTGAGAGTCTTAGTGTAAAGTGTGTGAATGTCTGGGAGGTCTTCATTGTCCGAGTCACTAAGTGTGGTGTGTGAAGTGACCCCTAAGGCTTCATTCTTAGAACTCACACACTCATTAACATCGTCATTATTGCATTCCCTTTGACTCACACACCCCGAGGTAGAACATGCAACATTCTCAGTAATCAAAGCATCTAAACCAGTAATAACCACATTCGAAGTATCAGTCATAGAATTATTTGGTTCATCCTCATTAACAAACATAGGCATGTCATCATTATAAATAATCTTGGCAAAGAAAGACATGCAAGGATCAAAAGCATCTGATGACTCAGGTTCCTCATTTTCAGAGTCACTTGAATCATCCCATGTTTTGCAGATGTTAGCTCTAGTGTGTTTGTTTTGAGTGTTCAAATTAACTCTATAGTCTTGTGCAATGTGCCCCAGTTTACCACATCTATAGCATCCAGTCTTCTTAAGGTCTCTATTAGGTCTGATATGAGAGTCCTTGTGATTTTTGTCATTGATTTTCTCATGAGGTCTGTGACTAGAGGGAGTTGGATAATTTGACTTGCCTTGTTTATTTGCCACTTTATTTCTAAACTTAATGATTTTCTTGAACTGTTTTGTCATTAAGGCAATCTGATTGTCCAAACTCTCTATATCGCAGTCCTCATCAGATTCATCATTGGAAGTATTAAACTCAGGCTTAATCAATTTAGAAGAGAAGCTTAGATTGGAACTAGTCTGTTTCCTATGGGATTGGGTTAATTGTTTCTTAAATTCCAGTTCCATTTCCACAGTTCTTAATTTACTACTGAGTAATTCAGGAGTGAGATTTATATCACACATTTCCTCAATATCATATCTTTTGTTATCAAACTTCTGTGGTAATGATCTCAGAATTTTAGATACAATTTCTTGTCTATCATAGGTTATCCCATTAGCATGCAGTTTGATCACAATATCAGTCAGGTTCATATAGAAGTCATCAAATGATTCAGTCTCAGACATAATTAAGGAGTTATACTGCCGGATAAGCATTTGGGTTTTAGCAGCCTTAACTCTAGTGTCTCCTTCATGAGCAGTAACCAAGGTGTCCCAAGCTTCCTTAGAAGTGGTACATGATGAGATTCTTTTGAACTCATGTTCATTTATGGACATAAATATGGCATTCTTTCCTTTGTTATTATTTCGAGAAACTTGTTTCTCTTCTTGAGTGAACTCACTTAAAGCTTTCTTAACTCTCTCACTACTTCCTTCGTTGCCTGGTTTAGTAGGAAAAGTACAACCATTTTCAACAATGTCCCAGACATCATCTCCCAAAGTTCCTTGAATGAAACCAATCATCCTTACTTTCCAGTAAGCAAAATTGGTTCCATCAAAGATTGGAGGTCTGGTCAAGTTACCAAATCTTTCATTTTTCTCGTCCATATTTGATTTTCAGAAAACAAATTCAAAAACACAGGATCTCTTTTGAAAGAAGTTTACAAAGTATCAAGTAACTCGGTCATACTGTAAATATCGTTGGTTTGCCCGAATGATTCTTCCATAATCTGGACAACGTCATCTAGGCTGACTTCATCGGTCGGTACCACCCAACTCTCTGATTCTCGGGCACATTTTCGTGCTTCCAAGAATAGCTTACTGAACTTCTGGCAATTAATGATCATCCGTGAGGGCAATTTCATCTCGAACTCTAGGAGTTGATTTAACACTTCTGATAATTCTATATTTTCATCTTCAGAACGGGTACGGACAACGATGCATGCTCTAGTGAGGAGTGACAGTGCTTGATCAGCAAGGCTAACAGGGTGTAGGAGGAAATATGTGAAAAATGCGTTACTAAAGCCGTTTATTGAAAATAAACTATTTAAGTAACTCCGAGTTGTTTTTTGAAGAAACTCTTTTCTTAAATCAAAAAGGATTAATCACAAGAAGTGTTTAATAAAACAGTATGTACGAGATCTTATACAAGATTTGGGCAACAAGTTTAAAAGATAGTTTAAGAAAGTTTTAAACACAGCACAACCAAGAATGAGATGAGAAAATGTAGAAAGATTCTGTTCACAATTTTTTACGTGGTAAAACCTCACCAATTGAGGAAACATCCACGACTCCCTCTACGGAGTAAAATGAAAAATCCATTAAAACAAATTTATGAGTTACAAACTATATAACTAACATGCAAACAACTTAGACCTATATAAGTTTAGGAATGTACCCTCTGGTGTCCTTATAACTTCTCTGCAGTTCTGATTGTAGATGTAGTTCTCTCAGTTTGTCAACTTCTGATTTGTTCCAACACTTTACGTCGACTTATGTTCACAAGATCTTAGTACCAACACTTTTCGTGTTGTAGGGTGTAAGTGTTTGTGGAGGTGCTTTCTAACACATGCATGCACATACACACACTTATTAAGTACAAACAGTCCTAACAAACTACAGTTACACTATATGCTGCGATCTTTTCTTTTCTTTCTTCTTACAAAACTTTGAACCTTATTTGACCTTTCAATTAATCCCAGAATCCACGGATATCTTGCTTAGAAATCAGCCAAGATCTTAATCAATCTCAGTTTTGAAAAGATTTTTGAGATCGAAAACCTCCAAGTGAGATTCCAAACTAGGTCAAAGGTTTAGTTTTACAAGAACAAGAAACAGAAAGCATTTATTGTTGATTTCAAAGTAAGAAAACGTTTTAGAGGAAATAATCAACAATATATTTCTCAAGATGAGAAATAAAGAATAAAACTAAGTGTAATGTAACATGAATAACTCATATCTGAGATTTCTATGAAATCAGAAACTAGATCTAAGTAAAAGTCTAAGTTGGAAACAAGATCTCACGAACACAAGGTTACAGCAACAAAAATAACTCAACTCAAACTCTCAAACACTCAAGAACACTCAGGGTAGTGTTTTTGGATATGGTGTCACTACACCAAAACTGGCGATTGGTCACGGCCAAAATCCCTGACCAAAACTGTGGGTCGCGGACTTTGGCCGTGACCATTTCTGGCGTGACCATTTTCGTGGGTCGCGGCCCAAGTCCGTGACCAAAAAATGGTCACGGCCAAGAGAGGTCACGGTAAATGGTCGCGGACTTTGGCCGTGACCCATGCCGTGACGGGTCGCGGCTCTAATCCGTGACCCATAACCGTGACAAATTGGTCGCGGCCAAAGTCCGCGACCCATGTGCGTGACAAAAAAAAATTAAAAAAACCGGTCGCGGCCCTTGTCCATGACCCACAACCGTGACAAATTGGTCGCGGCCAAAGTCCGCGACCCATGTGCGTGACAAAAAAAAATTAAAAAAATTGGTCGCGGCCCTTGTCCATGACCCACAACCGTGACAAATTGGTCGCGGACTTTGGCCGCGACCCATGTGCGTGACAAAAAAAAATAAAAAAAATTGGTCGCGGCCCTAGTCCGCGACCCATTACCGTGACAAAAAATAAAAAGAAATGGTCGCGGACTTTGACCGCGACCATTTTTAAGCGCGACAAAAAAAAATAAAAATGGTCATGGACAAAGTCCATGACCATATTTATCTGTAATTTAAAAAAAATGTATTTTTTTTTGTCCAATCCTAAAATTGGGATTCATGTGAGTGCATCATCGGTTGCTACGAGGTGTTACAAATATTTATTATAGGCAAAACAATAAAAAAAAATCACAAATTGCGAATTGAGAATGTTGTTAATAAACAAATATATATACAAACTTAAAAATATTACACGTCTTAATAATTCACAGACAAAAAAAAAATTGGGCAGAGTTTCCTCTATTTTCTTGACATTCCAAAACCTGTAAATGAAAAACCTGCTTATTATAAAGCCCGCACGGCTATAAAATTCAACAATCAAATTATAAAAGCCCGCACGGCCATAAAACTAAACAATAAAAGCCTGCACGGCTATAACACATAAAAAACATTATCCTGAATGTCCACAACATATAAATAATCATCATATTGTAAACCATTGCCTCCTTCATTTGATCCACGTGCAAAAATCCTACAAATGATAGGATACAAAAAACAAAAGTATCAGTAACCAAGTAGTTTTACAAAAAAATTAATCAAGCTGAAAAATTGCATATATGAGTTAAAATTATCAGTAACCAAGTAGAAATATAAAAATTAAGTGTGGAAATAAGCAAATTACTGCCGTACTCTCAAACCGGGAGACCCGCGGCTGCGGGGTCAGTTCCTACGAGTTACGTTGGTCCCGTGGGAGGTGTTGGTGCCACCCACGGGGTCGTTCGGGGGCTGTTTCGAGTTCTCACCCTCTAACGCCATGTTTTTAAGCCTAAGTGTGGAAATAAGCAAATTACCGCCGTACTCTCAAACCGGGAGACCCGCGGCTGCGGGGTCAGTTCCTACGAGTTACGTTGGTCCCGTGGGAGGTGTTGGTGCAACCCACGGGGCCGTTCGGGGGCTGTTTCGAGTTCTCACCCTCTAACGCCATGTTTTTAAGCCTAAGTGTGGAAATAAGCAAATTACCGCCGTACTCTCAAACCGGGAGACCCGCGGATGCGGGGTCAGTTCCTACGAGTTACGTTGGTCCCGTGGGAGGTGTTGGTGCCACCCACGGGGCCGTTCGGGGGCTGTTTCGAGTTCTCACCCTCTAACGCCATGTTTTTAAGCCTAAGTGTGGAAATAAGCAAATTACCGCCGTACTCTCAAACCGGGAGACCCGCGGCTGCGAGGTCAGTTCCTACGAGTTACGTTGGTCCCGTGGGAGGTGTTGGTGCCACCCACGGGGCCGTTCGGGGGCTGTTTCGAGCTCTCACCCTCTAACGCCATGTTTTTAAGCCTAAGTGTGGAAATAAGCAAATTACCGCCGTACCCTCAAACCGGGAGACCCGCGGCTGCGAGGTCAGTTCCTACGAGTTACGTTGGTCCCGTGGGAGGTGTTGGTGCCACCCACGGGGCCGTTCGGGGGCTGTTTCGAGCTCTCACCCTCTAACGCCATGTTTTTAAGCCTAAGTGTGGAAATAAGCAAATTACCGCCGTACCCTCAAATCGGGAGACCCGCGGCTGCGGGGTCAGTTCCTACGAGTTACATTGGTCCCGTGGGAGGTGTTGGTGCCACCCACGGGGCCGTTCGGGGGCTGTTTCGGGCTCTCACCCTCTAACGCCATGTTTTTAAGCCTAAGTGTGGAAATAAGCAAATTACCGTCGTACTCTCAAATCGGGAGGCCCGCGGCTGCGAGGTCAGTTCCTACGAGTTACGTTGGTCCCGTGGGAGGTGTTGGTGCCACCCACGGGGCCGTTCGGGGGCTGTTTCGGGCTCTCACCCTCTAACGCCATGTTTTTAAGCCTAAGTGTGGAAATAAGCAAATTACCGCCGTACTCTCCAACCGGGAGACCCGCGGCTGCGGGGTCAGGTCCTACGAGTTACGTTGGTCCCGTGGGAGGTGTTGGTGCAACCCACAGGGCCGTTCGGGGGCTGTTTCGAGTTCTCACCCTCTAACGCCATGTTTTTAAGCCTAAGTGAGGAAATAAGCAAATTACCGCCGTACTCTCAAACCGGGAGACCCGCGGCTGCGGGGTCAGTTCCTACGAGTTACGTTGGTCCCGTGGGATGTGTTGGTGCCACCCACGGAGCCGTTCGGGGGCTGTTTCGAGCTCTCACCCTCTAACGCCATGTTTTTAAGCCTAAGTGTGGAAATAAGCAAATTACCGCCGTACTCTCAAACCGGGAGACCCGCGGCTGCGAGGTCAGTTCCTACGAGTTACGTTGGTCCCGTGGGAGGTGTTGGTGCCACCCACGGGGCCGTTCGGGGGCTGTTTCGAGCTCTCACCCTCTAACGCCATGTTTTTAAGCCTAAGTGTGGAAATAAGCAAATTACCGCCGTACTCTCAAACCGGGAGACCGGCGGCTGCGGTGTCAGTTCCTACGAGTTACATTGGTCCCGTGGGAGGTGTTGGTGCCACCCACGGGGCCGTTCGGGGGCTGTTTCGAGTTCTCACCCTCTAACGCCATGTTTTTAAGCCTAAGTTTGGAAATAAGCAAATTACCGCCGTACTCTCAAACCGGGAGACCCGCGGCTGCGAGGTCAGTTCCTACGAGTTACGTTGGTCCCGTGGGAGGTGTTGGTGCCACCCACGGGGCCGTTCGGGGGCTGTTTCGAGCTCTCACCCTCTAACGCCATGTTTTTAAGCCTAAGTGTGGAAATAAGCAAATTACCGCCGTACTCTCAAACCGTGAGACCCGCGGCTGCGGGGTCAGTTCCTACGAGTTACGTTGGTCCCGTGGGAGGTGTTGGTGCCACCCACGGGGCCGTTCGGGGGCTGTTTCGAGTTCTCACCCTCTAACGCCATGTTTTTAACCCTAAGTGTGGAAATAAGCAAATTACCGTCGTACTCTCAAATCGGGAGGCCCGCGGCTGCGAGGTCAGTTCCTACGAGTTACGTTGGTCCCGTGGGAGGTGTTGGTGCAACCCACGGGGCCGTTCGGGGGCTGTTTCGAGTTCTCACCCTCTAACGCCATGTTTTTAAGCCTAAGTGTGGAAATAAGCAAATTACCGTCGTACTCTCCAACCGGGAGACCCGCGGCTGCGGGGTCAGCTCCTACGAGTTACGTTGGTCCCGTGGGAGGAGTTGGTGCCACCCACGGGGCCGTTCGGGGGCTGTTTCGAGTTTTCACCCTCTAACGCCATGTTTTTAACCCTAAGTGTGGAAATAAGCAAATTACCGTCGTACTCTCAAACCGGGAGGCCCGCGGCTGCGAGGTCAGTTCCTACGAGTTACGTTGGTCCCGTGGGAGGTGTTGGTGCAACCCACGGGGCCGTTCGGGGGCTGTTTCGAGTTCTCACCCTCTAACGCCATGTTTTTAACCTAAGTGTGGAAATAAGCAAATTACCGTCGTACTCTCCAACCGGGAGACCCGCGGCTGCGGGGTTAGTTCCTACGAGTTACGTTGATCCCGTGGGAGGAGTTGGTGCCACCCACGGGGCCGTTCGGGGGCTGTTTCGTGTTTTCACCCTCTAACACCATGTTTGTAAGCCTAAGTGTGGAAATAAGCAAATTATCGTCGTACTCTCAAACCGGGAGACCTGCAGCTGCGGGGTCAGTTCCTACGAGTTACGTTGGTCCCGTGGGAGGTGTTGGTGCCACCCACGGGGCCGTTCGGGGGCTGTTTCGAGTTCTCACCCTCTAACTCCATGTTTTTAAGCCTAAGTGTGGAAATAAGCAAATTACCGCCGTACTCTCAAACCGGGAGACCCGCGGATGCGGGGTCAGTTCCTACGAGTTACGTTGGTCCCGTGGGAGGTGTTGGTGCCACCCACGGGGCCGTTCGGGGGCTGTTTCGAGTTCTCACCCTCTAACGCTATGTTTTTAAGCCTAAGTGTGGAAATAAGCAAATTACCGCCGTACTCTCAAACCGGGAGACCCGCGGCTGCGGGGTCAGTTCCTACGAGTTACGTTGGTCCCGTGGGAGGTGTTGGTGCCACCCACGGGGCCATTCGGGGGCTGTTTCGGGCTCTCACCCTCTAACGCCATGTTTTTAAGCCTAAGTGTGGAAATAAGCAAATTACCGCCGTACTCTCAAACCGGGAGACCCGAGGCTGCGGGGTCAGTTCCTACGAGTTAAGTTGGTCCCGTGCGAGGTGTTGGTGCCACCCACGGGGCCGTTCGGGGGCTGTTTCGAGCTCTCACCCTCTAACGCAATGTTTTTAAGTCTAAGTGTGGAAATAAGCAAATTATCGTCGTACTCTCAAACCGGGAGACCCGCGGCTGCGGGGTCAGTTCCTACGAGTTACGTTGGTCCCGTGGGAGGTGTTGGTGCCACCCACAGGGCCGTTCGGGGGCTGTTTCGAGTTCTCACCCTCTAACGCCATGTTTTTAAGTCTAAGTGTGGAAATAAGCAAATTACCGTCGTACTCTCAAACCGGGAGACCCGCGGCTGCGGGGTCAGTTCCTACGAGTTACGTTGGTCCCGTGGGAGGTGTTGGTGCCACCCACAGGGCCGTTCGGGGGCTGTTTCGAGTTCTCACCCTCTAACGCCATGTTTTTAAGTCTAAGTGTGGAAATAAGCAAATTACCGTCGTACTCTCAAACCGGGAGACCCGCGGCTGCGGGGTCAGTTCCTACGAGTTACGTTGGTCCCGTGGGAGGTGTTGGTGCCACCCACAGGGCCGTTCGGTGGCTGTTTCGAGTTCTCACCCTCTAACGCCATGTTTTTAAGCCTAAGTGTGGAAATAAGCAAATTACCGCCGTACTCTCAAACCGGGAGACCCGCGGCTGCGGGGTCAGTTCCTACGAGTTACGTTGGTCCTGTGGGAGGTGTTGGTGCCACCCACGGGGCCGTTCGGGGGCTGTTTCGAGTTCTCACCCTCTAACGCCATGTTTTTAAGCCTAAGTGTGGAAATAAGCAAATTACCGCCGTACTCTCAAACCGGGAGACCCGCGGCTGCGAGGTCAGTTCCTACGAGTTACGTTGGTCCCGTGGGAGGTGTTGGTGCCACCCACGGGGCCGTTCAGGGGCTGTTTCGAGTTCTCACCCTCTAACGCCATGTTTTTAAGCCTAAGTGTGGAAATAAGCAAATTACCGCCGTACTCTCAAACCGGGAGACCCGCGGCTGAGGGGTCAGTTCCTACGAGTTATGTTGGTCCCGTGGGAGGTGTTGGTGCAACCCACGGGGCCGTTCGGGGGCTGTTTCGAGTTCTCACCCTCTAACGCCATGTTTTTAAGCCTAAGTGTGGAAATAAGCAAATTACCGCCGTACTCTCAAACCGGGAGACCCGCGGATGCGGGGTCAGTTCCTACGAGTTACGTTGGTCCCGTGGGAGGTGTTGGTGCCACCCACGGGGCCGTTCGGGGGCTGTTTCGAGTTCTCACCCTCTAACGCCATGTTTTTAAGCCTAAGTGTGGAAATAAGCAAATTACCGCCGTACTCTCAAACCGGGAGACCCGCGGCTGCGAGGTCAGTTCCTACGAGTTACGTTGGTCCCGTGGGAGGTGTTGGTGCCACCCACGGGGCCGTTCGGGGGCTGTTTCGAGCTCTCACCCTCTAACGCCATGTTTTTAAGCCTAAGTGTGGAAATAAGCAAATTACCGCCGTACTCTCAAACCGGGAGACCCGCGGCTGCGGGGTCAGTTCCTACGAGTTACGTTGGTCCCGTGGGAGGTGTTGGTGCCACCCACGGGGCCGTTCGGGGGCTGTTTCGAGCTCTCACCCTCTAACGCCATGTTTTTAAGCCTAAGTGTGGAAATAAGCAAATTACCGCCGTACTCTCAAGCCGGGAGACCCGCGGCTGCGGGGTCAGTTCCTACGAGTTACGTTGGTCCCGTGGGAGGTGTTGGTGCCACCCACGGGGCCGTTCGGGGGCTGTTTCGAGTTCTCACCCTCTAACGCCATGTTTTTAAGCCTAAGTGTGGAAATAAGCAAATTACCGCCGTACTCTCAAACCGGGAGACCCGCGGCTGCGGGGTCAGTTCCTACGAGTTACGTTGGTCCCGTGGGAGGTGTTGGTGCCACCCACGGGGCCGTTCGGGGGCTGTTTCGAGTTCTCACCCTCTAACGCCATGTTTTTAAGCCTAAGTCTGGAAATAAGCAAATTACCGCCGTACTCTCAAACCGGGAGACCCGCGGCTGCGGGGTCAGTTCCTACGAGTTACGTTGGTCCCGTGCGAGGTGTTGGTGCCACTCACGGGGCCGTTCGGGGGATGTTTCATGCTTTTACCCTCTAATGCCTCGTTTTTAAGCTTAAGCCCTCATATTTTCAAATTATCATCGTATTGTCAAACCGGAGGGTCCCGTGATCGCGCGGTCAGTTCCTACGAGTTACATTGATCCCGTGCGAGGTGTTGGTGCCTCTCACGGGACCGTACGGGGGCTGTTTCTAGTTTTTGCACTCTAAACCCAATTTTTAAGCCTAAGTCCTTATATATGCAAATTATCCTCGTATTCTCAAATCGGGAGTTTCGTGATCGCGCGATCGGTTCCTACGAGTTACATTGGTCCCGTGTGAGGTGTTGATGCCTCTCACGGGACCGTACGGGGGTTGTTTCATATTTATACCCTCTAATGCCTTGTTTTTAAGCTTAAGTCCTCATATTTTCAAATTATCATCGTATTCTCAAACCGGGAGTGCCGTGATCTCGCGGTCAGTTCCTACGAGTTACATTGATCCCGTGTGAGGTATTGGTGCCTCTCACGGGACCGTACGGGGGTTGTTTCATGTTTTTACCTTCTAACGCCTTGTTTTTAAGCATGAGTCCTCAAATTTTCAAATTATCATCGTATTCTCAAACCGGGAGTCCCGTGGCTGCGCCTCCTACGAGTTACATTGGTCCCGTGCGAGGTGTTGGTGCCTCTCAAGGGGTCGTTTGGCGGGTAGGGGGTGTTTCGGGTATTTACCCCCTAACGCCTTTTTTAAGCCTAAGTCTAGAAATATTCAAATTATCGTCGTATTCTATAATCGGGAGTCCCGTGATCGCGCGATCAGTTCCTACGAGTTACATTGGTCCCTTGTGAGGTGTTGGTGCCTCTCACGGGACCGTACGGGGGTTGTTTCATGTTTTTACCCTCTAATGCCTTGTTTTTAAGCTTAAGTCCTCATATTTTCAAATTATCGTCGTATTCTCAAACCGGGAGTCTCGTGATCGCGCGATCGGTT
This sequence comes from Sambucus nigra, assembly GCA_949130495.1. Taxonomy (NCBI): domain Eukaryota; kingdom Viridiplantae; phylum Streptophyta; class Magnoliopsida; order Dipsacales; family Adoxaceae; genus Sambucus; species Sambucus nigra. The sequence goes on from OX422207.1 coordinate 323,925,431, forward strand.
CCTACGAGTTACATTGATCCCGTGCGAGGTATTGGTGCCTCTCACGGGACCGTACGGGGGCTGTTTCTAGTTTTTGCACTCTAAACACAATTTTTAAGCCTAAGTCCTTATATATGCAAATTATCCTCGTACGATAATAGTTTTTATATGATCCACACAAGTAAAAGATACAGATTTGCAATGGAGCTCGTTTAAGTCCACACAACGATAATAATGTTGATATTGAATACAATACCTGAGATAGCGAGAAACGAGGTTGATGAATCCAGATTTCCCATTTTCACTGCAAAATAAAGAATTAGCCAAACGTTCACATTCAGTAGCTAGATCCATGATTCAATGCTAAACAAAATAAAATAACAAACAAAGTGGCAAATATATCACAAGTGAAATGAAATGAAATGAAAATGAGAATGGAGACCTGATCTGATTGAGGCCAGCAACAGCAGAGCGTTGTTTATTAAGTTTGTCGGTATCAACAGAGCTCAAAGTGGCCATTGTAAACTAATACAAAGAGTGAAATGCGAAATGTAAAATGAGGCGTAGAGAGAGAATGTATTGCCAAATATGAAACTAGAAGAAAGCCGCAACCTTATATAACAACAGTTATATAACTGTTATGTAACGACAGTTACGACAGTTATATAACTGTTGTTATAACAGTTATATAACTGGTATAACAACAGTTATATAACTGTTATAACAACAGTTATATAACTGTTGTTATACGACAGTTATATAACTGGTGTTATAACAGTTATATAACTGTTATAACAACAGTTATATAACTGTTATAACAACAGTTATATAACTGTTATTATAACAGTATAACTGTTATAATAACATTAGAGGCCTTGATATAGCTAGCATGTTCCCAAATAAGGCCCAAATATAGCTAGCAATAGGACCTGTTACGAACAAGTGTTCAATATGCTCTTCTGATCTATAGCGGCATAAACATCTGGAGGTAATAGTAATACCTAACTTTTTCACATTTAGATCAATGGGGAGAGCATTGTTCAAAATTCTCCATGAGAAGGTGGATAAGTTTGGAGGGATATTAGGACCCCTCATAAAAGATTGAGAGATAGAGATAAGCTTTGGAGATCTGACTATTTCATATGCAGACTTGAAAGAGAAATTCCCTAAAGCAGTTGGCTTCCATATATGGATGCCATTAAGAATCGTAGTATTTTCCTCACAAAAAGACCAAGCTTAAGAAGTTCTTCTAGCAGCCATTGAACCTGGAAAAATAGGCATGGAGGTGTACTTGTGATTCATGAAAGTAGACCACAAGGAACTACCTGATTTGAAAGACCATGCCAACTTAAGATTAGAGGCCTTGATAAGGCTGCTTAAATTCCTAATACCCAAACCACCTTCATTCTTTGGAGCACAAATGTGAATTTTTAAGTTTATAGCTTGCACCAAACCATAAAATAACACTGCCTTCTTCCTACCTTTGAAAAGAGAACATCCCAAGTATTTAATACTGCCTTTTTCTTGTTTAATGCCTGTGAGATCCGCAACAGTTTTAATATGGCACCTGTTTGCTTTATTCCCCATAATGAAGCTACTCTTTTTGCAATTAATTGAAAGACCTATCTTCCAAAATTTGGATTAATACTTTTAAGAGCTTCCAAAATTTCTATGTCATCAGGAATCCTTTCCATATCTTCATTCATCTGGTTAGTCAACCAGGCAAGGATATAGTTCAACACTTCAAATGACTCAGTAGAACCTGTAGTGACTAAATTTTAAAAATAAGAAATAAAAGTGTTAGAAATTCCTTCAGTTGACTCCTCTAAGCTGCCATCCTCATTTTTGATGATATGAATCAATCATTTCCTTCTATGTTGATTCACCAATGAGTGATAGTATTTAGAGTTCCTATCTCCATCTTTGATCCACTGCCTTTTGAACTTTTGAAACCAGAATTGCTCCTCAAATGACAAGGCGACATTTAATTTAGCCTTAACTTTGTTTAGCTCCACCAAAAGGCCCTGAGTTTTATTCTCTTCATAATGGATCTATGCTTTGAGAACCTTATCCTCCAGGTTAATACAGTTTTGAAAAATGTTTTTGAAATTTTCTTTGCTCCAATTCCTCAAAATCCCTTTAAGTTTTCTAAGTTTGAAAGCAAAGACATTTAAAGGTCATCCTGTAGAGAATGATTTCCAAATGTTACAAACCAATTGGTAGAAAGAATCAGCTGAGGTCCAAAAGTTTAGGAATTTAAAAGGTTTCTTGATAAAGTCTATAGAACTAGGAATAGAAATAAGAAGAGAACTATGGTCAGAGCAGGATCTATGAAGGTGTTTAAGATTAGAATTGAGGGAAAGAATAAGACCAAGACTCATTAATTAGACCTCTGTCTAGTCTCTGAATAACCAAAGAACCATTTGAAAGTCTTTACCAAGTGAATTTAGAGCTTGAAAATCCAAAATCCATAAGATTACTGGCTTAGATGCAATTATTAAAATCTGAAGATGCATCTAAGCAAATAGGCAATCCACTTGCCTTTTCTTTTGAAGAAGACACAATACTGAAATCCCCCACAACCAAAAGAGGAATATTAGCACAAATCATTGAAATGTCCAATAAAAGATCCCACAAAGGCAGTCTTTCCATTCTAGTGCACTTAGAATAGACAATGTTAAGCCTAATTCTTTTAGGACTCATTGGATGATACACTTAAAAAAGAATACTTTGAGAGGAATCATTTAAAACCTTGGCATCTATGCCATGTCTCCAAAAGCACCAAATTTTATTTGAAGAGTTATGAAAAAATCCATTAAACTGAATAAAAGATTTAAAGTTTTTTATCTTGTTCTCACCTATCAAAGGTTCTAAGATAGCTAAAAAGGATAAATTGTGCGACTTACAAAGCTTTTTGGTTCTCCTTCTAGTGGGCTTTTACCCACCCCTAGCATTCTATATGAGGGAATTAATCATTAGAAACTTGGTAAGGGACTATAGAGGAAGCTTGGGCAGTGGCTCTAGTGTTTCTTCTAGATGGCCTAGTGAGAGCAAATTTTCTGTTCAGATATCAGAAAAGATTTTACAGTTTGAGGAAATATGGGACAACCAATCTGAGGAAACTCTTGATCATATATTTGAGAATGGGGACGTTGCTTCTAAAGTGTGGGATAAAATGAATCAAGAGTATGGAATCAAGAGGGCTACTGGAGGTATTAGAAGTCAACTTTTCCAATGGTGGATACATGGCCCAAGACAGATCCAGTTACAAACAAGCTTATCCCATCTATAGTGTGTTGGAGTTTGTGGATGCACAGAAATAAAAGCAAGTATGAGGATTATTCAGCTAACGTTTGTTCAGTTTTGTATCAGGTTCACCAATTGAAGAAAATTCAGACTTTCAATCAATGCAATCACCCCCAAATCAATAGGCTGCAAATTAAATGGATGAATCCTCTCACGGGACCGTACGGGGGCTGTTTCGTGTTTTCCCCCTTTAACGCCTAATTTTTAAGCTTAAGTCCTCATCTTTTCAAATTATCATCGTATTCTCAAACCGGGAGTCCCGTGATCGTGCGGTCAGTTTCTACGAGTTACATTGGTCCTATGAGAAGTGTTAGTGCCTCTCATGGGACCGTACGGGGGCTGTTTCGAGTTTTCACCCTCTAACGCCTTGTTTTCAAGCTTAAGTTCTCATATTTTCAAATTATCGCCGTATTCTCAAACCGGGAGTCCCGTGATTGAGCGGTCAGTTCCTACTTGTTACATTGGTCCCACGAGAGGTGTTGGTGCCTCTCACGGGACCGTACGGGGGCTGTTTCGAGTTTTACCCTCTAACACCTTATTTTCTAGCTTAAGTCCTCATATTTTCAAATTATTGTCGTATTCTCAAATCGGGAGTCCCGTTATCGCGCGGTCAGTTCCTACGTGTTATATTGGTCCCGTGAGAGGTGTTGGTTCCTCTCCCGGGACCGTACGGGGGCTGTTTCGTGTTTTCCCCCTCTAACGCCTTATTTTTAAGCTTAAATCCTCATATTTTCAAATTATCGTCGTATTCTCAAACCGGGAGTCCCGTGATCGTGCGGTCAGTTTCTACGAGTTGCATTGGTCCCGTGAGAAGTGTTAGTGCCTCTCATGGGACCGTACGGGGGCTGTTTTGAGTTTTCACCCTCTAACGCCTTGTTTTCAAACTTAAGTTCTCATATTTTCAAATTATCGCCGTATTCTCAAACCGGGAGTCCCGTGACTGCGCGGTCAGTTCCTACGTGTTACATTGGTCCCACGAGAGGTGTGAGTGCCTCTCATGGGACCGTACGGGGGTTGTTTCGAGTTTTCACCCTCTAACGCCTTGTTTTCAAGCTTAAGTCCTCGTATTTTCAAATTATCATCGTATTCTCAAACCGGGATTCCCGTTATCGCGCGGTCAGTTCCTACATGTTATATTGATCCCGTGAGAGGTGTTGGTTCCTCTCACGGGACCGTACGGGGGCTGTTTCATGTTTTCCCCCTCTAACGCCTTATTTTTAAGCTTAAGTCTTCATCTTTTCAAATTATCGTCGTATTCTCAAACCGGGAGTCCCGTGATCGTGCGGTCAGTTTCTACGAGTTACATTGGTCCCGTGAGAAGTGTTAGTGCCTCTCATGGGACCATACGGGGGCTGTTTTGAGTTTTCACCCTCTAACGCCTTGTTTTCAAACTTAAGTTCTCATATTTTCAAATTATCGCCGTATTCTCAAACCGGGAGTCCCGTGACTGCGCGGTCAGTTCCTACGTGTTACATTGGTCCCACGAGAGGTGTGAGTGCCTCTCATGGGACCGTACGGGGGCTGTTTCGAGTTTTCACCCTCTAACGCCTTGTTTTCAAGCTTAAGTCCTCGTATTTTCAAATTATCATCGTATTCTCAAACCGGGAGTCCCGTTATCGCGCGGTCAGTTCCTACGTGTTATATTGATCCCGTGAGAGGTGTTGGTTCCTCTCACGGGACCGTACGGGGGCTGTTTCGTGTTTTCCCCCTCTAACGCCTTATTTTTAAGCTTAAGTCTGCATCTTTTCAAATTATCGTCGTATTCTCAAACCGGGAGTCCCGTGATCGTGCGGTCAGTTTCTACGAGTTACATTGGTCCCGTGAGAAGTGTTAGTGCCTCTCATGGGACCGTACGGGGGCTGTTTCGAGTTTTCACCCTCTAACGCCTTGTTTTCAAGCTTAAGTTCTCATATTTTCAAATTATCGCCGTATTCTCAAACCGGGAGTCCCGTGACTGCGCGGTCAGTTCCTACGTGTTACATTGGTCCCACGAGAGGTGTGAGTGCCTCTCATGGGACCGTACGGGGGCTGTTTCGAGTTTTCACCCTCTAACGCCTTGTTTTCAAGCTTAAGTCCTCGTATTTTCAAATTATCATCGTATTCTCAAACCGGGAGTCCCGTTATCGCGCGGTCAGTTCCTACGTGTTATATTGATCCCGTGAGAGGTGTTGGTTCCTCTCACGGGACCGTACGGGGGTTGTTTCGTGTTTTCCCCCTCTAACGCCTTATTTTTAAGCTTAAGTCTTCATCTTTTCAAATTATCGTCGTATTCTCAAACCGGGAGTCCCGTGATCGTGCGGTCAGTTTCTACGAGTTACATTGGTCCCGTGAGAAGTGTTAGTGCCTCTCATGGGACCGTACGGGGGCTGTTTCGAGTTTTCACCCTCTAACGCATTGTTTTCAAGCTTAAGTTCTCATATTTTCAAATTATCGTCGTATTCTCAAACTGGGAGTCCCGTGATCGCTTGATCAGTTCCTAAGTGTTACATTGGTCCCTACGTGTTACATCAGTTCCTACGTCTAGACATTAGCAAGTTATCGTCGTATTCTGAAACCGGGAGTCTAAAATATTTTCAACATATTATCCAACAATCAAACCAATAATTATGCCGTATTCCTTTTAATTATCCCGTACTCATTCTAACATACTATCCAACAACAAGCCAACAACCAATAATTATCCAACAACCAAACCAAACAAAACCAATAATTATCCCGTACTCCTTCTATCATCTAAAAGATTTAATAGATAATGTATATCAATTATATAACTACTTTAGTTAAAGTAAAGAGTACCTGGTGTGTAATGAAGAACTGGTATGTAATGAAGAACTGGTATCTAATTGGTTAGATCTGCAATACGTAAACAATGTGTTATGAAGAACGGGTATGTAAAATTAAAGAAAGTACCTCACAAAACCACTGAAGAATTAGATCTGTTGCCTATAATATGTCGTAGATTTACATATGACGTAGATTTATTCCCCCATTTTAACACCGTAATTCGAACGAACGTGAGCAACCTGCTGCCTATAATATGTAAAGAAAAAGTGCACAAAGGCAAAGGAGAACAAAAATCTATAATATCAACCCGGTGCCTATAATATCAATGTAGTTGTGATTATTACGCCGCCATTTTAAGGTTTTAAAATACATATTCAATCAAGTTGATCACAACAAATCTCAAACTAAAACAGAACTGTATGAAATCAACAGAATTATGGCATACATGTCAAGTTAAAATATGAATGAACGGAATCAAGTTATATTTGTTCCATGTCAAGTTGTAGCCTCCTAATATCTTGACGTAAACGTCAAAAAATGCACATTAATCGAAAGATATGTGATATACTTTTTCATAGGCAAATCAAGAGCACACCCAACAAATTTAATAACATGTACATTTATCGACACTAGTATCAATTCAATAAATTCAACATAGTAATGTGCACACGTGTTTGCGACTCGTATGTTATAAAAAATCATTTAATTATATTTTGTCAAAAAAAAAAACAAGACAAGCATATTTTGTCAAAAAAAATACACACATATACAATCTAGGGTTTATTGACATAATCTATACATACACACACATACAATCTAGGGTTTACTTAAACCCTAATATTTTTTTGACATAAATCTATGCATACATATAACCCACAACAAGGCGGTTATAATTTTTTTTACTTATTATAAATCCCTTTAATTATATTTTGTCAAAAAAATACACACATACAATCTAGGATTTATTGACATAATCTATACATACACACACATACACACACACATACACACACATAATGTCTAGCGTTTTGAATACTATTTTGTAAAAAAAAAATACACACACATACAATCTAGGGTTTATTGTCGTAATCTATACATACACACACACATACACACATACACACACATATACACACAAATATACACACAAATAGCTGCCACACAAACACACAAACATACATACACACACACACACATACGCACATAGCTGCCACAAATCAAAACAAATCGAAATGCACACACATATACACATACCTTTCACGAATCTTAGATGAAATCAACAAAAAACCCCAATAGCCGAAATCCCAAATCGCCCAAATCGTCCAAAGCTAAATCGCGAATGGCAGAAACAAAAGTAAGCTAAATCGCGAATGGTTCCCAAATCGTTATTTAATATGTTGACCTGGTCACGGCCTAGAGCCGTGACCCAACCTCCGCGACCAATAAGTTATCCCCCATGACCACTGGTCACGGATATAGGCCGTGACCCACCATGCGCGACCAACAGCAGTCCCACCATGCGCGACCAACAGCCCTTCGAATGAGGTATGGTCACGGCCCCAAGCCGTGACCCACTTCAAAATTTGGTTTCGGCCCCCAGCCGTGACCCCATTTGCGCGGCCATTTTTTTTTTCTGGAAGTGGTCACGGTCCAAGTCCGTGACCCATCCGCGACCAAGCTTGGAGGGAATTTTGGCGCGAATTTGGTCACGCCCTGGTCAGGGACTTGGGCCGTGACCCACAGTGGTCAGGGACTTGGGCCGTGACCACTTCCAGAGCATCCATAACTCTGTGTGGTAATGAATATGGTCACGCCAAAAAATGATATGGTCACGGCCCAAGTCCGCGACCAGCTGGTCGCGGACTTGGGCCGTGACCATCTGGGCGTGACCATTCGCAGGATTTGGTGTAGTGTGTTTGGGTTAGGTTTGAAGAGGATTTAGACGAATGAAGTTAGGGTTTCTAACTTTCTTTCTCTCTCTGGGTTCTCTCTTCTCTCTTCTCTCTCTACTCTCTCTTCTCTCAGAAACAATGAAATGGCAAAAGTCTTCGAAGTCTGAGAGAAGGGTCCCTTTTATAGGGTGAGAAGAAGGTTCGAGATGCTGGTTCAAAATCAAGGGTCAGGATTAAGTCAATTTAAATTGACTTGAATCTAAGGGCTCAAACAAGGCGGTGGTTAAACGAAAGATGATTGGTTTAGAAGGTTACACAGGGATTCATCAAGACGACATGCAGACCATTGATAACAAATGATCCAAGGGTTGATAACACACGCGTTGTTATCTCAGTAAAGAAACACACTTCCAACCAATCAGAGGCAGACAGATGTAGGGCAAATACAGGATCTGAAACGCGCGTCTAAAATAATTAAAACCATACCCTCATGTTTATGCCGATTTCGATTTCTACCCAAGGTAACATTAGGCCATAATACACAACAAAGAATATTTAGAGTTTGACCCCAAAAACTTATAAATCAAGTTTTAATTAATAAAACATGATTTAAAAATTGTTTAAAAAATCCCAAAAAATTAGTAAAAATCAAACTTAGGGATTTAAACACACTCAACATATGTACTCACATTATTATGTAGTATGACATGTATGAATTGAATTCTACTGTGTGTGAGAGTTGGCAATAGTCTCTTGATCACTACAAGTAAGAGAGATGAATAGGCAATCCAACTTCCGAGGCTCTTTGGTTTCTAGGATGGACATAATTTTGTCACAATTTCCAAACTAGATGAGCACTTATACAATATAGACTCAAGTGAGGCAAAGGTATAAGGGCTTCAATATGGGCAAGTTTAGAGAGATTTGGGAGAGTGTATGGGTGTGATTTGAGTTGAGGGATCAAATTTTGGGTTCATTTGTCAGAAGATAGCATTGGTATGATTTGGGAGTGGGTTATGAGTAGTGTTTAGTTTAGGATTGGCTGGTGGGGAAATGGTATCCCAGTTAATTAAACCTTAGATTATGTTTCGAAGGTGAAAGCATTGGTCCGTGGTATGGCCAGCAGTTTGGTGAAAAGTGCAATGGGCATCTGACTTGAAGTTTCTTGGGAGTGGATTTGGTAGTGGGCGGGGATCCAAGGGTTTGATAAGGTTTTAGCTTAACAGGTCCTGATAAAATTTGGAGAGGGGAGCATGGAGCTCAGTGTATTCCTTTTGGACTGGGCCAGGGCGGCTCTCTGGTGCCCACGAAGTCGTTGGTTGAGAGATATTGTTGATGATTGAGACTGCAACACTGGCAGGTTTGTCATATTTTCTGCGGGTGAACTGATCGGACACTTTCTTTGGTTCAACCTCTGTTTTAGCAAGACCTTCCTCGATTTCTACTCCTGCTTCTCTGAGAGCTCGGAAGTGGGGATAGCATTGTCCTCCCATTATTTCTCAGACATGGGCAAGAATTTCTTCTTCACTATGTTGACTTGTTCTTCTTCGAATGGCCGATTGGTCATATTGGCTTCTTTTGCCCTCCATCGGGCCATGAAGTTACTAACTGATTCCCTAGAGTTCTGTTTGAGATGCTCTAAATCACGGTGGGTGACCTCAAGCTCTTCGTTGTATTTGTACTGCGACATGAATTCACGGGCTACATCATCCCAGCTACAGATTCTGGACTCCTCGAGAGACAAAAACCATCGGAGGGCGCTATCCTTCAAAGTTTGCTGAAATAATTGGGCCATCACTTCTTCAGAATCCCCTAGGAGAGTCATAGAATGGTGATAACTGCGAAGATGAACAATCGGGGGTCCACTTCCTCCAAATTTCTCGATATTTGGCATCTTGAACTTCTCGGATAACCTTGCCTTAGGATAAGGAGACATGTGGGTGTAGTCTATGTAATTCCAAGAGATTTTGATTTGGTCGAACTTCTTAGTTAGCACCTTGAGATCTTCTTTGACCTTGTTCAAATCTTCTTCTTTTGGATCAATGATCATAGGCAAGTTAGCCCCATGCTGGGTAAGGTTCGGCATAGGAACTTGGGCAGGCGGCGACCAATTAGCAGGAGGGGCACATGGAGCGTGCTGATACTCTCCGGGAACCCAGATAGGCTTGAGTGGACCCATATCACGAGGAAATAAGGTCTCAGGACCTTGAGGAATAAGAACCTGGTTTCGTTGCTTCTCTCAGACCTCAGTATGGAGGTTGTCAATCTTGGACACGAGTTGAGCTAAGACTGCCGTCAGATATGGCTGCACAACTGTTACTTGATCTGTATTCTCCATGGAAAGTGGATGGATACCGTACTCGAAAGAAGTAGAAGGGGAATGGACGGAACTCTGGGGTGATTTGACTAAGGCCAAGGGCGTGCGATCGACCTGAGAAGGCATAAAATGGGATTTATTTTTGACAAAAAAGGATGAAAATATTTTTGATAATATTTTTCTTTTTGAGATTGAAAGACAATATTTTTGGATTTTTGATAAAGAAAGGAGAAATATTTTTGGGAGACGGGTCTCAGCACGATTATTATAATTATTATGTTCTCACTTGTATTAAATTTTCCTAAATACAAAAATGAAATACCGAGCGGGACCTGAGCCTGGAAAAGTTGGGTTTGTAACATATGTAAAGCTATGATTGGACTTGTAAACAGGCTCAAGGGCAGGGTCCTGTTTTAAAAATGCGCAAAATTTTGGACGGCATGCCGGCCCAAAATTTTGACAGAGTTTCGGGTCGAAACCGGTAATCTAACATGTGTGTCCTAGGCTTAACACATGTATGCGGGTATGCAGTTTATTTGGGTGAATCGGAAAGGGTTCCCCTTTTGGCGTGGCTTCCACGATATACGTCTTGCTTTTGAGGGCAATCGGTACGTGTTGAAAAGCCATTTGATATACCTAAGTGTACATGAACTGCCTCACTATATACCTCGTGGGGACGATACGTGTGAGAGTGAATTCGATATACTCGGCGTACGTGAACGAGTTCCCTGCGATATACCTCTCATCATGACTTTGATCAAGTGGTAATATGCGGGGGAACCATTCGATATACGTCGAAGGTACTTGGCCAATGGAAGGTGAGAGTCATATCGCTTATGCTAACTAGGCCCTGCCGGACCAGCGCCCATCACGAAGTGACCCTCCAGTTACTAGATAAAATTTGGTCAATCACAATACTCTTTGGTGATGTCGTGTGAATTATGCATGATTCTCTTATTTGTATCTTATGATGAGAGTATCTTTCTTGATCATGCCAAACAGGGCACAAAGTACAAGTACCAATGGTATACCAAGCATGGATAAGTGATGCGTGAGACATGTGGACATATGCGATCCTAGGTACACGTGGTGCGAAGTGTACATGGAGAATTTTCTATAAGTGTGTGAATAGAAGCATACGCATGAGGTACACATAAAGGGGGATGAAAAATAGGGAAAAATATAAGCAAATATAACACCTATGTAAATAGAATCTATCCCTCAAAATAAGTATAGCCCCAGCGGAGTCGCCAATATGGCCATCCCCCGATCTTCGTGGCGGGAGAGACGAAGAAAAGGGGGTTTCTCTTCATCTCAAGAGGATCTTGGTCCAGCGCATCCCTGTTGGGAGCGCTTCGGTCGGCATCGACGATGAGGTGAGAATGTAGAGAGATGAAGTCGTCAGTCTATTTACTCAAAATAGACAAAAGAAAAGGGATCCGTCCCGAAAGACATCATCCAAAGACATACTGATACATACGAAACCAAAATGATTCGAAAAAGGGTCCGGAGGCTAAGTTACGAAATGGGAAGGTGTTAGGCACCCATTCCTCCCTTACGGTCTCTCATGAGTTATTGCTATTTTACTTTATTTCCCCGTGATATTTTTTCATGTGTATATGTAGTGGAGATAGGAATCATCGACTTGTATCATGGAAGAGATAAAGCGAGTCGTCTGTAGGAATGTTCTTAAAAGTAATATTAGAAAATAGGATTTATGCGATTATCCTAGCGGTAATCATTATAAGGGAACGATAATGCATACGAAATAATATGCCATCAAGAACAAATATATATATATAGAGAGAGTATAAGAGAGTTAAGTTTAAAGAATATAGAAAAAATAGGAAAAGGACTCGGGTCTCGGGTTTTACCCCGAGATGCCTACGTAGCCTATAGAGGTATCAAAGTCCACGTAGTTCGTATGCAAAATGAGGGGTGTGATTTATCCCATAAATCCAACCAGGGACTTCTCTTATATGTGTGTGTGTGTAAAAAAAGTGTTTTAGTTGGGAGAAAAGTGTGAGAAAAATGTGAGAATTCCCGTTTGGAATTTATGAGCAAATCCTCTTTTTCTTGTTTTTTGGGTTTTATTTATATGAAAATAAGAGATGTGCAATAATACTAAATAAAAATTATATTAGGATATGTGAGATGAGAGAATAAAAGTGCTAAGTAATAAAACAAATTAATGCGAATTTAGGAGAATTTAAAGAGAGAGTTGAGAAAGTTAAACCTTCTTGAAGATCTTGAGCTTGATATTGGATGTTGGAGAGCAGCCCTTGCACTTGAGTGGTGAGGGAGGGTAGTTAATTCACCAAGTTTGATGAAGAATATGATGAAAAGTTAAGGTTGGAAAGGGATTTGGATGGAGAAATCACGCTGACTTCCAGAGAGGTTTTTTGAGCTAGCTGAGAGTGATGGGTTTCAGATCTTGTATCCTTTTGAAATGAGGTTAGGCCCTCCTTTTTATAGGCCCAGGGCATTACGGATCGGCATAGCCCTGTTCTTGCCAATCGGCAGGTGTGTATAGGCACATTGTCGATAGGGAGGGTTTGGAACATGTCGTTTGATAGTCTCTTTCAGGTTCCTTCGAAAAATCGGTCGTAGAGCGAAAATCGTTGATCCGAATTGTGCACGGGGCAAACCGTTGGAAAGGTACTTCAGACACCTTCGAAAGTCTTTCAAACTGCTCGCGAGTTCGGGAGTTGACTTTGGGTAAAATGTGGCTCGAAAGCGTTCGTCGGTCCTTTGGACTGGAAATTGTCGAACGCAAACGGATCATTCGTCCGCATGGTAAGTCAGAACACGGGGTGAACCGTTGGAAAGGTTAGGAGATGTACTTCGACATTCCAAAGAGATTGACTCGGTTTGGGGAGTTGACTTTGGTCAACTGGGGCCTGGAAGTGCTCGGTGACTTTTAGGAGTAAAACGAATCGTTCGTTCGTACCGTATGTGGGAATCGCGCACAGGGAAGACCGTTGGAAAGGGGTTTCAGTGCCTTCGAAGATTAATTCAATCTTGGTCAAGCTAAAGAGTTGACTTTGGTCAAACGGAGCCTGAGAGCGTCCGATGGCCTCGTGATCAAGTTTCGAGGGAAAACGGGTCGTTTATCCGCACCGTAAGTCAGAATCGCGCACAGGATAGACCGTTGGAAAGGGGTTTCAGTGCCCTTCGAAGATTCATTCAGTCTCGGTCGAGCTGAAGAGTTTGACTTTTTGTTAAATGGAGCCTGGGAGTGTGCCCTATGGCCTCTGGGTCTATACCCAAGGTATGACTTAGGTTTGTAGCGATGAGGGGAGGTGCTAATGGACCTACGAAGAGGTTAGGGGGTGTTAAAATGGGGTGTCTACAGGAACAAAAGAGTGGGATCATGGAAAAAAACTGCCAAAAAAAATTTTTTCCGTCGAAAATCTCGTTCGAATGAGATCTTCGTTCGAACGACCATCTAACGATATTCCAGTGGCCACATGGAAAAAGTCGTTGGCAAACTCGTTCGAAAGAAATTCTCGTTCGAACGACAAACTCATTCGAATGACAATTTCGAACGAAATCCCAGAATGTTCATTTTTCAATCACAAGCCCCAAAACTTTATTTTAAATAAACATTACACCCAATAAAAATTATTCCAAGTCTCCTACAAATATATAAAAGCATTCATACCTTTGGAGTCTTGAAGTATGATGTTGATGACGTGAAACGTGTCATTGAAACTCGGCAATGATGTTCTCTTGGTAAGTAGGTCGCAATGTCTTCAACGTAAACTTGTCATATGCTTGAAGGATACACAAGAACACTATCCTATGACTCAAATGTTTTTGTCCGGAATTGATCCAAAACTACAAAGGACTCAATTGGAAATTTTTGTCCTTATAGAAGTCCAAAAACTCCCTCTTCTTTGCACTCATAATAGCATACAGAAAGTACTTGTTGTTAAACCTTATAAGAAAGTCTCCACAACTCAATCGATCCCTATCCTCGGATGTGGCGACACTTTTCCACCACTGTAGCGCATCTCCAGTTAGCTTGAAAGTAGCCTACATCTGATTCTGCACATCTGTGCAGTCCACCGTCCTCAAGTGCCTCTCCATATCTCTCCTCCACTAGTGAGCCACCGTTGGGTCAGATCCCCCTCCAAAGGTGGGAGGATTGCCCTTATGGAAGCTGATTCTCACCCTGTCCCAAGCTTAAACGGGTGCACCCTGCTAGTGCGCCTCTAAACTCACCCATATCTGCCTCGCCATCTCCATACCGACCGTCATGGCTTCACGCATGATAGACACTAACTTCTCGGCACTCCAGAGCCGCGGGACCAGAAACAGACTCCTCTCTCCTACTGCTAGCTCTCCTAGGGTTTGCCATCTGAAAATATAGGAACAAGATGCATCAGACTCAGAATAACTAAGAGTACAAATCGTCTAAAGGAATCTAAGATAAGAAACGTGGAAACTAAGACGGACTCATAACCTACGAGACATAAGACCATGCTCTGATACCATCTGTAACACCCCGCGCAATTCAGATAATGGGGTGGTCGACCACCGTCGACGAACTACACCGGGCGTCACTAAATAAATACTATTCTCAACATGTGACAGATATGAGACCATAAAAATCAATCCACAAGTTGAATAATAATCAATCCCAAATGATAAAGACCAAAAATACGATAAAAGAAATCCATCACATGCTAAAACTCCAAATAAATCCAACCTCCGATAATGAATTACTTAAAATCTGAATAATAAACTAACTTTAAAACCGTACTGTCTTGTATTTGTATTTGAATTACTTAAAGTCGAGTGTTGTAAGTCTTACTGTCTTGTATTTGTAAAACCGTACTTAGTGGATTTGAGGCTAGGGTCGTCCAAGGTTTTTTTTCATTGTGAGTTTTTCCTCGTACATCGCGACATAGTGATTCATTGTTTATTTTATCTTTTGTAAAACTCACCTAGAACGCATGATTAGGTAAAAAGATAAAATTGGTTTAAAATCACTACTTGTTTAATTTGGTGCTAAATTAATTTAGGTAAGGTTTATGTTAATTTAATTCAAGTCGTTTGATTTAATTTGATAAAATTTGGTTTGGCCTAATTTGGTAATATTAAAAATATGACTTAGGCAAATTTTTAGGACTTGGGTTAAATTGGTTTAAGTGAAATGTATTAATTGTTTAACTTTAATGTCACTTAGTTTAATTTTAATTTGAAAAGAAATTAAAATTTGTTAATTTGTTTAATTGAACCTTCAACGCTTCCGCATCTCTTTGAAAAGGAAATTGAAATTACTTTTTGATTATAAGTATTTAAAATTGGGGGCCTAGTGTTCCAACAAGTGGTATCAGAGCATTGAGTCAGAAAACCTATCCTTATCAACAAGTGGTATCAGAGCATTGAGTCAGAAGGGCTCTCCACTTCAAAGATCCATTTTCCAGCTTTTATAATTTTTGTGCTCCTTGTATTTTGAAGATGAAAATTCTTGTTTTAAAGCTAAAGTTTAATTTTTGCAAACCTCGCTATCTCAAAAAGATATTTTTCGTGAAAAGCTCATGGACATAAATGACAATTTTAATATTTTAGAAATGTCCAAGGAAGAGAGTGATAGTCGAGAAAAGACTCTTAGGGACAAGTTTGTTCACATTGAGGGGGAGCGTGATAACCTTCTAGGAGTTTTAGAAAATTTAAAGAAGGAGTCTCGTAAAATTGAGGAGTCTAATTTATTACTTGAGTCCGAAATTTTAAAAATGAAAAATTATTTACAAGACTCGAGTAGTTGTAGTAATGGTTCTATCACATCTTGTTCAAATGCTTCCGTTGCTAAAGCTAAAACCATTTTTTGTTTTAGAGGGTCAAATTTATCCAAGGACTTTAGAAAAGGTCACACCTTAGGTATCATTCATCGTGTTTTCACATGCTTGCATTGTGGTAGGAAATGTCACCTTAGGTCATTTTGTTTTGATCTTAAAAGAAGCCCTAGGAAGTCTATGTCTAGCATTTCATTATTTTCCAAATCCCATCATTTTAACTATACATCTATATGGGTTCGGAAATCATTTTTAGACGCGCTAGATATTAGATTTGTTGATTCTCATTTGCTTTTACATGAAACCTCCCTTGCTAAATTTAAAAGTTGAATGTGTTAGTTTTCTTTGCATACTCTAGCTTTTTGTGCTTCATATTATATATCATTGCTAGGTGTATGCATGTTTAGTCATTTTCTAGTCATAGCTTTATTTCATATCTTATGCTAGGAATCGTGATTTTTGTTTATATTTTGTATTATATTTCCTTCATTTTAGTTTGCATTAAATGAAAAAATACGAAAATATTTTTGTTTATCATTTGGGTTTTTATCTCTTGGTAATTTAAGCTTAATGAAAAATTCAAATGATTTTTGTTTATCTTTTGAGTATATACTTTTATTTTTATTTTTGGTTAAAAAAAATTTCAAAAACTGAATAAGATTTTTTTTGTGTGTATTTTAATTTGATATACTTTATGTGGCATACACTTGTGTTAGAATCCCATATTTTTCACTCCCATGTGCCTAGAACTTTTGGTTTAGATTGTCAATCCTTATTATGTTCTTTACCATGCTTACATGGAGTAGTTGGATTTTGTGTTGCTTAAATGGATTCTATTTTTATATGCTTCTATTCACACATGCACGAGATCTTTTGAAATTTAATCGTCACATGTTATATTTGAGCTTTATGAGGTGTTCTACTATTAATCTTGTCATCTACATATTTGTGACCTAGGATGACTAGTGCATGTCAAAATTCGTTGCATGTGAGATTTATGAGAAATAAAAATATTATATATAAATGTGCACGGAGAAGGGCTTCGAAAGGAATTATTATCCTTTGCGAATAGTAAGCCACCGTTTTAAAAATAGAATTATGGCATTAAAAAGAAAAATAATTGCCAAGGCCTATTTTTGTTTGATATATTCATTCAAATATATATGCTTATTGAGGGATATTGGATGGTATATCAACGGTTTGCACAATATCCGTTTATCCTAGTTACGCTTTCAATGCCATGACTCTATTGGTTTGTAGAATCATCAACATGCTAGGCTTTTATGCATTGTGTATGTTCGTTCATTGAGTTCAATTTATATTGTCACATGAGGTTATATTCAAATGTGATGAAGTTTGCAATCAATTGAGAACTCCGCGAACATGTTTTAAGTGATTAGGTTTAAATTTAATTGTTACTAGTTCACAACCCAACACTATCGTTTCCATATGACACATTTTTGCCATACGAGTGTGGAAAGCTTATCTTTGTGTGTGTCAGTTTAGTGTTTATATCTATATATGTGTACTTATTTGTTATATATTTTGTATATATATATTTGATATTGTTTTATTGGTCTTTGCCTTGCTATCTAATCCATTTATGCTTCAATTCATAATCGTTGCCTTGTTTGTTGCGTAGTTTGTTTAATATCACATGCTTAGAATCTTATTTGTCAATTTGGTATCATTTGTTTTCGCATCATAGTTGGTATTCATTTGTATGGATTAGTTATGGTATTGTTGCTCATATCCTTTCATGTTCTTATCATTTTATGCATTATGTTTAAATAATTTTTATCCTTTGTCTATTCCTGAACAAAAAGGGGGAGAATGATAGGGGGAGAAATGGTATCTAATCCTATTATTATCGTATCTTAGTCTGGGGAGATTTATCTTAGGGGGAGACGTCTTTCTAAGTAGGTCATGTGTTTGATAAAGGGGGGAATTAATTTTGGGGGAGTATTTAATTTACATGCTTTTAATATTCTTGATATTCCCTATGCGTTTAATGTGTTTGCTTAAGTGTGCAAGAATTCTTCTATATATGGGTACCTTCAACGAAAAAGCTATTGATCCTTTGGGTTGTTTGAGTCAAGCTTTGTATTTTTATTTTGGGTGGGATATTTTTGTTATGTCTAGTAGAGCTTGACGTCCCTTTAGGATTTTTTGTTGGTTTTTGTCCCGGAATAGCCAAAGGGGGAGATTTGCAAGGACACAAATTTCCAATTGTGTCGTTTGTAGTTTTGGCTCAATTCTGGACAAAAATGTTTGAGTCATAGGATAGAGTTATTGACCATCCTTCAAGCCTATGACATGCTAAAGTTGAAGACGTAGCGGCCAAGTTTAAAGCTTCATCAAAATGCCGAGTTTATTGTGCCTTGTTTCTACGTCATCAACATGGTTCCATTACTCCTAAGGTATGAATGTATTTTAATATATATATATATATATATATAGGAGCTTGGAAAAATATTTATATGGTTGTACTTTGTTTTTAAACTGTTGTTTATTTGCAAAAAGTATCTTTAAAACTTTAAAATAAAGTTTCCGGGCTAAAAATAGAATTTTTATACTTTCTGATTTTTCGTTCGATATTGTCGTTCGAACGAGCCGAGTTCCCACATTGGCCACTGGAATATCGTTCGAAGTGTCATCGAATGGGAATGATGTTCGAACGAGAATTGCAACGAGATTTCTAACGAGTTCAACTTTTAATACACTGGAACTTCGTTAGAAGGCTCGTTCGAACGAGACTTCGTTCGAACGAAAATCTCGTTCGAACGGGTTTTGGCGGGAACAGTTAATTTGACAGTTTTGAGCAGTTTTTCCCACTTCACTTCCCACTAACTTTTTACCTAATTAATTAAGTGCGGAAACCAACTTTTTCTAATTAACTTTTTCATATCCTACAAACTCCTAGAGAGAGTTTTTGAGAGTTCAACTTTCCAAGAAAAAGTTCATTGTTAAAGTGTTAATTCTTTCCAGAAAATCTTTAAAATACTTTTGTTTACACCCAAAGTTTGTTTATCCAAGTTCATATATATATATATATACTTTGCTTGGAGTTTTGGCACCGATTTTTATCTCTACCGTTTGAAGAGAAGTTTGGGTTTGCTTCTAAATCCCACAAAGAAGAAGAAGTTTGGGTTGACTTACCCACTTGGAGAAATGCTCCTTGTTTGGGTAACGGTGACTAGAAAAAGTTCGATCGGTGGATTCCGAGACTGCGGTGGAGCTCCGTGGTTATTCTCTAGGAAGAGGTGTATACAAGAAGAAGCGTCGGGGCTTGGACGGAGTCGAGTCGAGTGTTGTAAGTCTTACTGTCTTGTATTTGTAAAACCGTACTTAGTGGATTTGAGGCTACGGACGTTTGAGGTTTTTTCCCCGTTGTGGGTTTTTCCTCGTACATCACGGCGTAGTGATTCATTGTTTATTTTATCTTTTGCAAAACTCACCTAGAACGCATGTTTAGGTAAAAAGATAAAATTGGTTTAAAATCACTCCTTGTTTAATTTGGTGCTAAATTAATTTGGGTAATGTTTATGTTAATTTAATTCAAGTCATTTAATTTAATTTGATAAAATTTGATTTGGCCTAAGTTGGTAATATTGAAAATATGACTTAAGCAAATTTCTAGGACTTGGGTTAAATTGTTTTGAGTGAAATGTATTAATTGTTTAACTTTAATATCACTTGATTTAATTTTAATTTAAAAAGAAATTAAAATTTATTAATTTGTTTAATTGAACCATCAACGCTTCCGCATCTCTTTTAAAAGGAAATTGAAATTAATTTTTTATTATAAGTATTTAAAATTGGGGGCCTAGTGTTCCAACAAGTGGTATCAGAGCATTGAGTCAGAAGGGCTCTCCACTTTTCACATTTTACGATTGTTTTTTCGAAGGAACCCGGAAGAGACTGCCAAACGGCAGGTTCCAAATCGTGCCCATTGGCAGTGTGCCTAAACACACCTGTCGATTGGCAAGACCAGGCCTATGCCGATCGGTAGTGCCCTGGGCCTATAAAAAAGAGGGCCTAACCTCATTGCAAAAGGACCCAAGATCTGAAATCCATCACTCTCAGCGAACTCAGAAAACCTCTCTTGAAGTCAGCGTGATTTTCACATCCAAATCCTTTTCAAACATTAACTTTTCATCACACTTGGTGAATTAACTACTCTCCATCATCACCCAAGTGCAAGGGTTGCTCTCCAACATTCAAGATCAAGCTCAAGATCTTCAAGAAGGTCCAACTTTCTCAACTCTATCTTCAAATTCTTCTAAATTCGCATTAACTTATTTTATTACTTAGCACTTTTATTCTCTCCATCTCACAAATCCTAATATACTTTTTGTTTAGTATTATTACACATATCTTATTTTCATATAAATGAAACCCAAAAAAATAAGAAAAAAGGATTTGCTCATAAATTCCAAACGGGAATTCTCAATCTTTTCTCACACTTTTCCCACAACTAAAACACTTTTTTTACACACACACATATAAAAGAATTCCCCGGTTGGATTTATGGGATAAACCCCGCCCCTTGTTTTGTATGCGAACTACGTGTACTTTGATGCCTCTATAGGCTACGTAGGCGTCTCGGGGTAAAACCTGAGACTCGAGTTTTATTTTTTTATTTTCTATTTTTCTAATTTTACTTAATTCTATTAGATTCTACATATTTGCATATACATATATTTATTCTTAGTGGCATATTATTCCACATGCGTTATCGTTCCATTATAACGATCAATGGACCCGAGAGTCATACAGTTGGGTAGTATCAACCGATGAAGTCAGCCTAGATAACGTTGTACAGATCATGGCAGAATTATTCAGGCAAACCAATAATATTTGCAGTATGATCGAGTTACTCGATACTCTAAAATTACAAGGGCACCTGGTCCCTTCACCCTTACACCTCCCTGCAGAATGGGAGGACATGTACGAAAAAGCCATTGAAGTCATGGAATATATTAACTTTACATGGAAAGACAGAATTGTTACCACTGGATGGGGGGAAGAATTCAAAGATTCAAATGGAGAGCACACTTCAGAGAAAATTGGCCCGATAGCCGACATGTGTGGGATAATATCATTTGAAGAACTCCTAGGAGAAATAAACAAGGTGGAAGAACAACCCGAGATTGATGAAGAAACATGATTCATGTTCTTCCCTTCTTCAGTAAATCACATGACCAGATCAGGAAGGCATTACCAGATCCCAAGCCTACTACCAGCCATTGACAAAGGGAAGGGTGTTGAAAACCTTCCTATGCTAGAGATGACCCTCGAGGAGAGAAAGATACTCGATCAACTAAAGAAAACTCAAGCTAACATCACTCTATGGGGGCTTTTCATGTCCTCCCAGCTGCATAGAAATGCTTTGATCAAATTGCTTATTGGTCCCACAGTTCCTCCTTCTACCACACCAGAAGAAGCGGTAAATTTAGTCGAATCCTTGAACTCTACCCAAATGCTATCCTTTTTCGAAGAAGAAGTCCCCAGAATTGGGATAAACCATAATCAAGTACTCAACATCTCCGTCGAAGTTATGGGGAAGATCGTACCACTCTCTCTTGTCGATAATGGATCCGCCTTCAATGTCTGCCTATTAAGAACCTTCAAATGCTTAGGACTAAAGGAAAGTGACCTCGCTCCAACGTCTGCTGCTATACGTGCCTACGATAATACCCGTCGGGAGGTGATGGGATCCATAAAACTTGTAATAAGGGTTGGCCCTATAAACCCTGTCGTTGAATTCCAAGTTATTGACATCCCAGCTTGTTTCAACCTGTTGCTTGGACGACCTTGGCTCCATAGTATCAATGGTGTGTCTTCCTCGCTCCATCAGAAATTTAAGTTCTTCGCCGACGGACGAGTCATCACCATTTTGGGCGACGACGACAATATAGAGGGTGCAAGTACCAATAACCCAATCCTTGAGATACAACACAGGTCAAATGAAATGCTCCTATCAGGATTTCGAGTTGAGCCACTTCTACTCTCGATAGGGGACGATTTCAAAGAAAGGGTTTGTCCAGAATACGACCCTCATGGCAACGTCAATGTGATTCAGATGTTCAGAAACATGCACTTCCTTCCCGGATTGGGGCTAGGACAAAGACAACAAGGGGTAATTGAGCCCATTGTACTGAAAAAAGCTTTCCATCGTGGTTTGGGGTATCAACCATCAGAACAAGAGCTCAGAATGATTCTCCAGTCTCAACCAAAGAGAATATTAGATTACATCCAGACTATCCCAGGTGTCTCCTTGAATGGACGGTTCATTAAAGATGGCAAAAACTTCCCCTTTTGCGGCTTTCCAAAACCATGGTATGACCATACAGACAAGAAGATGAAGCATGGAATGGAGATCTTTTTCCAAGACAGCTACCCATGGGCCGAAAGTTTCCAACACCATGTACAACCGCTCATCAAAGATACCGAAGAGAGTGACTCCGAGGATTCGTTTAACTTACAGACACTGGGGCTGACAGTCTGCATGGTTCATTCAAGCACTATATCACTGGATCCATCCCACCTGATTAAAGCTGCTGATACACCTCTCCTCAACTGGCATGCTGCGCCAGTTCTACCTGTTGAAATCCCCCCCCCCCCACCTCCCAATGTTTACCCTATTTCTTCTTATGTTGTCTATCCTTGCTCAAATGTAATCGATACCTATTTTGATGAGGTTCTCAATGCTATTTTTCCTATCAATGAAATAAATGAAGATTTTGATTATCTTGTTGTGCCTTACATTAATTGTTTAGATTCTAATCAAACTTTTGATGATGATGATTTTGCAAATGAACAATTCTTAATTGATCTAAATAAGGTTAATAATAAACAACATAACTGCGTTCAAGTTAATGAAGAAGAAACTGTTGTTATTAACCTCGATTCTAGTAGCCAATTGCGCGAGATTAGGATTGGGGCTACCCTCAATGAGCATGAGCGTGCACAACTCGAAGAATTACTGAAGGAATTCGTGTATGTATTCGCATGGACCTATGACGATATGCTCGGCATTGATCCTGAAATAGCTCAACATGAGATCCCCACTCTCATAGATTACATGTCGGTTAAAAAAAAGTTAAGAAAGCTCTGCACCAAATGGTTGCTCAAAGTCAAATAAGAGGTGGTCAAATAGCTGAACGTGAGCTTCATTCGTGTGATCGAATTTCCCACATGGCTAGCCAACATAGTGCCTGTGTCGAAATCAGGAAGGAAAGTTCGGATGTGTGTGGATTATTGGGACTTGAACAAAGCCTCTCCAATGGATGATTATCCGCTACCCAATATCGACATGATCGTGGACAACACAACCAGTTATGCTCTCAAGTCATTCGTCGATGGGTTTGCTGGATACAACCAAATCAAAATGCCCCCAGATCACCAAGAGAAAATCGCGTTCATCACACCGTGGAGAACCTTTTGCTACACATTTATGCCATTTGGTCTCAAGAATGCTGAAGCTACCTACCTGAGCGCGGCCACAACCATCGTGAACGATATGATTCACAAAGAAGTCGAGGTCTATGTGGATGATATGATTATCAAATCCAAAACTAGAGAAGGTCATGTTCTCGCTCTCCGGAAGTTCTTCGAACGACTGCGACGATATTAGATGAGACTCAATCCACAGAAATGCATCTTCGGCGTTACAAAGGCAAAACTCTTGGAATTCATGATATGTAACAAGGGGATAGAAGCAGATCCTGCCAAGATGAAAGACATACTTGAGATGACACCTACCCAAACGGAGAAAGAAGTTCGTGGTTTCCTTGGAAAATTACAATACATCATCCGGTTCATCATCCAACTAATTTCCATTTGCGAACCTATTTTCAAATTCCTCTGAAAGGATTCAACCAAGGTTTGGAACGAGGCCTTCCAAGAAGCTTTTGACTGAATTAAATAATATCTAACCCAACCTCCGGTACTCATGCCACTACAGCCTGGTCTTCCCTTGCTCATATACCTAACCATAACCGATACTACAGCTGGGGCTTTTCTATCCCAATACCTTGAGGATTCCCGCAAAGAAAGATCCATCTATTACGCCAGTCGCAAATTGACCGGATAAGAAGTCAACTACACTTCTTTGGAAAGGAATGTGTCGTGTTATTTGGGTCACCCAAAAGTTACGACACTACATGTTCGCCTTCCCCATCAAACTTATATTCGAAATGGACCCCATCAAATAACTGCTTGAGAAACCCGCCTTATCTAGTCGAATGGCTCGATGGTTGATGCTCCTAGCCAAGTTTGATATCGCATACGTCAAACAGAAAGCCATGAAAGGAAGAGCCATCTTTGACTACCTCGCTGACTACCCCATGGAAGAAGCTGATGTTTGGATCTCCGAATTCCCAGATGAAAACATCCTCTGCACTGATCAAGACAACCTTTGATGGAAAATGTTCTTTGACGGTGCTACCAACAAGAAGGGATATGGCATTGGGATACTTCTGATCACCCCAGATGACTCCCACACTCCCATCACTATTAAATTGGATTTTCCCTGCACCAACAATATGACTGAATATGAGGCGTGTACGGTTGGCCTCAAAGTTGATCTCAAGAAAGGTATTCAATGCCTAGATCTCTATGGGGATTCCGCCCTCATCATCGATCAAGTGCTCAGAAAATGGAAAGTCAAGGACGAGAAACTCCAACCCTTCCATGCCCACTTAGAATAAATAGCCTCCAAATTCCAAGATATCACCTTCCACTACTTACCTCGAGCAAAGAATAACCTAGCCTATACCCTTACTACCTTGGCCTCCATGGTCGACATGCTCGAAGGAATAACAATGGCCCCCTTCCTAGTTCAAAAGCAAGATAAACTAACCCACTGCTACCACATTGAGCTCATCCCCAAAGAAGATCCTGAGCTAGCCAATTACTGGTACTATGATATTTGGCACCTCCTTAAGAATGGTAGGTATCCCGAAGGTTCCAACAAGAAATACCGAGCAACCCTCTGAAGACTGGCTGCCCAGTACATCATCTGTCACAAAGCACTGTTCAAAAGAAACTTCGATGGAACCCATCTACACTGCATCGCAGGGGCTGACATTGAAAAAATAATGTAGAAGATCCACAGCGGGGAATGCGGACCCCACATGAACTATCGCATGCTTGCCAAGAAGATCATCCGACAAGGCTACTACTGGACCACCATGGTCTAGGATTGCACCGCCTATGTCCGAAGATGCCTCAAGTGCCAAAAGTTTTCCAACCTTTAACACCTGCATCCGCGAGAATTATACAACATGACTTCTTCCTGGCCGTTCTCCACCTGGGGCATCGACATCATAGGGAAGGTTACACCCAAGGCTTCCAACGGGCATGAATTCATCCTAGTTGCCATTGATTACTTCACCAAATGGGTCAAAGCAGAGTCATACGCAGTTTTGAACTCCAAGAAAGTGGCCAAATTCATCAGGAAGAATATCATCTGTGGATATGGGGTCCCGCACGAGCTAGTGTCTGATAACGGGTTGCACTTAGAGGTAGAAGTCACAGAAGTGGTCAACTAATATAGGATTCAAAGACACAAACCTTCTCCCTACCAACATCAGACCAATGGTGCACTCGAAGTCGCCAACAAGAACCTCAAAGCCATCATCAGTAAGATGATAAAAAACTGTCGAGGTTGGGATGATCGAATTTCTTACGCCCTTTGGGGATACCAAACCTCAATCTGAACCTCTATTGGGGATACCCATTACTCTCTAGTCTACGGCATGGAAGCAGTCCTACTAGTGGAGTTGGAAATACCCACGTTATGCGTCATGCTTGAAAGCAAGGTCAGCGAAGAAGACTAGTACCAAAGCCGTCTTGACGAGATGACCCTCCTAGATGAAAGGATATTGAAGGCTCTATATCACATACAAGGGTACTATCATCGTATAACGCGATCATTCAATAAATGAGTCAAGGATCACAGTGTTCGAGATGGGGATTTAGCCCTCAAAGAAATAGTAGAGCCCATCTGGGACCCTAGAGGAAAATTTAAGCCCAATTAGAACGGCCCATACATTGTGAAGAAGATCTTGTCAGGAGGTGCCACCATGCTCACCGACCTTGATGGAGAAGAGATGGCTCATCCAGTCAACCTGAACCGTCTCAAGAAATTCTGCCCCTAGTCCGAAATCTTGGCGCGCTATGACTCTTCTCATCTCCATTCTATTCTAAAAAAAATCTTCATTTCCCTCTACCCAGAACTACGTGGGTTGATCCTCTACGAAAACCATTTTTAAAAAAATTAAAACTTTTCAAAAACCCCCAGAGGTACATAGGCAGCTCATACATCTTACATGAGCACGACCATTTCTCTTTCGCAAAAAACATTCTTTTCTTATCTCCAAGAACGACAGTTCATTCTAACATATACTTGAACAAAAGGATTATGCATGCCTTAGCGATCGGTCTAAATAATTCAAAAATACAAAATTCATCAAAAGGCACAACTGGATGATAAAAAACTTATTTATTTCACTAATAATAAATTATAGTGCAATTACATAAGAAAAGGAACAGATAACTCCCTTCCCCTACCTTCCTAAAGAGCCAAATAAATTCTTAAAATTATTCCCTCATTACAAAACAAGCTCCCCAAGAGTCTTACCCACAGCTACCAGAGGAGCCCGCTCTATCATCATCATCTACATCCTGGGGTCCCCAAGCTTCCCCTGCCTGAATAGATTATCGCAGATGCTCCATAAATCGATAAGCTCGAACCAGCCTCGAAAAAACTACAACACCTCCCTCCATGGTATCAGATAAGACAAGCCAACTTTGTCCAGTCTCCACTACCAACATCTTGCTGGTACTCTTCTCCACAACCACTTCATATAATACCCGGGGATATGCCAGACTCTCCCAACGGACTGAGAAGGATGGGTCGAAGGACATCGACTCTCCCATAAAGAGCCAAGTCGCATGAACAGATGCTCTGTCAGATCTTATACCGAAAAGAAATTTAGTGTCCGAGGTGGCACGATCTGCTCCAAACCAAATTGGCACAAAAGCCTCTAAGGGAAACAGAAAGAGGTCTATCTAAGACCAACCAGCAGAACGTACAGTTATTTCCCCAGCTCCAGAATAGGCAGTAGTTGTCCCCACTAAAGCACTGACCAGTGCAGATTTAGAGCCTCATGCTCCACAAACTAGTTCTCCCAGCTCTCGATATCCAGGACAACACTGATGAAATGGTGCGAAAAGAAGTTGGGTACAGCCGACAAAGGATATTCTGGAAGAGTCACCAGGTGGAATCTTTCAGACAACCATATGAACAACATCACAGGGCTACCTCTCAAAAAGTCAGAACGACCTTCTCGCCAGGCATCCTGGCCATTCAAATTCTCCGCCAGTATCATCGTCGTAGGATTGCGACTGTATGACATCCATGAAGTAAAGACTGCAAGTTGTGCATCCACCAGCAGTTCCCCAGTCACCACCAGCAATTTCGAAACCAAGCCCAGAACGAAGACTCCGGCATATCCAGCATCACCAACCACCTAAAATGTACAGACCGCAGCACCGCCTAAAGGGAAATCATTCCTCCAGTAACTAAAGATCTACCCGCCGAGGGAGAGACGTGGAGAAGTCCAGCCAACAACTCCCGGGGAGATCAAAAAAATTCAGGCATAGCAGCCGCCACACTAAGATTTACTCCCAACATGGCAGAAAATTCCTCATAAGTCGGACAGACTTCTTCCAAGCCAAAGCGGAATACATGGTCTTCGTGGTACCAAAATTGTACCGCTGCCATCAGCATGTTCCACGCTATGGGTCGATTATGCCATAAAGAGACTCGACGCACATTAAAAGCATCGTAGTCGATAGGGGTGTTCAGAAAACCGAATGGACCGACGGACCGAACCGGACCGTCATAATTTTTCCAGTTTTTTTTTTAATCGGTCCGAACCTGGTTTTTTTTTCCAGACCGGTCTAACCGGTCCGGTCCTCGGTCTCCCTTAATAAATATCCGGTCTGGACCGACCCGAACCGGTTACTCTAATATATATGCATTTAATTATATTTATACATATATAGTATATTATATGCATTGAGTTAAGTTATTAGGGGAAATGAGGGGTACGATGGTCCAAACAAAAGAAAGGAAGAAAGTAAAAGAAGCCCTAACCTAATCAAACAACACACGCACACAAGCACAAGCTGCACAACACTTCTCTTCTCTCTTTCTTTGGCAAAGTGGGCGGACAACCCTCTCCCCTCTCCCCTCTCCAGATCTGCGACGGACAACCCTCTCCCCTGCGCCGACGACACCTCCCCTATCCCCTCTCCCCTCTCCCCTGCGCAGGACAACCCTCTCCCCTCTCTCCCCAAGCTGCGCGGCTTCCCTCTCTCCCCAAGCTGCGCCGCTTCCCTCTCCCCTGCGACGCAGTTTTCCTCTACCGAAGCTGCGCGTCGCTTCCCTGGGCCTCTACCGAAGCTGCCCGTCGCCGCGAACACCCCTTCTGGTACCTTCCCCATGCTTTCCCCTGTTTTCTTTGTTTGCTATAAAAATTGTTTTGTTTGCTATCTGTAATTGTTTGCTATAAAAACTGTTTTGTTTGTTTGCTATAAAAATTGTTTGTTAAAAAGAAACTGTTTTGTTTTTATTCTTTGAAAGTTTGTTATAAAAATGTATTTTGTTTTGATTATAAAAAAAAATGCTTTAAAAACTGTTTTGTTTTTATTCTTTGAATGTTTGTTATAAAAATGTTTGTTATAAAAATGTATTTTGTTTTGATTATAAAAAAAAAACTGTTTTGTTTTTATTCTTTGAAAGTTTGTTATAAAATTGTTTGTTATAAAATTGTTTGTTATAAAAATGTTTGTTATAAAAAAGTTTGTTATAAAAATGTTTGTTATAAAAATCTGTAATTGTTTGTTTGCTATAAAAAAACTGTTTTTAAAAACTGTTTGTTACAAAAAAACTGTTTTGTTTTTATTCTTTGAAACTTGCTTAAATTCATATGATAATTATTCATATGGTATTAACTTGTTTAAATTTATATGGTATATTTTGTAGATAATGGCCGCCCAAATGGATGAAAATGAAGGTGGGCTTCCCTCTACCCAAGCTGTAATGCAAGGTACAAATGTCCCTCCTAAACCCCCTATAAATCCAGAAGTTAAATGTTCGAAACGAAAATCGAATGCTTGGGAGCATTTTACCGAAATTCAAGGTTGTGATCCAAACAAACGTAGGGAAAAATGTAATTATTGTCCCTTAACATATGCTTGTGATCCAAATAAAAATGGAACTAAAAATATGTTGGCCCACATCAACAAGTGTAAGAAATTTCCGGGAAGGTGTGATGAGAAACAAAAAAATTTGTCATTTAAAAAAGAAGATGGGGAGTGTCCTAGTCTTGTAGCAATTGGTTTTAGTTTAGAAGCTTGTCGTGATGCTCTTGCTAAGATGTTAATCATTGATGAATTGCCTTTTCGGTTTGTTGAGGGCGAAGGATTTCGACAATTTATGAGAATTGTGCAACCGAAATTTACAAAAATCCCAAGTCGTATTACGGTTGCAAGAGATTGCTTAACAATATATTTGAATGAGAAAATAAAGTTACAAAGGGATTTGAAGGGCAAAAGAATATGCATCACAACTGACACATGGACTTCTATTCAAAATATCAATTACATGTGCCTCACGGCTCATTATATTGATGATGAATGGAAGTTACAAAAAAAGATTTTAAACTTTTGTCAAGTCCGAAGTCATAAGGGGGAGATGCTAGGGAAGGTTATTGAATCATTGTTAGTGGAATGGGGGATTGATACCATTTTCACCATAACCGTTGACAATGCTAGTTCTAATAATGGTACCATTTAATATTTGCAAAGGAAAACCAAATCTTGGAAAGGTACTATTTTAGAACATGAGTATTTGCATATGCGATGTTGTGCTCATATCTTAAACCTAATTGTGGGTGATGGGTTAAAAGAAATGGATGAGTCGGTTGTTAAAGTGCGCAACGCGGTGAGGTATGTGAGGTCCTCCCCTTCTAGGTTGTTAATGTTCAAAATGTGTGTAGAGAAAGAGAAAATTGAGAGTAAGGGTATGTTGTGTTTGGATGTTCAAACTAGGTGGAACTCCACCTATTTAATGATAGATGTAGCCGAAAAATTTGAGAAAGCTTTTGAAAGGTTAGGGGAGGAGGACAAAAATTATGCTTCTTACTTTAATGGAGAATTTGAAATCCAAGAGGATGATGAAGTGAGGGGGAGGGTTAGGGGAGGGAGGACTATCTTAGGGCCTCCTTTGAGTGTTGATTGGGAGAAAGTGAGGGCACTTGTGAAATTTTTAAAGATATTTTACAATGCAACTTTGAGATTTTCTGGTTCATTATTTGTTACTTCAAATTTGTTTTTCAATGATCTTGTTATAATACAAAACAATTTGAACCAATTGAAAAGAAGTGGGGATTATCACATATCTTCGATGGCGGATAACATGGTTAAGAAAATGGACAACTATTGGAATATTGAAAAGATAAACTTGTTGTTACTTGTTGCGGTCATCCTTGACCCTAGATATAAATTGGGGTATGTTTCATATTGGTTTGATAGCATGTATGAAAGTAGTGTGGCAAAAGAGATGACGCGGAGAGCAAAAAATGTACTTGTGCGTTTGTATGAGTGGTATGGTGATAATAATGTGCAAAATGGTTCATCACAAAATGCATCACCATGTGACGTCGTTAAATTAGTAGTTGATGGTGGAGATGATGATGTCGATGGGCATACTTTTTTAGCTACCCAATTTAAAAAACATTTAGAGTCTGGAGATAGTTTAGGGCGTAGTAAGTCGGAGGTGGAGAAGTACTTGATTGAGACTAATGACGATGCAACCAACAAAAGCTTGAATGTATTAATGTGGTGGAAGAGTAATTCATTTAGATACTAAGTTCTTTCTCGTGTGGCAAGGGATGTATTGGCAATTCCGGTGTCAACCGTGGCCTCCGAGTCGGCATTTAGCACAGGGGGTCATGTCCTTGACCCATTTCGTAGTTCACTTTCCCCCAACACGGGGGAAGCGCTTGTTTGTACCCAAAATTGGCTCAAGTCTTCATCAAAATCAATTAACCTTAGAGATGCCATGGATGAGGTGGAACAACTTGAGCAATTGGATGGAGGTAACTAACATATATCATAATTTTAAATTATTAAGTTATCAGGTGTAATTTATTTTTTAAATCATTAACATATTATTTTTACAGATTTGTTGGGAACATCAACAATTGTGGATTGACAATGACTTCGTTCGTATTATTGAGGTAAAGTGAATAATTTGTTTTTTTTATATTCATGGTTGCATTTTATTTGGACTATTTTTCTATCTATTCTAAAATTATTTATGATCATTTTCAGGTTTATAGAGGAGATTGTTTTGGGCAGCATTATGGATGGTTGCATTATTTTGGATGTTGCGGTTACTTCGGCTAATATTTATTAATTTAGACATTTTATTAGCGCATTATTAATTTGTATTATTATGGACAACCTTGCGGTTAAATTTGGACAGCTTTATTTGGTGTTATTTGGACAGTTTATATGTCCAAATTTGGACAGTTTATGACAGCTTGATGTGATTGTATTATTTGCCAATTTGGGCATCTTTGGACAGTTTTTATTTATGCTAAAATTTGAACATTATGTTATTATTTTGGATAAGTTTGGACAGATTTTAAGGTAAAATTTGGGCAGTTTTTATAGTAAGATATGAGCAGTTTTTTGGATAAATTTTGAGCAGTTTTTATAGTAAAATTTGAGCAATTTTTGGATAAAATTTGGGCAGTTTTTATGATAAAATTTGGGCATTTTTTGGATAAATTTGGGCAGTTTTTATAGTAAGATATGAGCAGTTTTTTGGATAAATTTTGAGCAGTTTTTGGATAAAATTTGAGCAGTTTTTGGATAAAATTTAGGCAATTTTATGATAAAATTTGGGATTTTTTTTGGATAAATTTGCGCAGTTTTTATGATATTTGAGCAGTTTTTTATAATAAAATTTGGGCAATTTTTATGATATTTGAGCAGTTTAAAAAAAGATTATTTCAATAAGATTAGGACCGGCGAGTTTGACCGGATCGGATCGGACCGCGAACACCCCTAGTAGTCGACATTGTGGGAGCACATCGCCTCCAAAGTCTCGAGGTAGTTGTCAAACTCAACACTACCAGGGAGAGCCATCTCACAGAATAAGAAAGTTAGAATGTGAAGGTGTGATGAAAACACTCCACCCTTACCCCTCTTTTATACTTGAAAACCCTCACAAAAGACACAACCCTTGCCGATAAGCAGGACAAGAGGCTTGTCGATCGGCAACCTCCTGTTTTAGAAACTCCCCTTTTTTTCCTCTTTTGTCAAATCAGAAAACTCAATAAAAATAAATTGATATTCTCAACAGAATTTCAAAGCCCCTTCCATCTTTATGTAATTTCTCATTGTGAATAAAACTTTGTTTCAAACTTCCAAAAATATTTCTTTTTACGGTCTCAGCAGCAGATAAAAAAGCGCATTATGCATGCATTCATTCATTACTAATAGGAGATAATAAAGAAAAAACTCCATTGCATTGCATATATATTTTTCTGTGTCACATCAATTTTGCAGAAAATAAAGAAAAGCAAAAAAATAAGGGGACTCGGCCTGAACCCACATTCTCTCTCTCACTTACCCTTACCCTCGCTCTCTAAGAGCTCCCATCCCTGTGACGTGCTCTCTTTCCCCTACGGCGAGATGGCGCACCACCACTACCTGAACCATACTCCTCCTCGGATGAGGCAGACGGTACCAAACAAGAAGGAATAGGAACCGGGTCCCGAATATAGGCAGTCACCGAAGATATCCAGTCCCTAATGTCCCTCAGCCAAGTGGTGGACACCCGGACTTACTGCAAGGAAAGGAAGAATCAGTATCAAGCAGAGAAGATAAAAAAGAAACCAAAAGAGAAGAACAAAAAGGTATACCAAAGGACGAAGAACCTCCTCTGTCAATCCCAACTCCTCCGGGTCCATCGCATGAGGATGATGCAACATAGGCATCATCCCGCCATTAGCCTGATGAATGTTATAGGAAGGGGTATGCAACCCACAAAGGGAACCTCCGGAGTCACCGTCGCAGATGACGATGGACCACCACCGCTGTGGGAGGACCCTATTGGCCGACTCGAACATATTGGTGGGAAGGGAAGTGCATCATATATGCTAGGCGCCATCAGTTACCTCATCACAAAGTCCATATAATCATACGGTACAATTATGTCGGTATACAACAGATAGGACTCGCTAATCATCGCCACAATCCTCGTGTACTCTGGAAACATCCTCTCTCGCCTCATAGACATTGGGGGCCTCGTAGGGGGCACCACCATCTCCTCCTCAGCAATTTGTCGGACCACCCTCTCCCCGAGATACTAGGAGTATCCAAACTTATGTGCCAGCAAACGCCTCATCTGCGCGTTCACCCTAGTCGACCCCGTGCCCTGAACATTCGTCCCCCAAGGGTAAAAGGTCACCTAAAAAATCCCCAGTAAATATGAGTCAATATGGAATCGAAGCAAACAAAGACCAAGATCGAAGAAAGAAAAAGTCTTACCCTATAACTAGTCAGGCCATTCAAAACTTGACTCATCGCCTCCAGAGAAAGAGACTTCCTCGACTGTCGATTGGCTTTGCGACATCGATACACCCGGAAAACTTCCCCAACAGTCTCGTCCTTCAAAGAAATCAGTTGGGTATTACACCCAATCACCTTATAGAACCAAGCCTGCCAAAAACAAGAATCCACGATCAAAAGAGACGCACAAGGATAATGTGAATTCATGAAAGGAAAATGCGTGAACTGAAGAATACTTCAAGAAGATGCGTGTCTCCAGTAAAAGTCTGTCGGCAGCACCAGCTAAATACATCCAGAGAAAAATAAAGGGTCGCCAAAGTCAGGCTCCCCTGTAATACCCCATACTTTTATTGATATTTAAATTACTTAAATGGTGTAACTTGGAAATTTGAGGAATTTCCGTAAATAATAATTTTTGGAGTTTATGAGGGTTAGATTATTTCTGATGTGTGTTATATTTACTTTTTGGACTAAGTAAACAAGTGGGATTATTTTATTACATGTCGCAGTTGGATAAAGAGACAAAGGGTAATATTTTAATTGGAAAACCCGTATAAAGATGTGTTGGGTTTAATTAGTGAATTGTGGTTAAGTGACTTGGATGGAGATTTTGAGTGCACAGTTGATTTCGAAATGGTTGAGATAGTTAGAATAGAGTATTCGGAAGTCGTGTTTAGGTTCTGGGGATTTTTGGACTAATAGGGACTCTCAATTAAGTAAACGAGTCATTTTTGGATTTAATAGGGATAAACCCCCTTTTCTTCTCTTATAAAGAACGAGAGAGTGGGAGAAAGGAAAGAAAAGAGAGAAAAGAAGAAGATAAGAAAGGAAGAGGAGAAAGGAAGAGAGAAAAAGGAGAGTCCGGCCACACTCCGCGGGATTCGACTCGAGGGCGTCGGATTTTATCCACGAGGCAAGTGTTTACTTGCTTTATTCCTTTTTAGCATAAATCTCATATCATAATTGTTAATAACAAACTATATAATTTTGGGATTGGTTTTCGTGAATCAAAACGGGTTTTCAAAAGTTTAACGAATAAACTCCGGATAGTATCCAATTTGGGAAACTTAGGAATTAATTGTTGAATAATGGTTCTAGGATGATTAGAAAACCTTTTATATGTGTATATATAGTAGGTTGTGGTTATATGTTGATGGGAGAGAGGATAAAAATCTTGGTGGTTTGTTAATGTTCGAAATAGACTCGTTGGAGAAGAACCAAAGTCGATTGCCCTGATCGATCGACCGATCGACTGCCAAGGTCGATCGAGCGACCCTTCAGCAATTTCGGCAATCTGCCCTATTTTTGGTATATGAGAGATAATTCTTATACATGTTATACTAGCTTATATAAGTGAGGAAAATAACTAGGGGGACTTATTCCTATCCATTTAAGGGAATTAATTGGGGATAGGAAGGTGCAAAAATGGTATGGCACTAAAAGTATATTTTCGAGGAAAATAAATAAATTGAGGAATTAGACATTTGGGATTCCTAAAAATAGAGTGGGGACCTCTAAATTATTATTTGAGCGAAATATAAACCTTGGGTTCGTGGAAAATGGAATCCAAGACTTATTTATTTGAGGGTGTTTAGGACGAGTAACACTCGAGTCGATATTTCGGCGGGGGATTATATATATATAATTATATGCGTAGAAAATGTAATTATATGTCAATTATGTTTGAGAAAATCCTACGAGGTGACTAGGATGAAATTTGGGATATAGGCTAAAAAGGATTTAGTGGTTACCCGATATGTCTATTGACGATGGTTATTATAGGTGGTGCGATACCTATGGAATTAAGATAAGTCGATAGTATACTTATCTAGTTAGTACGAATTAGTATATTCGGGTATATATAAATCCTTAAAAGTGAATAAGGTACAACTCAGATATCAAGTGAGAGAATACTTTTGGGTTTAATATTTTAAGTGTATGAATACTTAGATACTATTACGAATGGGAACATTTCGGAGTTATTAGTTATCGCTATGAGAGTT
The DNA here is from genome assembly GCA_949130495.1 of Sambucus nigra. Classification (NCBI taxonomy): domain Eukaryota; kingdom Viridiplantae; phylum Streptophyta; class Magnoliopsida; order Dipsacales; family Adoxaceae; genus Sambucus; species Sambucus nigra. The sequence continues at coordinate 323,961,177 of OX422207.1, forward strand.
TGGAAATTATAGCCATATGTATTGAGAAGTAATATAGATTATATATGTACGATGTGATTATGGTATATATAATATGATACGAATAAATATATCTATGTGTGATTGGTATATTTATACTTTATACACTGATTCCACGGGCTTTCCTTTGGCGTAGGGTTGGAACAGTCATACTATATATTTTCTCTAGTGCGACCCGGGGAGGTTGCGCAATGTGGGTGAATCCCTTGGCTTGAGGAGCAAGGAGATTATATCCTCAGGTCATATCGTCCCGTGTTCGAGTACGATGTGTGTGTACTTCACATACAGAGCGAACATGACCGCCTCCACTGTTGTGTATTTTTATCATGACCATGAGTGAGTCTGGCTTGGTACCGTGGTAGAGTGAGTAAACCCGGATTCGGATAGGCACTATGAGACTGCATCCTCGAGTTATAGCTCGGTGGGATGGTTATTATGCTTGTGATTGTAATATATATAATTATATTCGTTGAGCATAGTATATTGCTTGTATACGAAGATGGGATATCTTATAAAGTAAATATACGTATATAAAGTGAAAAGACTGATAAAGTGTATTTCCTCTTCCGGTAGATTTATATCCGGATTTTTATATAGGTTCTAATAAGAACTATCTATATATATATATAATTATGTGAACTATATATATACACACGTCATGTGCTGAGGGCCAAATGAATCCCGACGATCAACATTATCGGGTAGTAGTGTATCGGGGGGTTCCTTGTTTGGATTTCGCTTCGCGAGACACCCCATGCATGAACGTAGAGAAATGTTGGGAATGGGGAGAAGTTTATCCCTTAGTACTTGGGTTTAGAAGGATTTCTAGAAGATGGGTGAAACCGGTGAGTTAGGCTGGGTAGCTTAACTAGGTTGTTTAATAAGATATGCGATAGGTGTGAACTATTAGAAGAGGGGTGAGGGGTATCTCATGGGAGTGCGATACCAATTTAAATATGAGATAATTCATATTTTTAAAATATGGCATTTATGCACTTGCAAAATATTTTCAAAACTCGGGCTCTGACTCGTTTCTCTATTTTCTTCTCTTTCTCTCTCTCTATATATATATAGTATATAGGTGTACAGACATAGGGACGCCTAGATAATGATTCCTCTGAATCAGACGTTGCTACAGCAGCTATGGATGCATGCAGATTTATTTTTAAACGCTTATATTCTTGTGATCTAGATAGGAAGCATTGTAGAAAAATTCAGGCCGAAAGACCAATTGTAATAATTTATTCTTTTATCGCCTTTTAGTGCGGCATTCGATTTGGTTGTATCATGTTAAACCGAGTGTTCGGTTATTTTATTTCATTTCAGTTTTGTATATATAAACTTTGTGATGGCTTTACTTTATTGGTTTGATTAAAAAGATTAGTTAAATAAAATTTTGACACCAGCCTAATAGGTTATTGGTAATTAAATTGGTTTTCGTTAGTGATGCTAAGAATGAACCATATGAGACTCCTATTTTAATTTAGTACAGGATTGATCGTCCGGTATTTTTAGGCGGGGTGTCACAGTTGGTATCAGAGCATCAGGTTCTAGTGTCCTTAGAAATTTGTGTAGACGTACTACGCTGTCAGCGTTGCTCTCGATTTGATATAGAGCCTTATGATTAGGATTGTTGATTCCTCTTGTGAGATTTCGTTCTCCTGCCATTATATAAGATTATAGTAAATCTTTTGCATGCTCATTCGAGATTCGTGTGTTGATCGAGGAAGGGCGATTAAGGAAGGCTGTGATGAGGGCAGCAGGAGGCGGGGCTTTGTTGGAGCTGTTAGCTGAAGTTGGAGACCAGGACCGTAGTTGAGGTCACTCCCTTTGTAGTATTTTCGTGGATTGCTACAATGACTACTAAAGTGTAGTAGTTATAAGTATCCGAGTGTCGCTATGGTAGAGAATGGTGCTAAAGTTGAATTACCCGGCGAAGTTGAATTGGAAAAAGGTTCGAAAGGTCTTCGATAAGGACCATAGGTTGAATTTAAGTTATACGGAGTAAGTGTAACGTGATTCATCGAAAGTAGAAGGCTCGATAGCTTTAGCTTAAAGCATGGTATGGAAATGCCCCTATGTGAAAATTTGAGGAAAAAAATTCACTCGTGGGAGCAATATTGAAATGGTGGGAACGGTAGTCGCCATGTTGAAAGGAGCAGGATGTTTTGCTCATAAAGGAATCTTACGGATGGTTTTTAACCACGAGTTCCCATGATTTAGCAGGATTGAAAAGAATGAAGTTTCTGGGATATTCACATAAGGATCGGTCAGAGGAAGATAGTGAATAAAAAGTTATATGGATAAGTGACCTTTGTGTCGAATTAAGAAAGGTACAATAGAGAAAGAGTTCTTCAGTAAAATGATAGGCTCACTAGTAAGTGTTGCTAACACTTGTGGAAAATTTGTGTTCGTGGAACTCCATTGGTGGACATCCACCCGGGGAATTCTTTGAAATAGGGTTGTTGAGGCCGGTAGTGGAGTTTCCTTTTGATGAAGAAGTCAAGGGGACTATGAAGGTGATTTTCAGGGTCGAGACTATAGAGTTTAGGATACTGATAACCTTAACATGGTCAGGGTGGACAGAGATGGGGAATGTTGCAATATGGAGTGTACAACCCCACGCTTTGATCTTGCCCGGTAGGAGTTAAAGGACAAGAATGGAGTGCCGAGATGGGGCATCGATTAAAGTAGTTCTTGGTTCGGTTAAGACAAGTGTACTACGTCTGGGAACCATATAGAGCAGTCAAGGATATTGGCAAGAATGTTGTTATGAGTTTCACCTCGGTTAGAGGAGGCATACTTTTGTGACAAGATTTGGGTCATAGTATTTTGTTAGCCCTAGATTCGTGTGTGATTCGAGTTGACTGGTAGTATTGGTAACCCTATATAGTGTATCTCTATATATTTTTCCACGGTAGTGGGGTTCTGTTTTCTTCATTCATTATGGAAATGGGTGTTGATATTTTGGATTTGTATTATGTTTGTACTGCTCGTTTTGTGTGTACTATTGTAAGTGTAATGTATTTGGGGATTATCGGAGTGATAACAGGCTGATAATTGTAAGACAATCGTATCCGCGGTTCTAGGGTGGAATGGGATGTTTTTGCGATATCTCACCTGGATACAGGATGAGCTCACCTTTATTGCATGTATAGATGAATGTTCGACGAGTAGATGTTTCATTATCATGGCTTTAGTGCGTGGGGACCTTATAGATGTGATTTAAGGTATGCAGGATTTTATTAAGCTGTGAGTTTAAGCTCATTGTTTTTTGCGCTAAGGACTTAGTGTTAGTACAAGCGCCTTGTAGTATGGCTCCTGGAAAGAAATAGGAGTTATGACCACATTTTGTTGATAGGTGGGATAGGATTTTCCCAGTGGCATATTTGAAACTAACGGACCTCCACGACCGATAAAGTTAAGCTGTAGTGTATAGGAGGGGTTCCTTGTTTGGATATCGCTTGCAAGACACTCCACGCATGAACCTTAACGACGTCGGGAGTGGAGAGATGTTACGGGATGCAAGGATGTTGGTTTTGATGATAAGTAACCTATTGTTGAGAAAACACTATGGACTGAGAACCGTGTGATGATTGTATGTCCATGGAGATGGAAGTGCTATGGAAAAGCACTGAAATGGTTCTCTCACCGCAAGTATATGGGTGAGGCAGGAGTTAGAGAATTGATTTGAGGCTTATAGCCAGGCCTTGAATAGAAGGAAAATTTTGGAGTTATTATGTTTTGGGCAGAATATTCGTAATACTTTTGAAGAGAGTAGGCACCCCGATTTGTTAGACTTTCCATTTTGCCAAGATGGAAGGACATGGTGGTAAAAGTACATTAATAGGTTAGCGAGGTAGGATTTAGAACGTCCCGCTGGTGTGCCTTAGGCCGTTATATCTTGATGACCGACGATGTGAGGAAGTAGTGTAACGGGAGGGTTCCTTGTCTGGATTTTGCTTTGTGAGACATCCCACGCTTGAAACTGAGCAAATGTCGGAAGTTGAGAGAGATCTTGGGCACTAGGTATATAGTTAGGATAGTACTCATATTACGTGTGTTGGAAACACTTTGATCGTAGGGTTATTAAGAAGTAAGGCCAGTAGGACTAGTGGCGTCGATATAAGGAGATAGTTGTGAGTTAACCACGAGAAGATTGGTGGGTTAACTTTATGAAGGATTGAATTTCCAGGTATAGGAATAATTGGATCTTGAGAAGATTGTTAAGAATACCCAGGTGTTAGCACCAGGCCAAGAAAATGAGGCCCATTGTTTAGAAAGAGTGTTATGTGTCGTACATTTACAATAGTTGTGCAGATAGGCATGGATTAAAAGGTGTATGGGCACCTTGGTAAGTTGATTTTATATACCGCCCGAAATAGAAGGTACGTAGTATATAAAGCTAAAGTTTATGCTGTGAGGCAGTTATAAATGGATTTGGAATGGGTTGGATGGAACGTCGTAGGAGGTACGCAATGATCCAATTACATTTGTGCAATAAGAGTTAGCACACCTAAGATAAGTGAGAGGACTGACGGGAGTAGTCAAGCGCTAGTGTAGTTTCTTTTTTAGGGAAATCTGATGTCCTCATGTAAATAAGTGGACGCCTAGAGTAGCGGATCTTCGATGGGATCGATACGTTGGAGCGGCGGTCATAGGCTCGTTTTCTTTATATGCGATTAAAGAAGCAATAGGTGTGATGTGACGTTAGAGTCAACCTTATGACGAGTTAGAGTTGTAGCATATGGAAATTTAGATGAACTTGCTGTTAAGTTAGTGCGTTAGAATATAAACCTTGAGATAGGCGGGTACCGTGAACGAGTGCATGGTTGAGTGCCCTTAGGTTAGTACCATTTGAATCTTGTGCACTAAAATGTAATGTGATTATCGATCACCGATCGTATTCGAACTTCGAGGATGAAATTCTGTTGTAAGGGGGGGGGGAGAATGTAATACCCCGTACTTTTATGAATATTTAAATTACATAAATGGTGTAATTTGGAAATTTGAGGAATTTTCGTGAATAATAATTTTTGGAGTTTATGAGGGTTAGATGATTTCTGATGTGTGTTGTATTTACTTTTGGGACTAAGTAAATAAGTCGGATTATTTTATTACATGCCGCAGTTCGATAAAGCGACAAAGGGTAATTTTTAATTGGAAAACTCATATAAAAATGTGTTGGGTTTAATTAGTGAATTGCGGTTAAGTGACTCAGATAGAGATTTCGAGTGCGTGGTTGGTTTCGAAATGGCCGAGATAGTCAGAATAAAGTCTCCGAAAGTCGTGTTTAGGTTCCGGGGATTTTTGGACCAATAGGGACTCGCAATTGAGTAAACGAGTCATTTTTGAATTTAATAGGGATAAACCCCTTTTTCTTCTCTTACAAAGCACGAGAGAGTGGGAGGAAGGAAAGAAAAGAGAGAAAAGAAGAGAGAAGAAATGAAGAGGAGAAAGGAAGAGAGAGAAAAGGAGATTCCGGCCAAACTCCGCGGGATTCGACTCGAGGTCGTCCGATTTTATCCACGAGGCAAGTGTTTACTTGCTTTATTATTTTTTAGCATAAATCTCATATCATAATCGGTAATAACAAACTATATGATTTTGGGATGGGTTTCGTGAATCAAAACAGGTTTTCGAAAGTTTAACGAATAAACCCCGGATAATATTCAATTTGGGAAACTTAGGAATTAATTGTTGAATAATGGTTCTAGGATGATTAAAACCCCTTTTATATGTGTATATGTAGTTGGTTGTGGTTATATGTTGATGGGAGAGAAGATAAAAATCTTGGTGGGTTGTTAATGGCCGAAAAAGACTCATTGGAGAAGAAGCAGAGTCGGTTGCCCTTGTCGATCGATCAACCCTTTAGCAATTTCGGTAATCTGCCCTGTTTTTGTTATATGAGAGATAATTCCTCAACATGTTATCCTAGCTTATATAAGTGAGGAAAATAACTAGGGGGACTTATTCCTAGCCATTTAAGGGAATTAATTGGGGATAGGAAGGTGCAAAAATGGTGTGGCACTAAAAGTATATGTTCGAGGAAAATAAATAAATTGAGGAATTAGACATTTGGGGTTCCAAAAAATAGAGTGGGGACCTCTAAATTATTATTTGAGCGAAATATAAACCTAGGGTTTGTGAAAAATGGAATCCATGACATATTTATTTAAGGGTGTTTAGGATGAGTAACACTCGAGTCGGTATTTCGGCGGGGGATTATATATATATATATAATTATGCACGTAGAAAATGTAATTATATGTCAACTATGTTTGAGAAAATCCTACGAGGCTACTAGGTTGAAATTTGGGATATAGGCTAAAAAGGATATAGCGGTTACCCGATACGTCTATTGACGATGGTTATTATAGGTTGTGCGATACCTATGGAATTAAGATAAGTCGATAGTATACTTATCTAGTTAGTACGAATTGTTATATTCGAGTATATATAAATCCTTATAAGTGATTAAGGTACAAGTCAGATATCAAGTGAGAGAATACTTTTGGGTTTAGTATTTTAAGTGTATGAATACTTAGATACTATTACGAATGTGAACATTCGGGGTAATTGGTTATCGCTATGAGAGTTTGGCAATTATAGCCATATGTTTTGATAAATAATATAGATTATATATGTACGATGTGATTACGGTATATATAATATGATGCGAATAAATATATTTGTGTTTGATTGGTATATTTATACTTTAGAGGCTGATTCCATGGGCTTTCCTTTGGCGTAGGGTTGGAACAACCAGACTATATATTTTCTCTAGTGCGATCCGGGGAGGTTGCGCAATGTGGGTCAATCCCCTGGCTTGTGGAGCAGGGAGAGTATATCCCCAGGTCATATCGTTCTGCGTTTGAGTGCGATGTGTGTGTACTCCACTTGCAAAGGGAACATGACTTCCTCCACTGTTCTATATTTTTACCATGACCATGAGTGAGTCTGGCTTGGTACCGTGGTTGAGTGACTAAACCCCGATTCAGATAGGCACTATGAGACGGCATCCTTGAGTTATAGCTCGGTGGAATGGTTATTATGCTTGTGATAGTAATAAGTCTAATTATATTCGTTGAGCAGAGTATATTGCTTGTATATGAAGATGGGATATCTTATAAAGTAAATATACGTATATAAAGTGAAAAGACTGATAAAGTGTATTTCCCCTTCCGGTAGATTTATATCCAGATTTTTATGAAAATGGATTTTAGGTTCTAGTAAGAACTATATATATATATATATATATATATATATATATATATATACAATTTTGCTAACTATATATATACACGCGTCATGTGTTGAGGGCCAAATGAATCCCGACGATCAACATTGTCGGGTAGTAGTGTATCAGGGGGTTTCTTATTTGGATTTCGCTTCGCAAGACACCCCACGAACAAACATAGAGAAATGTTTGGAATGGGGAGAAGTTTAGCCCTTAGTACTCAGATTTTGGAGGATTTCTAGAAGATGGGTGAAACCAGTGAGTTAGGCAGGGTAGCTTAATTAGGTTATTTAATAAGATATGTGATAGGTGTTCACTATTAGAAGAGGGGTGAGGGTTATCTCATGGGAGTGCGATACCGATTTAAATATGAAATATTTCATATTTTTAAAGTATGGCATTTATGCACTTGCAAAATATTTTCAAAACTCGGGCTCTGACCCGTTTCTCTTTTTTCCTCTCTTGCTATATATATATATGTATATAGGTGTCCAGACATAGGGACGCCTGGATGATGATTCCTTCGAGTCAAACGTTGTTGCAGCAGTTGTGGATGCATGCAGGTTTATTTTTAGACGCTTATATTCTTGTGATCTAGATAGGAAGCATTGTAGTAACATCCGGGTTGAAAGCCCAATTGTATTCATTTATTCTTTTACCGCCTTTTAGTGCGGCATTCAATTTGGTTGTATCATGTTAAATCGAGTGTTCGATTATTTTATTTCATTTTAGTTTTGTATATATAAATTGTGTGATGGTTTTACTTTGTTGGTTTGATTAAAAAGATAAGTTAAATAAAATTTTGACGCGAACCTAATAGGTTATTAGTAATTAAATTGGTTTTTAACAGTGATGCTAAGAATGAACCATATGAGACTCCTGTTTTAATTTGGTATAGGTTTGATCGTCCCGTATTTTATTAGGCGGGGTGTCACATCCCCCAATCATAGAGAGGGATGTTCGAAAACATCCTCAAGTATGGCAAAAACCACAGGTGGACAACGTCGCCGCTCGACACCACCAGAAATCCCCCCAACACGAGCAAAATAAACAACTGGGCCATCTGCCTCACTTGCAGCCTGTCCTCCACATCAATCACCCAACTCAGCAAAACATCCCTCAGCAGAGACAAACGGATAGAGTCCTCAGATACTATCCTCCCCACATCACCTAGCGTCGCCCGCACCGCCTCCAGCCTCACCCGTAAAGAGCGATCCACCTCTATCTGCTCTCCATCACAATCCAGTCCCAGTAGCTGTTGCACATCTATGGGAGTCACAGTCATCTCCCCAAATCCAAAATGGAAGGTGTGGGTAGTGTCCCACCACCTCTCCCCCAGAGCGCAAAAAACCTCCGTTGAATGAGGCATCTCATCCAGCACAGACGCCAGCCTCCTAAAGCCTGCTGATGACACTACCCAATGCACCACAGGTGGAAGGTGCTCGCAGACATTCTTAAGCCCCGTCGTCCCGCGGGCATGCATAGTCAACAAAGAAACATCATACTGTCAAAGGAAAACCTCGTCAAAATCCAAGAAAAAAAGGAAATCACCAAAAGAGGAATGCCAAAAGTCATTTTATACTTACATAACCACCAGGTTTCACCACCCTAGAAGAGCGATGATGCGACGGATCCCGCAGTAAAGTCCGCTCATCTGCAACTGGCTCAAATGTATCAAAAGAGTTCTCACTCCCCAAAGTAAGAGGCGTTCTGGCCCTCCACTCCACATTCGCCCAGTCATCAACAGCTAAACACTCCCTGTGTGCCGTAGTGCTCCCATTTTTTAGGTTGCAAAATGTTAGAATGATTCGCAGAACAAAACCGCAGAAATAGAGAAGGCAAGAAGCTGTGAAAAATGAGGGTAAGCCGCCCCCTTTTTATAGGAAGCCAAAGGTCATGCCAATCGGCACTGCACCCCCACCTACCGATCGGCATTGGCCTTCCACCTTCTCGAGTAAGTCCAAAAGTTCGTGCCACTGCCGAATGGCACCCTCCACACCATGCCGACCGACACCCCCCTTAAATTTTCATACAAAAACTCCCCGAAAATACCAGAAAACCCTAAAAAAATCCTCAGAAAATTCCTAAAAATCTCAGGGAGGATTTAGAACATCTTCGCCAAAAAAAATTCACACTCCCTCAAGCAGAACCCCTATTTTCCCAACGGAACTCTCAAAATCCAAGTGAATATTCCCCCGGCAATGTCCCTAAAGGACCCCTAAAGTATCCTAAACCTCATGTTATCTCCTATTTCCCAAAAGTCTCAAATTTCCCCGAGCGAAACATCCAAACCCTAGACCACCTAATCACTTCCCCAATGGAATTTACAGCATCAAATTGGTTGTTCACCTGCAAAGTCTCCAAACGATACAAAAGTTTCCCCAACAATCAGCTCCCCAGCTCAAATCAAAATCACGAGGAAATTTCCCCAGCAGAGTTCCCCAAGAACATCTCAATTTAATCCCTCAGAATTGGCTTCGACTCGCAGAATTGGTAATCTGAATTTAAGCCCTCAGAATTGGCTTCGACTTGCATTGGCTTCGACCCGCAGAATTTGTCATCACAATTTAAGCCCTCAGAATTGGCTTCGACCTGCCCGCAGAATTGGTCATCTCAATTTAAGCCCTCGGAATTGGTTTCGACCCGCAGAATTAGTCATCTCAATTTAAGCTCTCAGAATTGGCTTCGACCCACAGAATTGGCCATCTCAATTTAAGCCCTTAGAATTGGCTTCGACCCGCAGAATTGGTCATCTCAATTTGAGCTCTCAAAATTGGCTTCGACCCGTAGAATTGGTCATCTCAATTTAATCCCGCAGAATTGGCTCCGACCCGCAAAATTGGTCATCTCAATTTAAGCCCTTAGAATTTGCTTCGACCCGCAGAATCGATCACCCCCAGCATTGCTTTAGGTGCTCAGAATTGACCTAAATCTTTGATCGTCACTTACTTTACACCAACCCCAGATGCCCCCTTAGGTCCTCAGAATCGGCCTCGACCCTCTGAATCGGGCATCCGCATCCCCAAATCCTCATAATCGGCCTCGACCCTCTGAATTGGTCATCCTTTTTCAAAGGCATCATGAGGTGTCTATTTGACGGCTATCATTTGTTTCAAACTCACCCGTCAAGGGGCTCTATAGACACCCCATTCTAGCACCCCATAACCTATCCTTAGGTCCCTAACACCTTCCTTCACCACTACAAACCTAAGTCATACCCTAGGTACTGACCTAGAGACCATTGGACACTCCCAGGCTCCGTTTGACCAAAGTCAAACTCTTCAACTCGATCTAGACTGAATGAATCGTCCCGTGCGCGATTCTGACTGAAGATCAACATTATCAAGGAGTAGTGTATCGGGGGGTTCCTTATTTGGATTTCGCTTTGCGAGACGTCCCACGCATGAAACATAGCGCAATGTTGGGAGTGCAAAAAGTTTAGTCCTTAGTGCTCGGGTTTATGTTATAAGGTGGAAGAATAATTTATAAGTAGTTATTGATGAATGCTAGTAAGATATATGTATGTAGATATATACATATTGACGTAGAAGTTCAGGTGTAAACTTAGGATATGATAGAAGGAGAAGAGTTTGGGTTACACTCAAGATAGTTGAGTACGCGGGTGTAGACTATGTGTAGATTAAGTTGGATTTGTCCCCAGAATGTGTCGGGTAATGAATTAAGGAACAAGTACATACATTTAGGTGCGCCATTTAGTCGAGGGGTGAGTTTGAGTTCCACGAGAGTGCAACTCAACTTTAATTATGAAGTCGTGCATTCATAATTATTATGCATTTTAATACACTTGCTATAAACTGTTTTCACACCTCGAGCTCTGACCCGTTTATATCTCTCTCTTTCTATATATATATATATATATTATGTACAACAGGTGTCCCACCGCAAGGATGCCGATGATGCTTTTCTTTCCAGTGTCTTGGGAGCCATAGCAGATGCAGACTGTTTTGGGATTTTGTATTAGTTGCTTCCTACTGTTGTAAATCTAGATAGGATTCATTTGGTGTGTCGGGTTTATACCCAAGAGTTATACTTATCACTTTTATATTTCTCTCCTCTGGTTTGTTGTATTATCTGTTACCCGACAGCATATTCGGGTATATTTCTTTTGTTGTACTTATTTCATTTTATTTAGAGTACATCCTTTTATTGTTGGACGTGTGTACATTTTATCTTGTTCAGTGGTTATTTTATTGTTGGCATGATGTTTAGTGTATGTTTTTTTTAAAATTTTTGGCATCCGCTTATTATAGTATTGGGTAGTTAGTTATGTTTATTTTAGCATCGACAGTAGATGCTGAGAATGATTCACATGAGATTCTTGATTTAATTTAGTATAGGGCTGGCCACCCGTTATTATTTTAAGCGGGGTGTCACAAGGGTGTACCTTCTAAATAGCGTATGGCATGCAAGTTCAAGGTAAATTGGGTTTAAATGACTCATTGAAGTCTCTTGGGTAATAAAATAAACACATGCCAAGGATTATCGAGGAAAACAAACACATGCCAAAATTTGCTTACCTCTGGAGAAGCAAATTCCTTAGCTTGCTAAAGGAATGAAATTACAGCCCCAATATGATATTAATAACTATAAACAAAAGTCACCTCAACATAGGTGTCCTCAGCCGCAGGTTCAACCTTAAATAGAGATCTTTAGTCGCAACTGCATTTTTCTTCATGGGAGCTGAACCGCTATGTCAAACACCTGAGAGTCAAAACATATTTATGCATTAGATAAATGATCAACTATGAAGAAGATACTGACTTCACATAGGCATGAATACTTCAACAATATGTTATATGAATAAATTGTCTTCACAGATAAAATGGAAAACAAAATCATAGTAAAACTATATGTGAATAACCTCATTTACCCAAAAGAAAATACTAAGCATGAAAAATTTGTACATGTAATAGCTCTTAAAAACACATTACAAAATTAAGGCGTCAATTACAAACCCTAAAAAAACTAAATAAAAAATAAAAGGTGTATACATGTTTGTGATGTTCAACTATGACCAAGTCATCTGCAAAAGAAAAAATAAATAACAAATCACAAAAAATGATTAGATCCCAAAAAATTACCTTATATGTAAATAGATCTAAAATAAAATGATTAAACTTGAAATAAACATTAAATTTATCAATAGATCTTAATCGAAACCAAAGCCCTAAATCGCCCCAAATCAATAAAAGAAATGACCAAAACAATTAGCTGATCGTGAAAATAACTATGTGTGTAAGAGGGTGAGAGGCTGAGGTGGAAGTGTAGTCGGGGGAGTGTGTGCATGTGTGCGTGAGTGTGTAACAGGTTAAGTGTGTAATAGGGTGACTGCGAGTGTATAAGAGAGAAAGACTACCTGAAGGCAGCGACAGCATTGGCGGTGGTGGAGGGTGGTAGCTGGTAGATTTTTTTTTGAAGGGTTTGTGCTGAAAGGGAAGGAAGAGAATCAGAGGGTTTGTGTAACATGGGGGTTGTCTTTGCGAGATGAGGGGTATTCTCATATTTTCCATGTCGTAATCCTACATGGAATATCATAATCCTACGGGGCACAATCTAAGACCATTAGATTGTAGTTGATGGATCAATTTCAACCGTTGACATTTTGGAACAGTAAAACACTCCCCTCTCATATTATATATATATATATATATATATATATATATATATATATATATAATGTAATCATGATTCAAATAGAATTGTTCATAGTTGTATTCGAGTTGTCATAGTAATGGTGCTTTTTAAGAGCGGGGGTTTATATATTACTGAGTGTACTTTCTCATTTGCCTAACATAATTGAATTAGAGCTTTTTCCTAGATGACTATGAGAACTTTTGGTTCGGATGTTGCCAAAAGGAGATCTTGGAGGAGTCCTGACCTTGAGTGAATGCACCTTGGTCCCACTGATGTCTAAAGGGGATGAGCGAGATAGATTCCACTTCGATAGGGCTTTATTGAGCCTTTATTGATGTTCTACAGAAGTATGGTACCTTCAATGAGGATCATGAATCTTTTAAAGGTCTTTTAGGAGTTTGAATACGAGTCATAAAGAGCCTCTAAGGTTTCAACTGAGAAAAACAGGATTTATTTCTTTGATCCCGACAACACACTTTATCAAAATGGCGCCGTTGTTGGGGTATGCTTTGATTTAAAATTTAATTATTTTATTGCTTCGCACCCGAAAATTCACTCAATCAAAATGGCGTCATTGCCCGGGAACATTTTATTTTATAATTTAATTTATTTATTACTTTATACAAATTTTTGTACAAATTTTTTTGTTTTAATTTTTTTTACAGATTTGAACAATTGAGCTCCAAGAAGCTTAGTTTTCAACTGCATACAACTTTGTGAAGTCTCCATTTGAAAATCACTTAGGTAATCATGTCTTATTCTAGTATTCTCGGTGATTGGAATGGTATTACGGGTTCACAATTTTGTCAGAATAATAATTCTTAAAGTCCCCCAAACCTATGACTTTTGGTGAATACTTACAAAATGACTTTTGGTGAGTAGCAGAAAAATGACTTGGCGGCATGCAAAATTACTCTAATGACAAAATGCCTTAAAATTATTAAAATAACAATGTTGAAAACTATTGTGATAATAGTTCTTCGAACTATTATAACAGTATGTTATCTAAATAATTTTGAAAAGAGTTACGATAATACTTCTCAATTTTTTTTTTGGTGAAGTTGTTCTACCATCAAATTCTTTTGGTGCATACTTGAAAAGCTAGAAAAATGAAAATTTGAGAACTATTATCGTAAGAAAAATTATTATTAAGAAAAATAATTAGATGCTTTATTTGAATCAAATGATAATTTTTTTCTTAATAATTTATAAGATGAAGAATATTTTAAACCAATTGAGGAATCTGAGGACTTTAAAAGGATACTTACTTTGAAACAAACCATTCCTCTTTTCGCCCAAGGCATAAAGGAGGCCAAAAATATAGAGGATATAGAGATTGAATAACTTTTCAATGGAATGAGTTATTCTTTTAAAAACAAAAGTGATGTAGAGATGTGTTTCAACTTAATTAACTTGTGAATGTAAAAATAATTGTGAATCTATCTCATTTGAAATTCAACCTGTGGTTGATAATGACAAATATATCGAAATTGAATTTCTTTCCTCCCCATTCTTGTTCACCGTTATCGAACCATTATAAGTACCGCACGAATCAGATGAAAGTCTCGAGGGCTTTGACCCGATTCGTCTCAAGAAATGGTTTCTTAAAATGACTATTATGATTAGACTTTCCCTGGTGTATGCCCCACCTCCCATTCCGTTTGAAAAACATTTGGGGGGAAATTTTAACTTTTTTGGAAACCATTTATACTTTTTTCCCATTATATCCAAACCACCCATCACCCAAAAAAATATTTATTCAAAAATTTGTGATGAATTATTTTCACCACCAAAGGCATTCCCCCCGCTGCATAAACGAAAATCCTATTTTCAAAAAGCATGAAACCTCATGGAAGTCCACCATTAATCCTACAATCTCAACATGTGCCATGGGTGGATCCTCAAATATTTTGCCGTTTAGTTTATGGTAAATTAGAGGTTGATATTTGTTTATTTGTACATAATTTAAAAAAAAAGTCTATTTATTTTTGTTTTGTTTTGCTTGTAACTAATATGTTTTGCAGGATCATTGAACTTGATATCCGGGGATCGCTCCATATTTTATACCATCTCTCTATCACTTTAATTGAATATTGTTCTTAATTAACATTGATTATAATGTAATATTTTAGTTAGAGGTTGTCATTATATATTTTCACACGTCATCTTTGTTTGTCAATGTTTAACATATTATCACCAAGCATGTTGTTATAAAAAATAAAAAAATATATAATAATAAAAATAATAATTTTAAAAATATTTTTAGGGATTGTTGACGGATGTTTCTTGGTGAAACCAACTCTAATCATTTCAATCATTCTTAATCAAAAAATCAAAAATATTTTCTCCTGCTCTTCTTTTTAGGCTTTTTTCCTAATTTTTTATTTTTCAAAGATTTAACTTTTTAGTTACCACATTTTTAATATAAATCAATTTCACATATGTAAGAGTTTACTTGCCTTAATAGCACTTTAGTTCATTTACCATTATCATTATGCTTTATTAATTTGTATGATTCGTGAATTGACACCTTATGCACAACACAAATATTACTTACGTAATTGTTAAAAGCTAAAAGACTCGGTAAATCTAAAGATGCATATGTATACTTATCATTTGAGCTTTGTGTTCTTATTTACCATGTTAACTTTGTGTTCTTTCTCCTATTCTGAGTGATTTATACACTTATTCATTATACTTTTGATTTTTTTAAGTCATTGGTAATCTTAAAATCTTTTGTTTTTTATTATTGACTAAAGGATGGTAATATGATCTTTATGAAACAAAATTCTAGAATTGTGTTTTACCCTCACTTTTAATCAAAGGAACTTCATTTCCACCATTACATCCACTTCACCAACTTGAATATTAATTCAAAAATAAATGAAAAGTGAAATAGGGACTGGAAAAAAACAAAAGAAGAAAGGAAAAGAAAAAGTAAAAGAAGAAAAGAAAATTAGAAATAACTCTTGAAATTCCAAAAAGAGCAAAGAATTCCAAAAGAAAAAGAAATAACTCTTGAAATTCACTTTTTTTTCAAAATAAAACTAATTTTATGGTGTTATTTGTATCACCCATTAACACATTTTCCATTATGTAAAGTCCTTAAAAGATCTTAGGGATTAACATGTTTTTACACATAAAAAAGATTACATTTTCACATCCTTTACAAAATGGTATCCTACCACGAGATTACATTTTATCCTTTTATATAAACATCTTTCATCACTGACATGTGTAGGGATTTGCCTCCAATTACATTTACTCTTTATGCCTATATTCTCTGAGTGACTTATACCAATTCAGAGTGTCTTCATTTTTTAAGTGTAAACACCAGTGGAAATTAAACCAGTGCTCTTCATTATTAACATCGAGTTATTAAAAGCTTAATATAATATCACTCGTAATTTTGCATCGTACACCATGCGCTTAGTCAATATATGAATCTCATGAATTGCTACATGATGATTATAGTAAATAAACTATTGGATAAACCTCTTATTCATTGCTATTTTTTAGTTAAAATCTTAGATTGTATTTGAGATTTGTGTTAAGAAAATTGCTAATTATTTTGAGAAAATTATAATGTTTGTGCGCATCATCACTTTAAACTCTCACGAGATAAAATTCGTCTACTAAGGTAACCTAGAGGTTTAACGACTTGTTGCATAAGCTAAATGCAACTGTGTATCCCACGAAAGTGGATCTTTATCCTTTTTATAGTTCATTAATAAAATAACAAAGATGACACGAACATATTTCTCATTTTTTTTCTTTAGGGACTAGCAACACGTTAGTTAGGGGTGTGATTAGTGCCAAATATTATATTTAATTACCCATTTCTATCCAATATTGCAATCCTATGTTTGTGACATCCTATTATCTATACTCAATTACTATATAACCTTGATATTCATGATTAATTGCTTTTGCAAGGTCTAATTGTGTATTTTCAGGATTTAGTAAACTAATGGTGAAGTATGGAAGCAATCTGAGCAAGAAATATCCATAAATGTTCTTCGAATGGAAAATTAGTAACTTTAACTTTCAAAGTTCATATGGTTTTAAAGTATTAACATGTAGAGCATTTAATTATCTTCGCATGGGTTCCATTCAAGTAAGGGATTCCAGCCAATTGAAAGGATCTTATGATCAATCCAGAGATCATTTGGATTCCATTAGTAATGAGGAAGAAGTTATGGTTACTTCCATCTGATTGAAGCATAAAGTATAGACTACTTTCGAGGAGGAGCGGGATATAATATGGACGGATCGATCCAGATCCTAGGGAACCAATCTAGTCCGGATCGATCCAAATCTCAGGGATTGATCCGAATCCCAAGGGATAGATCTGGTTAGGTGATGCTCGGACAGACCATTTGAAAGACACCAAAAATTGATTTAAGACCACTTTTCTCTCAGTTTTAGAAGTTCTCTTAGAGTTCCATAGTATAGGTTTTAAATATTTTGTAGTTTTGAGTTTTTCAAAAGATTTATGAGGTTATAATATGAAGATTACATGACATATTCACGTAATTAATCTCAATTATTCTCATTTTTATTTCATCCGTGTTCAAGTAAGTATTCACTACACAAAAACTGGGCTAATGGTCACGGACTTTATCCCTCGTCGAGTAGTGTGGGTTATGAATTTGGTCCGTGAGCAAATCGAGCATGACCAATTTGGTGGTCACGGCCCAAATCCCAGACCCACAGCCTGGTCACGGATTTCCCATAATCACAGATGTGGTCACGGCCCATAGCCCTGACCCTATTTTTAAGCCTCGTCACGACCCAAACCCGTGACCATCACGCGATTAACAAACCATTTGGTCATGGTTCAAAATCGTGACTAGTTTTCTATGCAATCTAACCTTGTCACGACTTTTGGGCCGTTACTATACTTACTGTGCATAAAACATTGTCATGAATTTAGGTCGTGAACAGTTTTAATAATAATAAAAAAAATCCTTGAATCGGGGGGCTAATCAGTCAGTTGCTACAAGTGCTCCTTGGGTGACCTCAAAGGGGTCTCGTGCTCTCAAATTGGGAGTCACGTGCTCCCAAATCGGGGGGTCCCGTGACCACGTGATCACGGGACCTATGTAGGCATTCTAAAATATGCGTCATGATCTCAAATTAGGGGTCCCGTGACCACGCAGTAGGTTCATGCGGGCTACGTTGGTCCAGAGCGAGGTGTTGTAGTCGCCCTCGGGGCCGTTTGGGGGGCGTTGCAAGGTTTCACCCTTAAACGACGCGTTTTCAAACTTAAGTGTAGGCATTTTGAAATTTGGGCTGTTGGTCTCAAATCGAGGGTCTCGTGACCACGCGATCGGTTCGTGTGAGTTACATTGGTCCTATGCGAGGTGTTAGTGCCGCTCACGGGGCCATTTGGGGGCCGGTAAGGGGTTTCTCCCCCCTCGACGGTACGTTTTCAAGCCTAAGTGTGGATATTCTCTATTTTGGGTCGTGGTCTTAAATCGAGGGCCCCATAACCACCCGATCGGTTTGTGCGGGCTATGTTTGTCTTGTGCGAGGTGTTGGTGCTGCTCATGGGGCTGTTTGGGGGGCGCTAAGGGGTTTCGCCCCCCGACGACACATTTTCAAGCCTAAGTCTAGATTTTCTCAAATGATCGCCATATTCTCAAACTGTGGGTCCCGTGACCACGCGACCAGTTCCTGCGAGTTAAATTGGTCCCGTGTGCAGTGATCACTCCCCTAAAGGGGCCGATTGGGGGGCGCTAAGGGGTTTCGCCCTCTAATGGCACGTTTTCAAGCATAAGTGTGGATTTTCTAAAATTATCATTGTTTTCTTAAACCAGCGGTACCGTGGCCACGCCGTCGGTTCTTACGAGTTAAATTGATTCCGTAAGAGGTGTTTGCACCTCTCACGGGGCCGTTTGGGATGTGCTTTGGGTTTTCTACCTCAAAAGGTATGTTTGGTAAGAAAATCTGAACAATCATGGCATGGGAACACTAAAATTGTGCTTTGAACGATCTTTAGAGTTTTGTCTGGACAGTTTTTAGACCAACGAAGCCATGTAGTCTCCCACGAGTGAATCCCTAACTTTTTACAACTATAGCAAGTGTTCCCATTATTGATTTTAGATCGCGAAGTTCAATTTTCTTAAGTAAAGTGATCGGTAATGTTGGTAAGGGATTAATTTCAAGGTGTAGGGAACTCCACATTACAAGGTGGCCTCATAGGAAGATTAAAAGCTTGACAACCCTCATTGAGCTTACAACATTGTTAGCCTTAAACTAACAATATCCATTAAATTAAAATTTGCCCTAGTTTGAAACTTAAACTAACATTAGTCATATATATGTATTTTTTCTAGAATACATGCACAATACACACAATGATAATGTATACACACCTACGTACACAATACACACACATATATAGACACACACACAAAAATACACACACGTATACACACATAAATAGACACACATATACATACACACACACACACAGTGAAATAAATAACAAGGGTTTGGAAATACACACACACAATGAAATAAATAATAGGAGAAGATTGAGTTTACCTTTGAGATTGAGAGAATGAGAGAGCTTGAGATTGAGAGAATGAGAGAGCCAAAATCATCGAAGAGAGGGAGGGAAACCAAGGGTTTGGAACTTTTCGAGGGAAATGAAAAACTGTTCGACGATTTTTAAGTATAATGGCACTGGTCACGAATCTAATCCGTGAACAAATGACGTGACCCCTTTATTTTTAACACGTCAGTGTGGAGATAAGACCATTGTCACGGTCGAAAGTCGTGACTCACTTCCAAGAATGGTCACGGTCCTAAGTCGTGACTATATTGGTGTGTATTTATGTTTGTGATCACAGATATGAGTCGTGACCCCATCCATGATTACATTTGGAGGGAAACTTGGCGCCATAATGGTCACTGCTGGGTCACGGTTATCAGTCGTGACCCATGCGAGTCACGATCAAAGGCCGTGACCACCTACAAGACAATCCATGACCACACCGAATCTTGGAATTGGTCACAATCATTTTGGATATGGTCATGGGTTTGGGCTATTGGTCGTGACCCCTTTTCCATGATCATTTTCGGTATTTGGTGTAGTGATTATTAGTTTAATGTGTTCTCAATTATTTTTACCACTTTCTCCCATATATTATTTTATTTAATTATTTAAACATACTTTCTAGATAATTACATTAGGTTGAGATTAATGAAGTCACCTTGGGTATATAGTTTTTTCGCTATGGTATGATGGAATAAGACTTGTTTTGATGGGTTCATTGTACCCGAGTTTATACCTAGGAACCTTAATGGGGTATATCATATATTCACCATATTTTCTACCTTGCATGTGTAATTTTGGGAATATTATTTATGCCAAACTTGTATTTAGATTTCTATGGAATTTTTAGGACTGACACTCTGGATTTAAATAATTGTTTAAATGAGTATTAATCATATTTTATGCCTGTCTAACCATGTAACCATTTATTGTATGTATTCTGAGGTGATGATTTCAATTCTCAATTTATAGTTTTCATATTTGTAAATTAATTTAGTTTCAATATTGACCTAGATTAATTGTAATAAAAAAACATTTTAAAACAGAAAAATTTATCTTGTACATTTTATAAAAGTAATAAATCAATTAAATTCTAAACAACGTCTTCGTGGATTCGATACCTTACGAACCATTATATTTATAAAACAAATGTAGTAATTGTTTAATTTTTTTCATTGAAGTGGTAAACCAACCAAAGACAGTGTCGTTACACGACCACTCGATTTTCACCATACCATTGCTTATGGATACAAACTTCTATGGCCTACATCATCTTCAATACATCACATTGGACATGGTTTCCATCACTGCATTAGTTGAGCGCTGATGGCGAGAGACTCATTCTTTTTATTTGTTAGGTGGGGAGTGTAACATCACATTATAGGACATTGAGGTCTTTCTAGAATTACTTATTGACGGTTTTCACATTACTGATGGTGACATTCCATCAGGGCATGATAGGTTAGGTGGAATTATCAAAAACCTAAATTTATAGGCAATAATATAATGACCCTAGAAGGTAAGTTGGGTGGACTTGTCAAAAACCACCCAAACTTGTGTTGTCCAACCAATATAATTTCTCCCATTTGATTGAAAAATTATTCACACAAGACGTGACATGTTTTCTCTTTTCAACCACAATTACTATTTCAACCATGTGGTGGCATTATTTCCTTTTCAGAGAACCCATGTGGGGTATACTACATGAAACATTATCACATGGAATGCTGACACGTAAATAATGGGTCCTCATCTTGTCTTCACTTGTAACATTATTAATGGCACTAGATAGTAACTTGTGGTCTAGTAAAAAACCACTCAAACGTGTGATTCTAGTCAAAATAATTTCACCCACTTGTCTAAAAAAATTTATCACCCTCAAACTGATATGTATTGTCTTATCGAAAATGAAACTACATATCATCAGATGTCAGATGCTACTATTTCGCCCATGAGGTGTCACTAGTACGTTTGCAGGGAACCTGTGGTGGGTGTACTGCATCAGTGATATGAACATGACATGTTTCTATAAAGGTAATGGGTCCTCAACTTGCCTTGGCTTGCATAATTATCAATGGCCCTAAAGAGTACCTTGTGTGGTCTTGTAAAAAAAAAAACTCAAAATTGTGTTATCTAGTCAAAGAAATTTCACCCAATTATTTGAAAAATTAAATCACCCTTTAAATGACATTTTTTGTCTTATCGTAAATGGGATTACACATCACCAAATATTACTATTTTACCCATGGGGTGGCACTATTCCTTTTCAAATAATTCATGTGGGGTGTAAGACATGAAACATCGTGTTGTCCTTTCCATTAAATTGGAATAAACATTTGTCGTCGCCACAAATAATAAACGACTTATCATTTAGTTGTAATTGGTATTAAATCTCCAATTGTACTCCATCCTCCAATACAAATATTTCTGGGTCAATCGCTTTAACACGTTTATGTTTCAATCATGCCAATAACTAAATACTTTGCGGCTTTTAAGGGAAGGAAAATTAGGATTTACAAAAACTGGGAAGAGTGAAAACCCTTTATCGAGGGGTTATCGGACGCAATTGTTTAATGCTTCGACAATTATGATGAAGCTAAGAATGCAGACACGATGCACATAAAAAGATGGAGACGTCATGGTGTATCACTTGATCCATCCAAATATTATGATTAGTCAACGATCGATGTTCTTACCGATTGTAAGTCGGGTTGCTCATCGGGCTAATGTTTGTCCTCAAAATGTTTTATTTTGCGTTTCCCACTCTCCAGCATCTTTCTTTTGACTTGTGATGTGTTGATGTGTTTAATTAAGTTTAATATTAGTCTTTTTACCTTTGTATCATAAATTACGAAAATAATATGTCACTAATGTAGTGTAATTCTAAAACTTGTTCTCTTCATTAATATAGTTCAAACGTAAAAGCACTATACAAAGTAAAATACAAATGTACATCAACGACAAGCTCCAAAATTAATTCCCAAGACAGCACGCTTCGTCGGCATGACACTACACCAAATCTGTCGGATTGTCATGGTCATTAACCGTGACAAGTCCAACTTGTCAAGGTCAATGACCGTGATAATTCTGGGGGTGATAACTCTTGTTGTCACGGACTTGTCATGGTCATTGACCGTGACAAGTTCATTAGACTTGTCACGGTCTTTGATCTTGACAATGTTTGGCACGGTTAAAGATCGTGACAAACTAGAGACACGTTTTAAAAAAATTATCACGATCAATGATAGTGACAAATCTTTGCAGAATTAAAAAATAAATCTGCTAGGCAGTTTGGCCACTACCACTACCCAGCAGTATGTTTGTACCTGTTATAGCAAAATTGTACATGTTTAAATAGCATATATCCAAATAAAATAGAAATAATGCACCAATTCATTGCATATATATTTCCATATCCAAATGTCTAAATCAAAACAATTCAAATATAATCCAAGTGTCCAAATAAAAATATATATAAATAATGTCACGACATAGTGTCTGGGGTAGGTTCAAGGAGGAAGGAAGGCCACACGATATACGCATTGAGACACCCCTCAATATGCGCAACGCCGCATTATTCGCGCAATCACAATGGGGAGTTCTCCTTTGTGGGTATCACATGCATGACGAGCATCTTGGCCTCAATGTTTTGAAGGTTACATCCATGAACCGGCATACTCTTGATGGTATTTGGGTCCCTCAACCCCCTCATTATCCACTGGCCATCACATATTTCACGTAAAAATATGCTAAGCCAACCGATTGTTAACATAGGCCGCTGGACGAGAGCCAAGTAGGGGATTTGATCATAAAGCAGTGAGTCTGCACATATCGGCGATGAAGAAGAGATGTCCACTCCCTCGTCCTCCTCCACCACCTTCTCCTTCCCTTTGCCCTTTCCTTTTCCACTCAACTGACGCTTCATGAATGCGTACATATCTAGGACCATCGCCTTCAACCTTGATAGCTTCGCGTCATGCGTGCCTACTTGACGAGCCAACCCGGTGTTGCTCGTCTCCATTTCGATGATCCTAGATTTTCCCACCCGCGAGCTCACCCCCTAGTCCTCCCCTTGCCATCAGCGCCAAGCACTTGGTTGAGTGCGTTCGTGGACAAATATACCTTGTCGGCATCAGACTGCGATTCATGCACTTCGTTAAGCTTTGCCTGAAACGACAAACAACAAACGATTAGTTAAATAAGTAAATAAAAAAATTACAACGTAATTCACAAAAATTAAACCGTTGGATTACTTACAATCGTGGCTGCGACGCTCGGGGGCACCTCCTTATCCTTGCCCTTCTTCGTCCGAATTGCCATATAGGCATCGAACCTATGTGGCCTACCCCCAGGGCCACTCCCCGTTCCCTGAAATAAAATAATGCAAAATTAGTAAGCAACGCAAAGTAAAATAATGCAGAATAACATATTTTATAATTATAGAAAAATAAAAACTTACCATCCTGTGCTCCACCTTGGTGTAAGACGTCCGGTCGGAGTAGTGCACGTCCGTCTTTTTCGCCCAATTTTCCCTCCCAGATTGGCTAGATGCCAATTTTCATTCCTCGATCTCATTGTCAATAAACTTTTACCAATGTGCTAATGCGATCGGCTCCTTCGGCGGGAAGGATTCTCGCATTCTGATAATGGACTCTCCGATCTTTCCATAGTATCGGGCCCACAAATTCTTCTTCCATGTCTTGTGTTGCTCCCTCAACTGCTCCAATACAGAATCGCGGAGTTCTAGGGGGAGACTGAATTATTCCTGTTAAACAAATACAAAACTAAAACAATGTAAGTGTTAGTCGCGAATAAATATAAATTGAAATTGAAATTGAAATATAAATACATTACCTGTAGTGTCACCAAAATAGCTAACTTTAGCTCATTTGGCACCTCCCTCCAACTGGTGTACCTCGGGTCGATAATCATCTTCACCAGCTCGAGGGATCTAGTCAATAAGCCCATTTTGTTCTCAACGGCCATTCCCAATTTGCCCCATTTGTGGAGCCTAGGGGCCGAGGAGCCCTCGTCGCCTCCGCTATCGCCAAGCCCTGAAGAAGTCATCATCATTATCATCATCATCCTTGCCTTAATCCCTGAAGGAGACATTTTCTTTAAAAATTATTGTTACTAGTACAAATCCAAATGAATTAGAAGACATATAAAAAATTTATGTGGCCGTGCCACTCTTGAATGGGTCGTGACACGAAGTAATTTTAGAAAATAGTTGAAAAGTCCCTCACACACACCTGCACACACACACACATATACAAAGGAAAGAGAGAAAATGATCAAGTACTTATTAAACTATACAAAGTAAACTGATGTCCGATAAAAACATTAAACTATTGTCCAATAATTGGAATACTTATTACAAATCTAAAAATTATTTCAAATTCGGATTATCATAAAAAATGAATTGATATTCAGTAGGAGCAACCAAGTCATCCACACTACTGTTTAGGCGCTTTGGCGCATGTAGGACGATTGACCACATCTTTTTATTGATAAACTCTGAGTAAAACGCTTGCTTGACCTTTTGAAATGCATAAACAAACGACTCATCACTCACGTATTCGTTGCTCTTCAACTTGGACAAGTCAATCATGATCAAATTGGTGCTAGGATAAACTTTACAAGCATTTTTATCCTCAATTCTTACCCAATCACAGTAAAATATAACCTCTTTAAAGCTTACATAGTCCAATTCAATTATATTTCGAATTACACCATAGTAAGTCATTTAAGCTTCAATGATGTTTTTATCTTTTGCGCTCGTTCGAAAGAAAGTAAGAGCCTTATATGAAATGCCTGAGTTCTGTACATTTGTACTTTCCTCGTACACCCTTGGGCCGAATACGTAACCATTCAATCGATACTTTTTGTACTTTTATGCCATGAACAAGGGTCCAGTGGCTAGACGAGCAAGCCTTAATGTCGTATCACCCGTCTTTAAGAGCTGATAATATAGATAAATTAATTAGGTTAGCTGTAAAGTTTTATTATAATGTAACGTTATATAACAACCATTTTCATTATAACCACAACCTAAATTTGTTGTCTGATTGTGCCATTATTTTCCGTCTTTCATTTTTCTCACATGCTTCATATTTTCTGCATAAAATTAATGTGGTGAACGTATTACAAAATTAGCCATGTATAAAACAATCTAAAATAATGTAAAACTTAAAATAATTTAAACTTACTTTTCCATTCTTCGACATCTTCATGTGTATCAAATAGATAATGAGATACTTGCTCATGTTGAAAACTCGTTAATTTCACTCGTTTGACCATCACATGACCACCCTCATCGATGAACTCATAAATCTCATCAATGCTGGTCGAGTCAGGCATATATTCTCGAGTATAGATTTATGACTCCACGATGATGTATTCCTCTGCAATTGATCCTGTAATGTATTGTGTATTTTCAACATAATCTTTGAAAACTTTCATCAATCTTTCAAACGGATACATCCATCGATATCTAACTGGACCGCAAAGAGGTGCCTCGTCGTATAGGTGTACCAACAAGTGAACACTTATGTCCAAGAATAATGGGGGAAAGTACTTCTCTAACACACAAATCGCTTTGATCACCGCCAATTTTGTGGCTACTATGTGTTCTCGATTGACTATCTTCTCACACAAAAGTGAGAAGCAGATACTAATTTTCATAATAGCCCTCCGCAAATTGTGCTTGGAGAAACGATGCTTAAACAATAAAGGAATCAATTGCATGATCACATGCCAATCGTGGGACTTACACTTATGTAAATAATGGGTAGCATAATTCACAATCCTTTGCAAGTTGGGCGAAAAAATAAATGGAACCTTCAAATTATATATTGTGTCTAAAAGCACCTTCATTTCCCCACTCATCAAAGTAAACGCACTAGGGGGAATTATTGTCCTTCCCCTACTATCTTCTTTCAACCATAATTGTGGCTTAAGTTTCAATGATTTAAGGTCTTTTCGTGCATTTTCTCCATCCTTCGAATGACTCCCCCTAAGGCATGTGCCCACAATATGTTTAACGATATTCTTCTTTGCATGCATCACATCCAATACATGGCGCACCAGGTTATTCTTCCAATAAAGCAAGTTAAATAAAATTGACCTTTTAGACCATGCCTTTCTTATCTCAGTTTCATTCCCAGTTGGGTCTTTCTTATGCTTGACATTCTTAAATTTAGGATTCTTACCTGGCATATTAGGGCCACAATCAGAAGATTTACTTTCAATTTCTGAACCTGAAAGTTTTCTCGATAGTAGCCTATGTTCAACCCTGCCCGATAAAAAATTAGAACCTTTCTCAAATCTAAAACTATGAGCAGGGGGTAAAAACCTCCTGAGGCATGGTATACATTTTTTGAGCTAGCGGGGAGACGATGAGATTTAGTCTCTCTTCATAAATAGGACACCCCAAATAACCATGTATTACACAACCAGATAATGTCCCATAAGCTGACAAATCATGAATTGCCCACATCAACATAGCTTTCAGGGTAAACTCTTCTTTTCTAAAAGAGTCATATGCTTGCACACCCTATTCCCACAACTCATTTAATTATTCTACCAAAGGAGCCACGTATAGTATGACTGCATACTATATCGAATGTTACGCTGTTCTCGAGAAAAATCAGGATACTCATAACTCATCCTCCTCCAAGTTGTAGAATCAATAGGATGACGCATGAGATTATCCCCTACTTCTGCCCTAGCATGCCAAGTCATTGCCTCCGCTATCCATGGTACTGTGAAAAATCGCTTTGATCTAGGACCAACGGGAAAATATTTCAACACTTTTTGAGGCACTTTTGAGCTTATGCCTTCCTTGCCAGTAGATTGGATATATCTAGGTTCATCGCATACCGGACACAACCTTTTGGTATAGTATGCAGTCATACGCACAAGCATGAATCGATTTATACTTCATTCCTAAACCTTTCAAAATGTTCTTCATAACATGATAACTATTTGGAAGCGTATTCTCTTTGGGTAGCAAGCCCTTCACCCAATTCAGAATATATGTCACGCTATTGACAGACAAACCGTATTGGGTCTTTAAACTATGCAAACCAACTATAGCATGTAAAGTTGTTTGATCTTTCTCACAGCCAGAGTATAACGGTTAGGTCGCCTTAAATTTTAAACTTTGGTAATCATGGTCAAGCTTTATCCTGATATCTTCATGAGCACCTGAACCTTGTACATCGTCAGTGACCTCATTCTCTTCCACTTTATGAACACCGTACGCGTCATCAACTAAATCCTCTAACATATTATGATCTACGACATTACTTTCTACATTATCCTACTTGTTAAAGGTTGTTGTGAAGGTTGCTCGGGGACAAAAGGAACTTTCAATTACCCGTGAAAACTCCAAAATCGATAATTATCTTGCATACCCCATCTTAACAAATGTAGTTCAATTATTTTCCACTCAAACACCTTACCATTCTCACACCTAGTACACGGACATGGAAACTCTTCATCATTATGACATCTTTTTGCGTATTTCACAAATTCATTAGCACCTTTGTGAAACACATCCCCCATTCTATTTGTCTCACCCATCCACCCAGAGAACATTAGGATACGACTACAAAACTTCCTCTAAAAGTAACATGTTTAAGCCACTAAAATATTATTATATAGAAATTATGCAGCCCCAAACTGTTCAAGCAGGACAATTCGAGAGATCTCATTACAGGAGTAATGACCCTCGAACGGGTCTAAGGGCTATTGAATGCGTACGCATAAGAACTAAAAGGCTAGTATCTATGCGCACTATATGTAATATCAAGTATGTTTCATTTAATTATCATAAATGAAACATACTATATATATATGAATTAATAATATATTGTTCGTGACACAAATTAATTTTAGAAAAAAGTTGAAAACTCCCCCCCCCCCCCCCCTTTGGACAATAATCTAGTGATCATGCCACTTCCAAAATTAACCAACCCAACATCGGTCCATTATAATCCAACAACAACAGCAACAACAAACCAAAAAATGTGTACCCCGTACTCCTTCTAAATTCATCTACTCAATTAATTCATTTCATCACGTCTTATAAATATATCATCATTAAAGCTATACAATTAAAGTTACAATCAAAGTTATATTTTATTAATCAATTTATCCGTTTCAACTGTCATAGTGTAATATTAATGTTTAAGAACTTAATTTTGAATTCCAAAACAACAACACCTAACATGTACAATTACTAAAAACCCTAAACATCAATTCAAACTAACTACTTATTAATTCAAAACCAACAATTAATAAAGGCTCCTAACTCATTTATATCCCATTAAAGTCATAATTAAATTAACAATAATAATTATAAGTCCCAATTTCAATTCCTATTATAACTATTCCGTGAGAAAATTCTCAACATATATTTGGGTATTTATACTCAAGGGTACAATATATATTTGGGTATTTATATATTTGGGTATTTACACATTAATCAACACACACACACACACCTCCTCCACCCCCTGCTCCACCACTCCCCCTTCCTCCCCCCCCCCCCCCCCCAACCACACACGCACACACACACACCTGTAAACATACATGCACACACACTCACCCACCTACACACACACACAGACACACCACTCTCATACCCCTTGCCCCACCATGCCCCTGCTCAAACCCCCTCCCCCCACCACACACACACGTACGCAGGTACACGCACACACGCACGAACGTACACACACATACATACACACACATACACACTTGTACACGCACACACACCACCACCCATCTTGTAAAGGGGGCTTGGAGATAATCTTGAGATTAGGGATAATCCACCCATTGGCAATAGTGTTTGGGATTAAGACAGTGTGACAGCTCAAGCGAGGCAGCTTAGCGTGGCAACTCATACTTTAGCTTGCTGATTACTTTGTCATATTGTATCTTTTGTTTGTATTGGCTATGAGCTATAACGATTGTAATGATGTAACGAGAACAATGAACCTGTGTGAGGTCGAACGGTACTCGCGAGAGACCAGGCTTGACAGGGCCTGGGAGAGCTTTCATGCTCTATCGAACGACCTCACCGTGGGAACTTTAGAGGGACTTGGTTTGGAGGATTGAGAAGTAAGGCACCGTTGGGGCTTGTCCTGATCATCTTAGATACACCTGGTAAAACACCGAAGGACCCTAACCGTGGAACCTCAGGTGGAGCATCTTGGAGTTCCATCGGGCGTTGTGTCATGAACCAAACAACCCTCTACTTAATGTCACATCTACTGTAGGTGATGTCACTAGCCAGCTAAACAATGTCAGACATGCACTTGAGTAAACCACCATGGCATTTGGGGTTGTCAGGCAGTTGGTGAGCCACCTCTGCAACAACAACCCCCTGACACACAGTGGTTAGGCAAAAGGCATGTCTTGGTATTTAATGTTTATGACGTGGAGACAACTAGTGCATCAGGCATTTAATGTTGTGACATAAAGTGTGAGGGATGTCTTTCATAGTCTTAAATGACTGAGTTGCCTCGAGGGTGGTGTGGGGGGCTATTTAAGGACCCCAACCACCTTTGAGGAGAGCGTGTTCTTTTGAGAATCAAGGAGTTATCGCTAGAGAGAGTTATTACAAACCAGAGAGTTTCACCCACTCACCATTGTCATTAATCACGAAGCTTTTAATACTTGACAGAGAGAAAAAGGGCGTTTTGGGTGTGTTTCTACCTGCCTACCAAGGTGTATCTAGGATGCTTACTCCCCTCTCCCTCTAGCTAAGTTACTTTTAAAATTCCATTACTACTTTTCTGGGTTATACACGAGAGATTTGTGAGTTTAAGTCGAGCTTCATCTTCATCAGGCTTGTGTTGGCATGTTCTATTACTAATCCAAAGTTTTGTGCTAGTTAACTTATCATTACCATACTTAAAAGGGGTTACGCCTCCACCTACGATCTAAAGTACCCTCCTACATTTGGCGACTCTGTTGGGGAGGCATTCTCCTAGGTAAGGAGTATGGCGCAAGATAATGCTACTCGAAGACTCAACTTTGATGATATCCAGCATAATGAAGAACAGGCTGCGAGGGAGCAAGAGGCCCTAAGGGATGGGGGTCTTCGAGTAGAGGTACCTCCGATTCCGATGACGTTAGGCGTTCCAGGGGCGACATAACCTTCCACGAGCGCGGGGTTGGGACCCGCCCAGATGGCGCTCCTCATGATCAAATTTTATGAGTTTCTGCAAACCCCAGTAGCTTCAACTATGCTGGGAGGATTGGAGGCTAATGCTTTCGTGACCCCAGGGGTAGCTCCAATGGCCGCACCAGGTGCAGGTATTGCTGGAACGAACCCTGTAAGTGTACCCTGTATTGTGAATCCAGCAGTGGGAACTTCAGGAGTTTCGACAGCACCACCGGTAACGTTCGTTTCAGTTGCAACGGGCACTCGGTCCGTGGCCCCGCTACTGGTTGCCCCGGTGGCATCGCCCATGGAGGAAATAAGAAAAGAGATACGAAAGGAGATGTTGAAGTTCATGCAAGATTCCTCGCAATCCGCTGGCGAGGTGGCTTCGGTTTATGACGACTTTTAAACACCTTATCATCAGAAATACAATGATGAGCCTTACCCGAAGGACTATATTCCCCCTATCTTTGAAAAATATACAGGGAAAGGTGGGAACTCGAAGGAGCACATTAAGCATTTTATTGAACACTTGGGATCACATTGCAATGATAAGAAGCTTAGATTGAGGGAGTTTTCCAAATCCCTAATTGATAAGGCATACACTTGGTACTCCCTTTTGACTCCCGATAGTGTTTCTACGTGGGAGGAGATGCATGTATTATTTGTCCAAAAGTTCCTTCTGGCAAAAGATGAGTTCACCTTGACCCAACTTGGTAGGGAAAAGCAAAGACCTCGGGAAGAGGTGGTGGCCTATGTTCGAACGTTCAGGGAAACGTCCCTCGATGTAAGGGAGGAGGCCAATGAGTCCAAGTTATTAGAGATTTGTGTTGAGGGACTGCTTCCTGAATACATCTACCATCTTATTAACGAGACGTGCGAGGGGACTTTTGCAGCATTCTTGAAAGCGGCGAGAAACATCTTTTTGGTGGTGCGACCCAATCCGGTGGTAGCACCCATGATGTTTAGGCAACCGATGCAACCCTCGGGGGGGAGATCTCAGCCCCCACGGGTAGGGTATACCAAGGGGGAAGATAGGGGCAAAGCACCGAAGAGGGACAATAAGAGAAAGTTTGGAAGAGACAGAGAAGACCCACCACCGTTGCCTTGCACAATAGAAGAGGCTGTGAGTTGTTATAACGCGATGGTCCAAGGGGGAACAGTTTATGAACCAAAAGGCATTCCAATGGAAGAACCCGATGCAGCAACGAAAGTGGATCCTAAATATTGTCAAATTTATCGAAAGATCCAGCATCCAACGGAGAGCTGTTTCACGCTAAGAAGAATCATTAACAAGTACATGAAGGCGGGAACATTGCAGATCCCCCCACAAAACGTTAACAATAACCCACTACCAGCGCATGGGGCCAATCTCGTGGTGGCCCATGATGAAGAGGCGGAGAGAGAAGAAGGAGAGGAGTATATGATGTCGTGTTAGTAATAGACAGGGTTTTGCCGCGGCGCAAGAGTCACCTACGCGACGGTCGTTTTGAATTTGGCTCACCTGAACTATACAAAAACCTAAATTACGACTACACTCAACGGGTGAGTATAGCGGTAAGTCGGGTATCGAAAATCTACAGAGACGAGTTGCTAGAATTTATATGATTTAATATTCCGAAATAAAAGTGTAAAAGGTAATTTTAACAAAAAGGAAAAGATAATAAAGAGAAAAGATTAAACTAGGCGAGTGTAATTAAACTATGTTAACAAAGTGAATAAAAACTATAGGTTGCGTCGAATATCCCTCACCCCGAGTTAATTAGTATAAAATGGTTACATGGGTCGATGAGTTATTAAGATTGCGTCTCGTTTCGACAGTTAATTAAATCAAGAGTTGTCACACCCCTAAATTTGCATAAAAGTCTAATAAGATTTTGGTGTCAACAAATATCCCGGAAATTACGCACACAAGGTCGTAAGCACGGAGCATACATGATATACCCCATCAAATCCCCTAGGCGTAATAACTAGGACAACACTCGAAATAGACCCGTAAACTCCATCACCAAAGCAAAGCAACACGTCAACCCTAGGTGAGTTCAATCCGACACAACCTAATTTAACCTAGCTACAGAGCATGGTACATGACATGTATTTAGGTGAAAGCAATAAATAAAGAAAGTAAACTAAATTAGAAAGCAAGTAAATTAACTACAAAGCAAGAAAATAAGGAAATACAACTTACATTAATTGGAAGAGATAATGAATAGTAACCTTACAACACCCAAATGGGGAACACCCAAAGAGAGGAGAAGATGAGCTCTCAAAATCCAAACCCTAAACTAAGTATCTAAAATGAAATATATCCTCTAAGAAAAGCCCCAAACATTCTATTAATACCCCAAAATAAACCCCAAACAAAACCAAGCCAAAAAACCCAAAATAAGTCAATTTTCGTCCATATCTGATGGGACCGGTCGACCTCTGTTTTGGGACCGGTCGACCGCACTTTTGGAATTTTCCTTGGGCTTGAGGCAGCCCCCTTTTCCACTCCGAACCAATTTTGATGTGTTGCACGGAAATGGCCATAACTCCCTCATACGGAATTGAAATGAGGCGTGGTTGGAACCGACGCGAAGCTAATTCAATTATCTACATGATTCTATTTTGAAACCCTCCAAATTATGCAGTATGAAATTACCAAAATTCCCTTGAAGTAGAAGAAAATACCGAAACCTTCTAGAAATGGGCATAACTTCCACATACGGAGTCAGAATGACGCACGGTCAGTGGCCACGGAAAGATAATTTGATGATCTACATGTTGGTAACTTCATTCCATAAAAAATAGTGAGTTTGAAAAGACCAAATTTCCCTTGAAGTAGCATTCGACGACAGAACTTCTCCGAAATGCAACCGAACCTCACTTTTAGCGTTCCAATACCTACAAAAGCACAAATAACCCCTGCAAAGTATGTATATATCCAAATCCAAGGTTGTCTGGTTAATGAGCATAATTATAGGCATTTAGGACCGTAAAAGTGCTAGAATGCATAAAGATAACGGGCGGAAATATGCAATATTCGATACGAATCAGTTAGCTTACGATACGATGAAGCAAGCGCCAAGGATGTGGAGGATGTATATGACGCCGAAAGCGAAGAGGTAGACCCGACCTTAGAATATGGGGTAGTTTCAAAATCCCCGAAGTTCACTTGGTTCTTCGAACAAGTGGGGATTCCAAAGGAGAGTAGGCTGGAGATAACCCAAGCGATACTTGATATTTTGAAAAAGAATGCGGCCCATTCGCTAAGATAGAAGGGACCTATGGCCAAATTGGTAGAAGGTTTCTGTCAGAGGTAACCTTCAGCGATGCAGATAGGGCTGTAAGGTTCCCTCCATCAATATCATGCCAATCAACTCCTTCCGCGCAACTAATATTCCAGAAGAAAGGCTGGTTCCCATGCCCTTGGTGATTTTGGGGTACGATAATCAATCTTCCAAGTCCATCGGTACGTTAACGTTGGGATTATAATGGGAAATATGAGTTCCCATATCAAGTTTCACGTAATAGAGAGTGCAACTTCCTATCATTTGTTAATAGGAAGGGTGTGGATGCACAACCAAGGCCTAGTTCCTTATACATATCACCAATGTGCTAAAGCAAACGTCATGGGCATAGAGGTGACCATTAGGGCTACAAAGAGTCCCTTCGCTGTTGAAGAAGCTCACTTAGTGGACGCAACATTTTACACAGAGTTAGAAGAAGATGTTCGGATCTTAATAAGAAGAATGGAGGGAGCATGGGTTCCCTCGATCAGAGAAAGTTTGGGGCCCTTAAGTGAGCAGAAGAAGGAGGTTGCAAGTGGTACAAGGGAAATAGCCGAAGAAGCTCACCAAGTGGCCCCTCAGCCCCAAGGTATCTCGAAGCAGCTTAAAGACAGAATGAGGACCAGAGTGGACCCGATAGAGCATGAGGTCCAATGACAGAACGTGTTGAGTCGGTTCTCAGGAAAAAAAGTGGCCGAAGCTTCTAGAGAGAAGAAGAGGAAGGCGATCACCACTACCAGTCGACAATGCAAGAAAGTCATTACCGAGGAAGGAAATGTGGTATATCGATTGTAACGGTGTGATCGGGTGGCCAAAGAAACTGAGGATGAGGTTGACCCGATATATGAATGATTTTTGGTAGATCAACGGGGGCAGTTCATGGTGATAGACAATTCTAGTATACAGGAATTTGTGGAAGAAGTCGTTGAGGAACCAGATTATATGGCAAAATCAGCCAAAGCCCCGGGCACAAGAGTTGGAGCAATTGAACCTGGCAAAAGAGGGAGAAGATCCAAGACCCATCTTCATCTTAAAGGATCTCAGCAATTAGAAATGAGAGGCCTTGGTCGAATTGATTCGGGAGTTTATAGATGTCTTCGCGTGGAAATACACGGAAATAGAAGGGCTGGATGAGGAAATAAGCTCCCACGGGTTGAATGTAATGCCGTCAGCCATTCCAGTGAAACGGGCAATAAGAACGTACAAGCCCGAGCTGGATCTGAAGATTAAAGAAGAAGTCCAGCGCCTGCTAACGGCAGGGTTCATCGTACCGATACAATACCCACTCTGGCTATCCAGTATTGTCCCAGTGGGAAAGAAGGACAAAAACCAAATAAGGATCTGTGTGGACTTCAGAGATTTGAATAGAGCTTGTCCTAAAGATGAGTTCCCTCTACCCTCCATCGATAGCCTGATAGACGAAACGGCTGGTCATGAGATGTATAGCTTCATGGATGGGTATGTGGGGTATAATCAGATCAAGATGAACCCCTTAGACGTAGAGAAAACGGCATTCAGAACCACGTTAGGTAACTTCATGTACAGGGTGATGCCGTTCGGCCTCAAGAATGCTGGGGCGACTTACCAGAGAACAATGATGGCCATTTTTCATGACTTCTTCCATAAATTTATAGAATTCTATGTGGATGACTTGGTTATCTAATCAAAGGAGGAAGGGTCCCACCTGAGCCATTTAAGGAAGGTGTTTTCTCATTGTAGAAGGTATAAGTTGAGAATGAACCCGTTTAAGTGTGTTTTCGGAGTGACGAGTGGGAAATTCTTAGGCTTTGTGGTTGATCGATAAGGGGTGCAAATGGACCAGGACAAACAGTGAGCGATCTTGGAAATGCCAAGTCCTAGAACGATGAGGGAGTTGAAGAGCTTCCTCGATAAAGTCTCCTACCTTAGGAGATTTGTGTTTGGGTTAGCCGAAGTAACACACCCGCTGAAGCAGCTGCTGTGAAAGAGCACGAAGTTCAGGTGGGAAGAGGTTCACCAGGAGTCTTTCGTTGGGTTGAAGAAGCTGCTGGTCTCACCACAAACTATGGTTCCTCCATGTAGGGCTGTCAATGGACCGGGTCTGGACCCGGACCCGATCCGGACCCGACCTAAATTAACGGATCTGAGCAAATTTTATAGACCCGATTATCCGATTACCCGATTAGTTAATGGATCGGATCTGGATATACATGGCTTCGATCCGATAAGGACCCGACCCGAATGTGTATATATATAATATAATAAATATATATTTATATATAATATTATATATATAAGTTATATATTTATATATAAAAACAATTTTATATAAAAACTGTTTTTAAAAACATTTATATAAAAACAGTTTTATATAAAAAACAGTTTTTATATAAAATAAAACTGTTTTTATATAAATATAACTATATATATAAAAACAGTTTTATATAAAAACAATATAAAAACTGTTTATATATATATATATATATATATATAAACAGTTTATATATATATATAATCGGGTCGGGTATTCGGGTCGGGTCTCCGGGTCCTTAACGGATCCGGGTCTGGATCCATTTTCTAAGACCCGTCGGGTAATCGGGTAAGACCCGATCCGTTAAAAATATACCCGGATCGGATCTGGATATACCCAGACCCAATCCAGACCCGACCCGTTTACACCCCTACCTCCATGGGCAGGAATGCTGTTGCAATTATATCTCACATCTACCGCGAGGTCCATCGAGGCTTTGCTGGCATAGGAAATTGATGGGCAAGAACAACCAGTCTACCACCTCAGTAGAATCATACATGGGCCATATATTAGATATAGCAACTTAGAAAGGCATTGTTTAGCCTTAGTCTTTGTAGGACAAAAACTTAGGCATTATATGCTGTCTTTTACAATTCACATTGTAACTAAATGTGATTCTATTAAA
Source organism: Sambucus nigra (assembly GCA_949130495.1). Lineage (NCBI taxonomy): Eukaryota > Viridiplantae > Streptophyta > Magnoliopsida > Dipsacales > Adoxaceae > Sambucus > Sambucus nigra. The sequence goes on from OX422207.1 coordinate 323,998,018, forward strand.
TATTTATTGGCAAGAACTTTATTGATTGGCAGGGCAGCTAGGTGGTTCCTCATCCTTTCAGAATATGACTTAAAGTGTGTAGTTCCTCGCGCGATCAAGAGCTAGGTGTATGCCGATCTATTGGCAATCTTTCCATTAGGAACGTTTGAACCACCTAAAGAAGACATTCCAGGAGATGACCTACAAGCAAGTTATCTGGATATAACTGAGGAGAAGTGGACGATACAGTTCGATGGATCTTCGACAGAAAAGAAGGGAGGGGTAGGGGTTATTCTTTCAAAAGGAATGGAAGAGATTTGCCTTTCCTACAAGTTAGATTTCCCTTATTCCAATAAGGAAGCAGAGTACGAGGCATTGGTACTAGGGTTGCTGGAGGCTCTTCGAAGGGAAATTCGTTCACTCTGCATTAAGGGTGATTCGAACTTAAAGATCCAACAAGTAAATGGAGAATATGCATTGAAGCACATGAACCTGGCACCATACATGACGATCATTCAGAGACTCCTCAGCCAGTTCCATCAAACTAAGATCAAGAGACATCCTAGAACGATGAATCGCCATCCAGAAGCGTATGCAACTATTGCCCAGAAAATGATCATGAGGAGCGATGCAACTATCATCACGATCCAAGGAAGAACAGATCCTTCGGTGGTGCAATCAATGCTACCAATGGGGGAGGACGCTGACTGGAGGGGAGAGATTAGGAAGTAGCTGAAGTCTGGCGAAGGGGCAATGAGGCTAAGCGAGTTGGCCTAATATTTTATAAACCATGGAAATCTCTAATTTAGAAACGCATGGGGATGGTTATCAAGATGCATTGGCCCAGAAAAAGCAGAGCAAAGATTAAAGAAAACACATGAGGAACACTGCGAAATAACTGAGGTACCTCTTTATAGGAGAATTCAAAGAGAGGGATATTTCTGGTCGAGAATGAAGCAGGACGCGGTGGAGCTACAACGAAGGTGCGATAAGTGCCATATTTTCTTCAAGGCAGCTGAATGTTATTTTGTTGAAACTCAGGCCGATTGGAGGCAACCCCATATTGACTTCATTAAAGATGAAGTTATCCCGACAGAGAAAATTGATGCGATAAGACTAAAGCGAAGGGCCTTAAGGTTCTATATCCAGGAGGGGCATCTCTACCGAAGGGGATACTTCAACAGGCCATTGCGTTGCATCATGAAGGAAGAAGCAATTGAGGTCCTCAAGCAGGCACACGATCCAACTCACATAGGAGGGGCCAAGTTGTATGATCAGTTGATGACGTTGGGGTATTATTGGCCAACGATGGAAAAAGATGCTGCTGAGTTCGTTCAAAAATGCAAAGCTTGCCAACTATATGGAAACATGATCCATGCCCCATCGGTGGATTTACACTCTCTGGCAATACCTTACCCTTTTCACACTTGGGCGTTTGACCTGGTGGGGGCAATACATCCTTTTTCGAGGGGGAAGATATGGATACTAGTTGCAACGGAGTGTTTCACAAAGTGGGCCGAGGCAATACCACTCAGAAGGGCAACGGCTGGGGTGGTGAGCAACTTTATCAGAGAATACATTATTTGTCGTTTTAGGATCCCAAAAGTTATTCTCTCAGATAATGGGATGCCCTTCGTTAATTAAGAAGTAACAATGCTCACAGATAAGTACTCCATTGTTCACCATACTTCAACGGTGGCATGCCCAAAGGGAAACAGTCAAGCCGAAGCGACTAACAAAACGTTAGTTAATATTCTGGACAAGGTAATGGAGGACTTCTCAGGATCGTGGGACGAAAAGATACCAGTTGTGTTATGGGCATATCGAACAACCAAGAGGAAACCCATAGGGTACACTCCGTTCTCGCTTATTTATGGAGCGGAGGCAATCCTTCCAGTGGAATTAGAAATTCCCTCTGCCCGATACACCTTGTGAAGCAGCATGCTCCCTCAGAATAGACACGTACAGTTGGAAGCGTTAGACGAGCACATAGATAATGCGATGCAACACTTTCAAATGTACATGAAACAACTCTCTAGGGCATATGATAACTTGGTAAGACCCATGAAGTTCATGGAGGGAGACCTCATTTTGAAAGCAGCGGTGAAGCACATTAGGGGACTTCCTCTACCGAAGTTTGCAGCCAATTGGGAGGGACCTTTTATTGTAAAAGAAACTCATGAATCAGGATATTGCTTAATTTCTAGGATGGAGGAACACAAGCCATTTAAAATTAATAATAAATGGCTGAAGGTCTATTATGTGTAGACAATTAAGTTTGAACAATGATTATAAATATTTGTTGTTATGAATATACAAGTTTTAGTTATGACTTGAGCAGAGTGAAAGAGTTGCAGAAATATAGAAATTTATAACATACAAAAGTAGTTGTAACATACAGACGAAATATACATTTTTCATTCATTTGTAAACGATAGAGCATTACAAAATTGGGAAATACTGCCCAAGAATTACATAGAAAGAAGAAAGAGGAAGATATATATACAAGTGATGACTAGCCTAAGATGAACCATAGGTCTGAAGATGAGAAAAAATCTCCGGGAAGGCCCGAAGAAACTGTAGTACAAGACTATTGGGCATTGATAGAAACCTCCAACCTCGTTTGTACTTGTGCACGTCTGATAAGGAGTTTTTCTCATTTCAGCTTGGCCAGATACAAAGCTTCTTCGGCATCATCTACCTCCTTATCAACTGCTTCTAGAAGGGGTGCTATTTCCACCAACCTGGCTTCCTCAGCCCGTTGGTCCTGCTGATGCTTCTGCAATAATTCCCTCTGTTTGATCAGTTGCTGACTCTTCAAAGTTTTTAAATACGATATAAGCCAGTTAAAATGAAAACCATCACGACCCAACTCCTTAAAATAGCCAAGAAATTGGTTAAGGAGTGGTCTGGTAACGATCGCACTGGGAGTGCTAGCAATTTCTGCAACGACAGTAGCCATGCCTTGCAACCTATAACTCATGACAGAGATGTTGGAACATAAGCAATCCACCAATAAGGTTTCAAGATGGTGATTTGCAAGTTGCTCGATCACTAGTCGATGAATGGCAGGCATTTGAGGAGAATGTTGAAGCACCATTAAGTAGAATGCATGAGGAGCCAAATCCGGTGGAGGAAGCTCGCACCGCACCCGAATTCACTCTCTGCTGCAGCACCGGTCGTGGAACCTTGGTCAGCATGGTCAGAATCTTCCGAGACGACATGTTCCTAATGAGGTGAGCCAATAGGCGAAAGAACGGGTGGAGAAGCCTCTCGTGCAACCTGAGAAAGAGTAATAAATGTATGAAAAAACCTTAACAAGCGTTTTCGTTGTTAAGTCACCGTTATAGGCGGAGTTTATGAAAAAACCTTAACAAGCGTTTTCGTTGTTAAGTCATCGTTATAAGTGGAGTGTATATGAAAACCTTAACAAGCGTTTTCTTTGTTAAGTCACCATTATAGGTGGAGTTTATGAAAAACCTTAACAAGCGTTTTCGTTGTTAACTCACCGATATAGGTGGAGTTTATATAAAAATCTTAACAAGCGTTTTCGTTGTTAAGTCACCATTATAGGTGGAGTTTATGAAAAAACCTTAACAAGCATTTTCGTTGTTAAGTCACCGTTATAGGTGGAGTTTATGAAAACGTTAACAAGCGTTTTCATTGATAAATTGCCATATAGGTGAAGTTTGCGAAATTTTTTTGACAAAATACAGAGAATTAATAAAATACCTCGGGCATAGCAGGGGCAATAACGGGGTCACCGTGGCGGCCATGAAGGCAGGAATCGTTGGGGGCGGACTCATTACCTCAGAAGCCACAACATGGCCCCTGGATGCAGAAGCCTCAACGGTGGACAAAACTCCCTCACCAACATAAGGTACCAAGGCCAGTATAGGCGATTCATTTGGAGAAGACGATGCACCAACATGGATGGGTGCAGAAGAACCACCATACCGAGCAGAAGCACCGACCTTAGCCTTATACGCGTGCAGGTCTTCGAGAGAAGGTGGAGCAAGATTGGGAGAAAGCTGCAACATGCAAACTAAGGGTTAAAAAAGAGGAATACCCACAGAAAATAAGGGAGAAGTACCTCTAAATGTCACTTACCTCAGTTATGCCACCGAAAAGGGGAATCGCAGTCAATGGTCTCGTTAGCAGCGTGGGAAGACAAATATTAGCTAATATGAGGACACTTCAACCCAGGGCACCCAAAATCTCAAGGTTCAGTACGATAAATAAATAAGGGGTAAGAGTGAAAGGACGTTAGACCAAACAAACTATAGAGGAAATCATACCTCAGACTCATTTTCTTCAGCCAGAACGATGGGCAGAAGAAGCTCGGAGGGAGAAGATAAACCAAAAGGGATGGGGAGAGTTGTCTCTAGTTGCGAAGAGACGCCAACAGAGTCGACAACATCACCCCCCATGGCAACATCTCTTGCACGATGAGAGGCTGAACGGCGAGAATAAGTGGGCGAACGAGGAGGAGTCACATTGGGAGGAGAAACACCGAAACGTCCCCCCATGAAAGGGCTCACGGGGGGGCTAGGGGGATTGGCCCTTTCTTATTCAACCTCCTGCACTAAAGTTACCAAAATGCATAAGCAAATGTACTTTTTTTTTCCTTAGGCAAATGGGAAATAATAATAGAACAAGTATACATACCTCAGATCTGACAGGCGAGGGGGCAGGAGATAAATGCACCTCAAGAGTTTGTCTCCTCTGGGACTTGGTACCCAGAGTTTTCTTCCTCGTTCCTGATGCACCAGTGCCAGTACCACGAAGAACCCTTAAACTTTTTCTCCTCTTTGCCGTGGGTTCAGTGGGATCAACTACGATTGTGGGGAAGGTTCCTGATGGAAGAACAACTGGAACACGTCGTTTGAACTTAGCATTTATACTGGCTACCTCGTCTTGAACTTTCTTTCTCAACTCCTCGGCCATCTCTGCAGGCATGGGAGGAGGAACGGAGGCAATGGGGAATGCCTCCTTAAGAGCTTGGGGTTTAGTCTGGGACTTGGACTTGGAAGAAGCCCCACTCTTTGCCTTCTGGCCTGAAGGTTCGTCGGTAGCAACTTTGATCGAAGGGGAAGCTTTCTTAGAGGTTGCAACACCTTTGGGTTTGGGTGTAGCAGTAGGGATCATGGAACAAAGGGGAGGAAGCTCGATGGGATTTACCTTGGGAGTTTTACTCATAGGGAACTCAACCCCAAGGATGGAGTTGCCCTTTAAACCCAGCTCCAACGCATAAAAGGAAAGAACTGGAGGGTACACTGGATCCCCCTCGATGAACTCTGCAATATCAGCCAATTATTTTGGCCAGTATCGTGTAGCGAACAGAGAGGACACATCCCCTTGCCTTCTGTTGCTGGGAATAGTTACTCACCCAGCCATTGCAGAACTTATTCCCCATACAACGGTAGATAAAAACAGGGAGCAGGCCTCGGTAAAAGAAACCTTGGGGTTTGATGATTAAAAAACTCGGCGAGGAGCCCCCTGATCAAAACCAAATTGGCGGCTGCATCGATTGGGATTGTAGTGCTCGCTAGTATATCCCCACTCGGTATAGGAAGGCAGATACCCAGGGGAGAACAGAACAACCACGGCCAGCGAAGGATCTTCAATATCTGCGCCTACCTCCACTAACCTGGCCTTATGTTGGTAAAAGTCACCGTTGTGAACAAAGATGTCCTCTTCGTAGGGTCTCATAACAAAGTCCTCAAAATGATCAATCACAGGGATCAACTCCTTTCGACTCAGTTTCTTATGATAAAGGTTGGAGCGTGGGGGCAGAATTCCTTCCCCAGAAGGAGGACGGTTGATCTTGGCCGCTACGACAGGGAAACGAACATAGAGAAAGCTCGTCAGAAGGACACAGTTGGCAAAATTTTACCAAGTTATAACGACCAAGTGATCGTTCCATGTCGAAGAGGGTCCTGTCGAGCCATGTATAGAGAGATACCAAGGCGATTGTAGCCAGGGGAAGCTTGGTGCCTCGGGCCAAATAAATGGATATATTGATAAGGTCCCTTCGGGGCTGATCATTGGGTTTTCTCGGTAAAAGGAAATGGGAAAGAATGACAAGGATATAAGAAGGAAGTTCCAGCGATGTACCTTGACCAGGGGCACCTCCAGAAGAACTTCCTTCAACAGAATCCTTGAAGAAATAATTGATAAGTGGGGAGAAAGTGGCCTTGTTCGATGAACCGGTGAAACTTCGGCATATTCGGTTCAGCTCCAAACGATCAACAGTCTTCTGGGCATCCAAAGCCTCATCAGTATAAGGCTCGTGGCTTGTTGCTTCAAGGCCCAGGAGCTTACACACGTCTTTCAACATCACCGTGAACTCACCCCACGCAGCGATGAAGGTATGGGTAGTAACGTTCCAGCGAGACACTAGAATAGGAAGGGCAACGTTATTCTTGAAGAGAGTGAACTCATCAAACCACTTAGCCCGTTGCAACCAAATCTTGGTGAGCGATTCAGCATAAGATCTCTACATATGGAGTTCCAAACAGCAAACTGAGCGGGAGAACCCCCAGGTGCTTCAAACTCAATGTGGGACCACGAGAAGTCCCCTCGCTCCAAACAAAATCAGAGAGTCCCCTCGGGAGGAAGAAAGCCCCACTCAGTAGAGGCTTCGTCTTCATCACCCAACAATGGAATGTCAAACTTAGAAGAAAAATGGACCCTCTTACACGCACCAGCAAAATCATCACCTTGTCCAAAAATAGGTGATCGACGGTAAAACCTTAGTTGTTCCTGGCGGGCAGCGTCCAGGGTGGTGGCAACGATAGAGGCAGCAGGCGGAGCACTGGCGGCAGATATGGTGGGGTTGCTTGAGGATGCCATGACAAATAATGATAAAGCATCAAAAAAGATTCAAGTGGGAAAGGTTTGAGAACGACAATGGAGGACCACAACCACAAGTGGTGGTATAAAAGGTAACATAAGAAAGAAGTTAAGTAAGAGCTTAATAACAATGGAGTTCTCACAGACTTTCTCTCTCTAAAGTAAAATGGAAGCTTGAGGAAGACGAAGCCAAAGTAAGAGAAAAGAAAGGTTAAGTGTTGGGATATGGACGTTTGAAATTTTCGAGTTCAGCGTTTAGATTTCCCCACCCTCGCAAGTGCGCGTCCGCTATAATCATTTCATATGAACACGTGGCACTTCGGGAAGTACTTTGGCAGTTGAAAAGATAGCACCACTTCATTAATGAAGTGATGCACAGAGAACATAAAGCGTTGTCTTCTTCAAAAAGTTTAAGTTTTGGCTCCAGAAGATGTTGTCAGGCATATCCAACAAACTTCTAACGAAGGAGATCCCCCAACGGTTCAACAAAGCTACGACGTCCCCTCGCCACATGTCCCATTATTTTTTGAAAATAACGAAGCACCACGAGGGAGAATTTCATTTACCAGAAGTTCAAACGAGTATTTGAAAAGGTTAGTAGGCCTTTCGGGAGAATTTCAAACATTAGAACTAGAACGGTTGGGGACTAGCACGAGGAAAAAGCGACGATGTCCCTTCGCCCAAGTCCCAATGAGAATGGCGCTTCGGCTTAGGTACATCGGGGATAATTTTACTTTTTTCAGAAGACTATATCGGTGAGGTTCTAACGGGAAAAGAAGGCCAAATTTTTTTTCCCGCGCAGAGAAGGTTCATCGGATTGAGAAGTTTTCATGCGGGTATTTCTTGTTCCCACGACAAATCCCTCCACGGAGGGGCAAATGTAGAGCGCGCTTGAAGATAATCCTGAGATTAGGGATAATCTACCCATTGGCAACAGTGTTTGGGATTAAGATAGTGTGACAGCTCAAGCGAGGCAGCTTGGCGTGACAACTCATACTTTAGCTTGCTGATTACTTTATCATATTATATCTTTTGTTTGTATTGTCTATGAGCTATAGCGATTGTAATGATGTAACGAGAATAATGAACTTGTGTGAGGTCGAACGGTACTCGCGAGAGACCAGGCTTGACAGGGCCTGGGAGAGCTTTCATGCTCTATCGAACGACCTCACCGTGGGAACTTTAGAGGGACTTGGTTTGGAGGATTGAGAAGTAAGGCACCGTTGGGCTTGTCCCGATCATCTTAGATACACCTGGTAAAACACCGAAGGACCCTGACCGTGGAACCTCAGGCGGAGCATCTTGGAGTTCCATCGAGCGTTGTGTCATGAACCAAACAACCCTATACTTAATATCACATCAACTGTAGGTGATGTTACTAGCCAGCTAATGTGACACCCCGACTAATTAAACACCGGGTAGCTACTCCTTTATAAAATTAATTCAAAATGCCAAGTTGGCTCAGTTAATAGCATCACTGTCGAAAACGTTTTATTATTACTAACCGCCTAGTATTTAAAAAGTAAGTGCCAAATTTTATTAAATCTGATTAACATGCAACAAGAGTAATGAATAACTAAATAACACCATTCACCATACTGAAGTAAAATGAATAACCATCACATTAAGTAAATAAAACCTGGAGGTAAAACTCCTCAAAACAAATCCCACAACTGATAAGTAAACTGAAATAAATAATTAAAACTGAATACTGAGCAATACATGCTAGAGTCTGAAAACTGAAATGTAAAAGAGGTCTCTAAAGAAATGGGCAACATGCCCTACAACTGATAGATAGTGACTCTGGAATCCAAAAGATGGAAGCGTCTATGAGCAAATCCCTGTAGCTTCCACAACCAGCTACAGCACGTCACCTGAATGAGAATCCTATGCTTGATGTCCTTGTGGCTGGGCACCTAAAATGGTTTTACAAGAAAATATATTTGAAAGCAAATGGGTCAGAGCCCGAAAGTGTTATATTTTAAAAACCTGCAAGTGCTTTAAAAACATTTAAAACATTAAATGTAAAGTACATGTTAGGACGTGCACTCACATTATATTCTCACCTCTCGTCTAACTGTGCACTCCTAACGCAAGTACCCATCTATAACTACCCATACTACTAGCTAACTGACAATATAACTAGCTAGACTACCAAAGGTTCTACCCATTTACTCGGTTCCATATAACATAACAACTCTCGTAATTAAATAGAGGTTTAATGTGAACACAGTTACTAAATATGCCAATGATATAACTATCAGTTAACTCATTATATAACTCGAAACAATACCGTAATATTTTTACAACATTAACATGAGGATTTCCATTAATTTAATGTATATTATTCACCACATAAATATACGATACAAGCACCCCGCAATCTAAGCTGTAGTGCACACATACTCTGCTATCCATCCCGGTACATCACGTACATAAGGATTACATATTCCGAATCTCTCAGGAATAGTTTACCGATAACAACATCACAAATAATGGAGGCGAACACAGTCACCATCACATGGGTCACGCACATACCTACGCTCCCATGGTCAGCGGACTTATTAATATCACAATAAGTCTTTCAATGACCTATGTTCATCAAGGTACCAGTCTATATCCCCCCCGTAGGCACACAAGGATTAGAGGGTCCTAAGCGAACGAAACCTCCCGTGATAGCAAGTATGGTAGGTATGTCATACAAACAATCCATATACTAATACTAAGTAAACACACATCTTAGTAATACCGTATTTTAATCGTAATACATATCGCAATCTTGTACTAACTAATTATCACAACCTATTTTATTCCGGTTCATAATTATACGCGCTATAATTCATCCTCACATCGTAGTAGTCACTCACGTCTCAACCCAAATGATTCATTGAATATAACTCTCGTATATGATTTACTCATCCCAACAACCCAAAAGTCCCAAATAAGTCACTATATCATCAAAGGGATGCTAACTCTACCCTTGAACCATCTCCCGAAACTCCAAAAGTCAAAACAGTCCAAAAAGGGTCAAACTGTCAACTCGTTAGAAGTCTCGTTCGAACGAGGCTTCGAACGAGTTTGGACTGTCAGGTCGTTAGAAGTCTCGTTCGAACGAGGCTGTTCGAACGAGATCCCAGTTCGTTCGAACGAACTGACCCTTCTAACGATATCTCGTTCGAACGAGATATCGAACGAAAATCCTACTCGTTAATAACGACTGGTCAACTCGTTAGAAGCTCGTTCGAACGAGCTCGTTCGAACGACCTGGGGCTGCTTCTAACGAGATGCCAGTTTCGGCCCAGAATTTCCCAAAAATCGTTTTTCATCATTTTTACTCCTCAAACCTCTTCTAAAGTTCGTTCCCACAATATATTGAGTTCTCTAATCATCCTCAAACATGTTAAGGGGCTATACTAACATCATTAAAGGGTTTGATATCATCTAAACATCATTAAATCACAATTTCTACATTAATTCCCAATTTTCTTCAAGAACATAAACCCTAACTTTTTCTCATCATAAATTCCCAGATTTTAATTCGTTTATACATCACCTAGATATGAAATATCCGAAATTAAATCTCCCAACAATGTTTCTACATGCAAACCTATCCCAACATTCAATAATAACTTCAAATTTCATGGGTTTTCTTTTAATCTTTCAAGAACAATTAAGATTCTTCAATTTCTAACATGGAAAAGACATTCTCAGTAATTAAATGGAAATAAAGTCACTTGCCTTGGTTTGATTTCTGAATTTGGTGTGGATTCGGTGTAGAATTTCTGCAGAATCTCTCTCTCTCTCTCCTTCTCCAAGCTTTCTTCTCCAAAAAGGCTATGGTGGCTAGGGTTTGCTTTGGGGAAACTTATGAAACCTAATTTCAATAAACCTCCGTAGCTTGTTGGGTTAATAAGGGTTGGTTGGGGTCAATCCTTATCAGATTACAACTCTCAATTTTCGTCACTTTTAATTACCCAAAAATACCAAATTACTAAAATACCCTTTAAGTTACCGGTATGGTCTAAAATTACCCCGGGACCCAAACTATACCCCCGGCTAGTGTTTTCTGACTATCTCGACCCTTCCGGACGCGTTGGCGCACTCAAAACGACCATACGGATTATAGATTTTAAATTCACTTTTATTAACAAAATATTATACCGTGACGCGGCGGTCCCACGCGTCTCAACAAAATTCCCAAATTGCCGTATATAAATCTCACGACAAATTTTATAATACCAAGTTCATATATAATCATATATGCACCTAATCAAATACCAATTCGCATCTCATTAGTATTTATAACCCGGATTAATTTCCAATTAATATGCAATTTAATTAATTAATCCCAAAAATAAATATAGTCAAAAGTACGGGGTATTACATACTCCCCCCCTAATAACTGAATTTCGTCCCGAAATTCGAAACTAGAAAGTACCTGCTAAAAATAACTCTGGATAACGTTCGCGCATCTCATCCTCGCGCTCCCATGTGGACTCCTCGACATTGTGATGTCGCCACTGAACACGCACTAACGGAACTATCTTTGATCGCAGTTTCCTTTCGCTTCGGTCCAAAATAGCAATCGGCCCCTCCTCATAAGAGCTATCCGGCTGGAGATCGATGTCCTCCACAGCAATGTGAGAATGAGCCAAATCATCCCTAAGGTATTTCCTCAGCGAGGAAATATGGAACACGTCGTGAATCCGATGCAAATGCTCTGGTAACCCGAGTCTATACGCAACCGGTCCGATCCGCTCAATAATAGGAAACGGCCCCACATACCTCGGTGCCAACTTCCCCTTCTTCCCGAAACGCATAATCCCCTTCATAGGAGATACCCTGAGCAAAACCTGGTCCCCCACTTGGAACTCCCTGAAAAACCTCTTTGCATCAGCATAACTCTTCTGCCTGTCTTGAGCTACCCGAATGCGACTTCGAATCAACTCAATCCTTGCCGAAGTATCCTGGATCACTTCTGGCCCAAGTAGTTTGTTGTCCCCCACTTCCAACCAACATGCTGGGGAACGACAAGGCCTACAGTACAATGCCTCAAACGGAGCCATGCCAATCGTGAACTGATAGGAGTTGTTGTAAGCAAACTCCACCAGTGGAAGGTACTGCTCCCATCCACCCCCGAAGTCAATAATGCACATGCGTAGCATGTCCTCCAACATCTGATTGGTGCGTTCTGTCTGCCCATCGGTCTGCGAATGATAAGCCGTACTCAAACGCAATTCTGTGCCCATGGCATCCTGGAAACTTTCCCAAAACCGCGAAACAAATATCTTGTCTCTGTCAGACACGATATTCAGGGGCACACCGTGAAGTCTCACAATCTCTGAAATGAAGAGCTGGGCATACTGTCCCGCAGTGTAATCAGTCCTAACGGGTAAAAAGTGAGCGACCTTGGACAACCTGTCCACAATTACCCAAACGGAGTCGTGACCCCTCTGCGACGTAGGCAACCCCGTGACAAAATCCATGGATATGCTCTCCCACATCCATACCGGAACCTCTAACGGCTGTAGCAATCCTGCTGGTCTCTGATGATCCACTTTTACAAGCTGACAAGTGGCGCATTTCGAGACAAACTCAGCGATATCTTTCTTCATACCGCTCCACCAATACTGCCGTCTCATGTCTTGGTACATTTTGTCCCCTCCGGGATGTACCGCGAACCGTGAGCCGTGCGACTCTGCCATCACATCGTGCCGCAATTCTTCCCCTTCCGGAACCACCAATCTCCCATTGAAGTGCAATCCCCCGTCTGAGCTAACGGTATAGGACTCGGCTCCCTCTGCTAGTAATCGAATTATCTGCTCCTGACAGAACGAGTCATTGGCCTGTGCCCGTACTACCTTTATGACAATCTGCGGGGTAACGGTCATCACAGACATGAAAGATCGGGCCACTGCATCCTGATGTCCCAATTCCTTCCACTTAGCTTTCCACACCTCTGCCACCTCATCTGCTGGCCTGCGGCTCAACGCGTCTGCTACCACGTTAGCCTTACCCGGGTGGTACTGGATGTCGAACTGGTAGTCTTTCACAAATTCAAGCCACCTACGCTGCCGCATATTCAATTCCTTCTGCGTGAACAGATACTGTAGTGACTTGTGGTCCGTGAACAACTGAAACTTCTCCCCCAAAAGATAGTGCCTCCAAATCCGTAAGGCAAATACTACTGCCGCCAACTCCAAATCATGTGTGGGGTAATTCTTCTCATGAGGCTTAAGCTTACGGGAAGCATAAGCTATGGCCTGTCTCTCCTGCTGCAACACACCTCCCAGTCCTTGCAAAGACGCATCGGTGTAAACCAAATACTCAACTCCCGGTCTCGGCAACGCCAACACAGGTGCTGAGGTCAATTTGTCCTTCAACTCATCGAATGCCAACTGACAGGCATCACTCCAGATATATGGCACACCCTTACGAGTAAGATGTGTCAAAGGACCTGCTATCTCTGAGAAACCCCGAATAAACCTCCTGTAGTATCCTGCTAAACCCAAGAAACTACGAATCTCTGTTGGTGTCGTGGGCTGTCCCCACTCCCTCACCGCTGACACCTTCCCCGGATCAACAGATATTCCCTGGTCGGAAATAATGTGACCCAAGAACTGGACTTCCTTCAACCAAAACCCGCACTTCTCATATTTTGCATATAGCTCGTTCTGACGAAGTGTCTGCAAAACCAGCCTCAAATGCTCGGCGTGCTCCTCCTCTGTCTGAGAGTAAACCAGAATGTCATCAATGAAGACAATGACAAACTGATCTAGGAAATCCCTAAACACTCTGTTCATCAAGTCCATAAACACTGCTGGAGCGTTGGTCAAACCGAAAGGCATAACCCGAAACTCGTAAGAACCATATCTCGATAAGAACGCAGTCTTCGAGACATCCTCCTCCCTGATACGCAACTGATGGTATCCCGACCTCAAGTCAATCTTCGAGAAGAAAGAAGCTCCTCTCAACTGGTCGAATAGGTCATCGATTCGAGGCAACGGATACTTATTCCGTATCGTGACCTTATTCAACTCTCGGTAGTCCACACACAACCTCAGTGAACCGTCCCTCTTCTTCACAAACAAAACTGGAGCGCCCCAAGGTGAGGTACTCCTACGAATAAAGCCCTGCCCTAACAGCTGCTCTATCTGATCCCGTAACTCTCGCATTTCAGCCGGAGCCATACGGTACGGTGCACGTGCTATAGGTCTCGTACCCGGTAGCAAATCAATAACGAAGTCTATCTCTCGACTGGGTGGTAAGCCTGGTATCTCCTGAAACACATCTGAATACTCCCTGACAACCGGGATCGAATCTAAAGGAATAACAACCTCCTTAGAGGTATCCTCCTCTATGTAATACAGATGAGTGGTCGATCCTCCCTCTGGGCGAGGCATCGCCACTACAAACATCTCTTGCCCCGGAATGGCAAAAACAATGCTCCCGCTGAAGCAGTCAATCATGGCCCTATATGCTACGAGCCAATCCATACCGATGATCACATCGTGAACATGCATGTTTAACACTAACATGTCCGCAGGTAATACCAAACCACCAACCTCTACCCCCACTCCCCGGCATATAAAGAAAATAAGTGACCCACTCCCTAATGGTGAGTCGACACACGTCACTGTGCTCTCTGCCGTAGCTAACAATCCCAAAGCTTTCGCGAAGTGTGTAGCTATAAAACAATGTGTAGCACCCATATCAAATAACACCCGACCCATAGTGCCATGGATAGGAAACGTACCCTCGATCGCGGGCGGGGCCTGTGGAACTGCAGCCTGGTGAACGTTGTAGACACGTCCATATTGTAGCTGCCCCTGCTGAGCTGGGACTGCTGGAATGGGTGGCAATGCTGCCATCTGTGGCGGTGCAGGAAGAGCTGCGGGAAACATAGGTCTCTGCGGCTCCTGGCGAGCACCCTGCTGCTGCTGCTGTGGGGCCCTGCCCCTATCAGGACAATCCTGCTTCTTATGGCCAGTCTTGCCACAAGTAAAGCACTTCCCTGGGAAGTTCCCTCCCCTCTGCCCCTGCTGTCCCCGGCCCTGGTGGCCGTTACCATTCCTCCCTTGGCCCTGCTGGCCCTGATGGAACTGCTGCCCATTCTGTCCCTGTTGGCCCTGCTGGCCGTTTGGACCCTGATGGCCCTGGCGGAAACCTCCCTGTCCCTGCCTGTAGTTCCCTGACCGGAACCTCTTGTTATCCCCCTGCTGGGAGCCCTGCTCAGTCTGTCTCTGCCCCTGACCCGATTGTGCCCCGCTGGCACCATGTCCTCCGGTCCTGCCCTGATGGCTAGACTCTCCCGACCGCTTGCCCTCGGCCATGTGAAAACGGTGGTCCTGGCAGTGCAATAACGCAGCGTTAACCACATCAGAATACGTGGCCAACGATAGGTTCCCTAGCAGATGCTGACGGATTCTCCAATTCAACCCATCAGTGAACTTCTCTATCTTCTTCTTCTCTGTTGGAATCTCGTCTGGAACGATATTCAACAGGTTAGTGAACTCGGCCTCATACTCGGCCACTGTCTTGCCCTCCTGCTTCAAACTCATCAGCTTCCTCCTCATCTCTGTATGAACTGCGGACGGAAAATACTTGCGGTCGAACCGCACCCAGAACTCCTGTATCGTGAGGGTATCCCTCTCCTCCGCGGTGGTAATAGACTCCCACCACTGTAGCGCAGATCCAACTAGCTTGAAAGTAGCTAGCACCTGTTTTTGAACATCAGTGCACTCATGCATCCTCAAATGCCTCTGCATGTCCTTCCTCCATTGGCTCGAGATAACCACATCTGAGCTTCCAGCAAACTCTGGTGGATGCGCTTTCTGAAAAGCGTCACGTACACGTTCCCAAGCAGACGGGAATGCATTAACCTGGACTGGCGCGGCAACCGGCGCCTGAGGTGGTGCCTGCTGAATCACGACAATCGCGGCATTTACCGCTTGGGCTACTATAGCAGCAACCTCAGCGGCGTTCAACATACCCTGAACTGGAGCGGGCTGGGGTTCTGGCGTTGCATTCCTGGGAACTCTTCGTGCACGTCGTGGAGGCATCTGAAATAAGAACAAAGTTTATAAGTTCACGGTTATAAACTTAATATAGCTGAAGAACGAAGCATACACAAAAAGAGTACAACAGTCCTAAAATATAGGGCTCTATATCAAAGAAAACGTAGCGGAAACATAATAGCCGTACAGATCCTAAAGGACACTAGAACCTGATGCTCTGATACCACCTGTGACACCCCGACTAATTAAACACCGGGTAGCTACTCCTTTATAAAATTAATTCAAAATGCCAAGTTGGCTC
Source organism: Sambucus nigra (assembly GCA_949130495.1). NCBI lineage: Eukaryota > Viridiplantae > Streptophyta > Magnoliopsida > Dipsacales > Adoxaceae > Sambucus > Sambucus nigra. Next base: position 324,014,170 of record OX422207.1, read on the forward strand.
AGTTAATAGCATCACTGTCGAAAACGTTTTATTATTACTAACCGCCTAGTATTTAAAAAGTAAGTGCCAAATTTTATTAAATCTGATTAACATGCAACAAGAGTAATGAATAACTAAATAACACCATTCACCATACTGAAGTAAAATGAATAACCATCACATTAAGTAAATAAAACCTGGAGGTAAAACTCCTCAAAACAAATCCCACAACTGATAAGTAAACTGAAATAAATAATTAAAACTGAATACTGAGCAATACATGCTAGAGTCTGAAAACTGAAATGTAAAAGAGGTCTCTAAAGAAATGGGCAACATGCCCTACAACTGATAGATAGTGACTCTGGAATCCAAAAGATGGAAGCGTCTATGAGCAAATCCCTGTAGCTTCCACAACCAGCTATAGCACGTCACCTGAATGAGAATCCTATGCTTGATGTCCTTGTGGCTGGGCACCTAAAATGGTTTTACAAGAAAATATATTTGAAAGCAAATGGGTCAGAGCCCGAAAGTGTTATATTTTAAAAACCTGCAAGTGCTTTAAAAACATTTAAAACATTAAATGTAAAGTACATGTTAGGACGTGCACTCACATTATATTCTCACCTCTCGTCTAACTGTGCACTCCTAACGCAAGTACCCATCTATAACTACCCATACTACTAGCTAACTGACAATATAACTAGCTAGACTACCAAAGGTTCTACCCATTTACTCGGTTCCATATAACATAACAACTCTCGTAATTAAATAGAGGTTTAATGTGAACACAGTTACTAAATATGCCAATGATATAACTATCAGTTAACTCATTATATAACTCGAAACAATACCGTAATATTTTTACAACATTAACATGAGGATTTCCATTAATTTAATGTATATTATTCACCACATAAATATACGATACAAGCACCCCGCAATCTAAGCTGTAGTGCACACATACTCTGCTATCCATCCCGGTACATCACGTACATAAGGATTACATATTCCGAATCTCTCAGGAATAGTTTACCGATAACAACATCACAAATAATGGAGGCGAACACAGTCACCATCACATGGGTCACGCACATACCTACGCTCCCATGGTCAGCGGACTTATTAATATCACAATAAGTCTTTCAATGACCTATGTTCATCAAGGTACCAGTCTATATCCCCCCCGTAGGCACACAAGGATTAGAGGGTCCTAAGCGAACGAAACCTCCCGTGATAGCAAGTATGGTAGGTATGTCATACAAACAATCCATATACTAATACTAAGTAAACACACATCTTAGTAATACCGTATTTTAATCGTAATACATATCGCAATCTTGTACTAACTAATTATCACAACCTATTTTATTCCGGTTCATAATTATACGCGCTATAATTCATCCTCACATCGTAGTAGTCACTCACGTCTCAACCCAAATGATTCATTGAATATAACTCTCGTATATGATTTACTCATCCCAACAACCCAAAAGTCCCAAATAAGTCACTATATCATCAAAGGGATGCTAACTCTACCCTTGAACCATCTCCCGAAACTCCAAAAGTCAAAACAGTCCAAAAAGGGTCAAACTGTCAACTCGTTAGAAGTCTCGTTCGAACGAGGCTTCGAACGAGTTTGGACTGTCAGGTCGTTAGAAGTCTCGTTCGAACGAGGCTGTTCGAACGAGATCCCAGTTCGTTCGAACGAACTGACCCTTCTAACGATATCTCGTTCGAACGAGATATCGAACGAAAATCCTACTCGTTAATAACGACTGGTCAACTCGTTAGAAGCTCGTTCGAACGAGCTCGTTCGAACGACCTGGGGCTGCTTCTAACGAGATGCCAGTTTCGGCCCAGAATTTCCCAAAAATCGTTTTTCACCATTTTTACTCCTCAAACCTCTTCTAAAGTTCGTTCCCACAATATATTGAGTTCTCTAATCATCCTCAAACATGTTAAAGGGCTATACTAACATCATTAAAGGGTTTGATATCATCTAAACATCATTAAATCACAATTTCTACATTAATTCCCAATTTTCTTCAAGAACATAAACCCTAACTTTTTCTCATCATAAATTCCCAGATTTTAATTCGTTTATACATCACCTAGATATGAAATATCCGAAATTAAATCTCCCAACAATGTTTCTACATGCAAACCTATCCCAACATTCAATAATAACTTCAAATTTCATGGGTTTTCTTTTAATCTTTCAAGAACAATTAAGATTCTTCAATTTCTAACATGGAAAAGACATTCTCAGTAATTAAATGGAAATAAAGTCACTTGCCTTGGTTTGATTTCTGAATTTGGTGTGGATTCGGTGTAGAATTTCTGCAGAATCTCTCTCTCTCTCTCCTTCTCCAAGCTTTCTTCTCCAAAAAGGCTATGGTGGCTAGGGTTTGCTTTGGGGAAACTTATGAAACCTAATTTCAATAAACCTCCGTAGCTTGTTGGGTTAATAAGGGTTGGTTGGGGTCAATCCTTATCAGATTACAACTCTCAATTTTCGTCACTTTTAATTACCCAAAAATACCAAATTACTAAAATACCCTTTAAGTTACCGGTATGGTCTAAAATTACCCCGGGACCCAAACTATACCCCCGGCTAGTGTTTTCTGACTATCTCGACCCTTCCGGACGCGTTGGCGCACTCAAAACGACCATACGGATTATAGATTTTAAATTCACTTTTATTAACAAAATATTATACCGTGACGCGGCGGTCCCACGCGTCTCAACAAAATTCCCAAATTGCCGTATATAAATCTCACGACAAATTTTATAATACCAAGTTCATATATAATCATATATGCACCTAATCAAATACCAATTCGCATCTCATTAGTATTTATAACCCGGATTAATTTCCAATTAATACGCAATTTAATTAATTAATCCCAAAAATAAATATAGTCAAAAGTACGGGGTATTACATACTCCCCCCCTAATAACTGAATTTCGTCCCGAAATTCGAAACTAGAAAGTACCTGCTAAAAATAACTCTGGATAACGTTCGCGCATCTCATCCTCGCGCTCCCATGTGGACTCCTCGACATTGTGATGTCGCCACTGAACACGCACTAACGGAACTATCTTTGATCGCAGTTTCCTTTCGCTTCGGTCCAAAATAGCAATCGGCCCCTCCTCATAAGAGCTATCCGGCTGGAGATCGATGTCCTCCACAGCAATGTGAGAATGAGCCAAATCATCCCTAAGGTATTTCCTCAGCGAGGAAATATGGAACACGTCGTGAATCCGATGCAAATGCTCTGGTAACCCGAGTCTATACGCAACCGGTCCGATCCGCTCAATAATAGGAAACGGCCCCACATACCTCGGTGCCAACTTCCCCTTCTTCCCGAAACGCATAATCCCCTTCATAGGAGATACCCTGAGCAAAACCTGGTCCCCCACTTGGAACTCCCTGAAAAACCTCTTTGCATCAGCATAACTCTTCTGCCTGTCTTGAGCTACCCGAATGCGACTTCGAATCAACTCAATCCTTGCCGAAGTATCCTGGATCACTTCTGGCCCAAGTAGTTTGTTGTCCCCCACTTCCAACCAACATGCTGGGGAACGACAAGGCCTACCGTACAATGCCTCAAACGGAGCCATGCCAATCGTGAACTGATAGGAGTTGTTGTAAGCAAACTCCACCAGTGGAAGGTACTGCTCCCATCCACCCACGAAGTCAATAATGCACATGCGTAGCATGTCCTCCAACATCTGATTGGTGCGTTCTGTCTGCCCATCGGTCTGCGGATGATAAGCCGTACTCAAACGCAATTCTGTGCCCATGGCATCCTGGAAACTTTCCCAAAATCGCGAAACAAATATCTTGTCTCTGTCAGACACGATATTCAGGGGCACACCGTGAAGTCTCACAATCTCTGAAATGAAGAGCTGGGCATACTGTCCCGCAGTGTAATCAGTCCTAACGGGTAAAAAGTGAGCGACCTTGGACAACCTGTCCACAATTACCCAAACGGAGTCGTGACCCCTCTGCGACGTAGGCAACCCCGTGACAAAATCCATGGATATGCTCTCCCACATCCATACCGGAACCTCCAACGGCTGTAGCAATCCTGCTGGTCTCTGATGATCCACTTTTACAAGCTGACAAGTGGCGCATTTCGAGACAAACTCAGCGATATCTTTCTTCATACCGCTCCACCAATACTGCCGTCTCATGTCTTGGTACATTTTGTCCCCTCCGGGATGTACCGCGAACCGTGAGCCGTGCGACTCTGCCATCACATCGTGCCGCAATTCTTCCCCTTCCGGAACCACCAATCTCCCATTGAAGTGCAATCCCCCGTCTGAGCTAACGGTATAGGACTCGGCTCCCTCTGCTAGTAATCGAATTATCTGCTCCTGACAGAACGAGTCATTGGCCTGTGCCCGTACTACCTTTGTGACAATCTGCGGGGTAACGGTCATCACAGACATGAAAGATCGGGCCACTGCATCCTGATGTCCCAATTCCTTCCACTTAGCTTTCCACACCTCTGCCACCTCATCTGCTGGCCTGCGGCTCAACGCGTCTGCTACCACGTTAGCCTTACCCGGGTGGTACTGGATGTCGAACTGGTAGTCTTTCACAAATTCAAGCCACCTACGCTGCCGCATATTCAATTCCTTCTGCGTGAACAGATACTGTAGTGACTTGTGGTCCGTGAACAACTGAAACTTCTCCCCCAAAAGATAGTGCCTCCAAATCCGTAAGGCAAATACTACTGCCGCCAACTCCAAATCATGTGTGGGGTAATTCTTCTCATGAGGCTTAAGCTTACGGGAAGCATAAGCTATGGCCTGTCTCTCCTGCTGCAACACACCTCCCAGTCCTTGCAAAGACGCATCGGTGTAAACCAAATACTCAACTCCCGGTCTCGGCAACGCCAACACAGGTGCTGAGGTCAATTTGTCCTTCAACTCATCGAATGCCAACTGACAGGCATCACTCCAGATATATGGCACACCCTTACGAGTAAGATGTGTCAAAGGACCTGCTATCTCTGAGAAACCCCGAATAAACCTCCTGTAGTATCCTGCTAAACCCAAGAAACTACGAATCTCTGTTGGTGTCGTGGGCTGTCCCCACTCCCTCACCGCTGACACCTTCCCCGGATCAACAGATATTCCCTGGTCGGAAATAATGTGACCCAAGAACTGGACTTCCTTCAACCAAAACCCGCACTTCTCATATTTTGCATATAGCTCGTTCTGACGAAGTGTCTGCAAAACCAGCCTCAAATGCTCGGCGTGCTCCTCCTCTGTCTGAGAGTAAACCAGAATGTCATCAATGAAGACAATGACAAACTGATCTAGGAAATCCCTAAACACTCTGTTCATCAAGTCCATAAACACTGCTGGAGCGTTGGTCAAACCGAAAGGCATAACCCGAAACTCGTAAGAACCATATCTCGACAAGAACGCAGTCTTCGAGACATCCTCCTCCCTGATACGCAACTGATGGTATCCCGACCTCAAGTCAATCTTCGAGAAGAAAGAAGCTCCTCTCAACTGGTCGAATAGGTCATCGATTCGAGGCAACGGATACTTATTCCGTATCGTGACCTTATTCAACTCTCGGTAGTCCACACACAACCTCAGTGAACCGTCCCTCTTCTTCACAAACAAAACTGGAGCGCCCCAAGGTGAGGTACTCCTACGAATAAAGCCCTGCCCTAACAGCTGCTCTATCTGATCCCGTAACTCTCGCATTTCAGCCGGAGCCATACGGTACGGTGCACGTGCTATAGGTCTCGTACCCGGTAGCAAATCAATAACGAAGTCTATCTCTCGACTGGGTGGTAAGCCTGGTATCTCCTGAAACACATCTGAATACTCCTTGACAACCGGGATCGAATCTAAAGGAATAACAACCTCCTTAGAGGTATCCTCCTCTATGTAATACAGATGAGTGGTCGATCCTCCCTCTGGGCGAGGCATCGCCACTACAAACATCTCTTGCCCCGGAATGGCAAAAACAATGCTCCCGCTGAAGCAGTCAATCATGGCCCTATATGCTACGAGCCAATCCATACCGATGATCACATCGTGAACATGCATGTTTAACACTAACATGTCCGCAGGTAATACCAAACCACCAACCTCTACCCCCACTCCCCGGCATATAAAGAAAATAAGTGACCCACTCCCTAATGGTGAGTCGACACACGTCACTGTGCTCTCTGCCGTAGCTAACAATCCCAAAGCTTTCGCGAAGTGTGTAGCTATAAAACAATGTGTAGCACCCATATCAAATAACACCCGACCCATAGTGCCATGGATAGGAAACGTACCCTCGATCGCGGGCGGGGCCTGTGGAACTGCAGCCTGGTGAACGTTGTAGACACGTCCATATTGTAGCTGCCCCTGCTGAGCTGGGACTGCTGGAATGGGTGGCAATGCTGCCATCTGTGGCGGTGCAGGAAGAGCTGCGGGAAACATAGGTCTCTGCGGCTCCTGGCGAGCACCCTGCTGCTGCTGCTGTGGGGCCCTGCCCCTATCAGGACAATCCTGCTTCTTATGGCCAGTCTTGCCACAAGTAAAGCACTTCCCTGGGAAGTTCCCTCCCCTCTGCCCCTGCTGTCCCCGGCCCTGGTGGCCGTTACCATTCCTCCCTTGGCCCTGCTGGCCCTGATGGAACTGCTGCCCATTCTGTCCCTGTTGGCCCTGCTGGCCGTTTGGACCCTGATGGCCCTGGCGGAAACCTCCCTGTCCCTGCCTGTAGTTCCCTGACCGGAACCTCTTGTTATCCCCCTGCTGGGAGCCCTGCTCAGTCTGTCTCTGCCCCTGACCCGATTGTGCCCCGCTGGCACCATGTCCTCCGGTCCTGCCCTGATGGCTAGACTCTCCCGACCGCTTGCCCTCGGCCATGTGAAAACGGTGGTCCTGGCAGTGCAATAACGCAGCGTTAACCACATCAGAATACGTGGCCAACGATAGGTTCCCTAGCAGATGCTGACGGATTCTCCAATTCAACCCATCAGTGAACTTCTCTATCTTCTTCTTCTCTGTTGGAATCTCGTCTGGAACGATATTCAACAGGTTAGTGAACTCGGCCTCATACTCGGCCACTGTCTTGCCCTCCTGCTTCAAACTCATCAGCTTCCTCCTCATCTCTGTATGAACTGCGGACGGAAAATACTTGCGGTCGAACCGCACCCAGAACTCCTGTATCGTGAGGGTATCCCTCTCCTCCGCGGTGGTAATAGACTCCCACCACTGTAGCGCAGATCCAACTAGCTTGAAAGTAGCTAGCACCTGTTTCTGAACATCAGTGCACTCATGCATCCTCAAATGCCTCTGCATGTCCTTCCTCCATTGGCTCGAGATAACCACATCTGAGCTTCCAGCAAACTCTGGTGGATGCGCTTTCTGAAAAGCGTCACGTACACGTTCCCAAGCAGACGGGAATGCATTAACCTGGACTGGCGCGGCAACCGGCGCCTGAGGTGGTGCCTGCTGAATCACGACAATCGCGGCATTTACCGCTTGGGCTACTATAGCAGCAACCTCAGCGGCGTTCAACATACCCTGAACTGGAGCGGGCTGGGGTTCTGGCGTTGCATTCCTGGGAACTCTTCGTGCACGTCGTGGAGGCATCTGAAATAAGAACAAAGTTTATAAGTTCACGGTTATAAACTTAATATAGCTGAAGAACGAAGCATACACAAAAAGAGTACAACAGTCCTAAAATATAGGGCTCTATATCAAAGAAAACGTAGCGGAAACATAATAGCCGTACAGATCCTAAAGGACACTAGAACCTGATGCTCTGATACCACCTGTGACACCCCGACTAATTAAACACCGGGTAGCTACTCCTTTATAAAATTAATTCAAAATGCCAAGTTGGCTCAGTTAATAGCATCACTGTCGAAAACGTTTTATTATTACTAACCGCCTAGTATTTAAAAAGTAAGTGCCAAATTTTATTAAATCTGATTAACATGCAACAAGAGTAATGAATAACTAAATAACACCATTCACCATACTGAAGTAAAATGAATAACCATCACATTAAGTAAATAAAACCTGGAGGTACTACTCCTCAAAACAAATCCCACAACTGATAAGTAAACTGAAATAAATAATTAAAACTGAATACTGAGCAATACATGCTAGAGTCTGAAAACTGAAATGTAAAAGAGGTCTCTAAAGAAATGGGCAACATGCCCTACAACTGATAGATAGTGACTCTGGAATCCAAAAGATGGAAGCGTCTATGAGCAAATCCCTGTAGCTTCCACAACCAGCTACAGCACGTCACCTGAATGAGAATCCTATGCTTGATGTCCTTGTGGCTGGGCACCTAAAATGGTTTTACAAGAAAATATATTTGAAAGCAAATGGGTCAGAGCCCGAAAGTGTTATATTTTAAAAACCTGCAAGTGCTTTAAAAACATTTAAAACATTAAATGTAAAGTACATGTTAGGACGTGCACTCACATTATATTCTCACCTCTCGTCTAACTGTGCACTCCTAACGCAAGTACCCATCTATAACTACCCATACTACTAGCTAACTGACAATATAACTAGCTAGACTACCAAAGGTTCTACCCATTTACTCGGTTCCATATAACATAACAACTCTCGTAATTAAATAGAGGTTTAATGTGAACACAGTTACTAAATATGCCAATGATATAACTATCAGTTAACTCATTATATAACTCGAAACAATACCGTAATATTTTTACAACATTAACATGAGGATTTCCATTAATTTAATGTATATTATTCACCACATAAATATACGATACAAGCACCCCGCAATCTAAGCTGTAGTGCACACATACTCTGCTATCCATCCCGGTACATCACGTACATAAGGATTACATATTCCGAATCTCTCAGGAATAGTTTACCGATAACAACATCACAAATAATGGAGGCGAACACAGTCACCATCACATGGGTCACGCACATACCTACGCTCCCATGGTCAGCGGACTTATTAATATCACAATAAGTCTTTCAATGACCTATGTTCATCAAGGTACCAGTCTATATCCCCCCCGTAGGCACACAAGGATTAGAGGGTCCTAAGCGAACGAAACCTCCCGTGATAGCAAGTATGGTAGGTATGTCATACAAACAATCCATATACTAATACTAAGTAAACACACATCTTAGTAATACCGTATTTTAATCGTAATACATATCGCAATCTTGTACTAACTAATTATCACAACCTATTTTATTCCGGTTCATAATTATACGCGCTATAATTCATCCTCACATCGTAGTAGTCACTCACGTCTCAACCCAAATGATTCATTGAATATAACTCTCGTATATGATTTACTCATCCCAACAACCCAAAAGTCCCAAATAAGTCACTATATCATCAAAGGGATGCTAACTCTACCCTTGAACCATCTCCCGAAACTCCAAAAGTCAAAACAGTCCAAAAAGGGTCAAACTGTCAACTCGTTAGAAGTCTCGTTCGAACGAGGCTTCGAACGAGTTTGGACTGTCAGGTCGTTAGAAGTCTCGTTCGAACGAGGCTGTTCGAACGAGATCCCAGTTCGTTCGAACGAACTGACCCTTCTAACGATATCTCGTTCGAACGAGATATCGAACGAAAATCCTACTCGTTAATAACGACTGGTCAACTCGTTAGAAGCTCGTTCGAACGAGCTCGTTCGAACGACCTAGGGCTGCTTCTAACGAGATGCCAGTTTCGGCCCAGAATTTCCCAAAAATCGTTTTTCACCATTTTTACTCCTCAAACCTCTTCTAAAGTTCGTTCCCACAATATATTGAGTTCTCTAATCATCCTCAAACATGTTAAGGGGCTATACTAACATCATTAAAGGGTTTGATATCATCTAAACATCATTAAATCACAATTTCTACATTAATTCCCAATTTTCTTCAAGAACATAAACCCTAACTTTTTCTCATCATAAATTCCCAGATTTTAATTCGTTTATACATCACCTAGATATGAAATATCCGAAATTAAATCTCCCAACAATGTTTCTACATGCAAACCTATCCCAACATTCAATAATAACTTCAAATTTCATGGGTTTTCTTTTAATCTTTCAAGAACAATTAAGATTCTTCAATTTCTAACATGGAAAAGACATTCTCAGTAATTAAATGGAAATAAAGTCACTTGCCTTGGTTTGATTTCTGAATTTGGTGTGGATTCGGTGTAGAATTTCTGCAGAATCTCTCTCTCTCTCTCCTTCTCCAAGCTTTCTTCTCCAAAAAGGCTATGGTGGCTAGGGTTTGCTTTGGGGAAACTTATGAAACCTAATTTCAATAAACCTCCGTAGCTTGTTGGGTTAATAAGGGTTGGTTGGGGTCAATCCTTATCAGATTACAACTCTCAATTTTCGTCACTTTTAATTACCCAAAAATACCAAATTACTAAAATACCCTTTAAGTTACCGGTATGGTCAAAAATTACCCCGGGACCCAAACTATACCCCCGGCTAGTGTTTTCTGACTATCTCGACCCTTCCGGACGCGTTGGCGCACTCAAAACGACCATACGGATTATAGATTTTAAATTCACTTTTATTAACAAAATATTATACCGTGACGCGGCGGTCCCACGCGTCTCAACAAAATTCCCAAATTGCCGTATATAAATCTCACGACAAATTTTATAATACCAAGTTCATATATAATCATATATGCACCTAATCAAATACCAATTCGCATCTCATTAGTATTTATAACCCGGATTAATTTCCAATTAATACGCAATTTAATTAATTAATCCCAAAAATAAATATAGTCAAAAGTACGGGGTATTACAGCTAAACAATGTCAGACATGCACTTGAGTAAACCACCATGGTATTTGGGGTTGTCAAGCAGTTGGTGAGCCACCTCTGCAACAACAGCCCCTGACACAAAGTGGTTAGGCAAAAGGCATGTCTTGGCATTTAATGTTTATGACGTGGAGACAACTAGTGCATCAGGCATTTAATGTTGTGACATAAAGTGTGAGGGATGTCTTTCATAGTCTTAAATGACTGAGTTGCCTCGGGGGTGGTGTGGGGGGCTATTTAAGGACCCCAACCACCTTTGAGGAGAGTGTGTTCTTTTGAGAATCAAGGAGTTATCGCTAGAGAGAGTTATTACTAACCAGAGAGTTTCACCCACTCACCATTGTTATTAATCATGAAGCTTTTAATACTTGACAGAGAGAAAAGTGCGTTTTGGGTGTGTTTCTACCTGCCTACCAAGGTGTATCTAGGATGCTTACTCCCCTCTCCCTCTAGCTAAGTTATTTCTAAAATTCCATTACTACTTTTCTGGGTCATACACGAGAGATTTGTGAGTTTAAGTCGAGCTTCATCTTCATCAGGCTTGTGTTGGCATGTTCTATTACTAATCCAAAGTTTTGTGCTAGTTAACTTATCATTACTATACTTAAAAGCGGTTACGCCTCCACCTACGATCTAAAGTACCCTCCTACATACATGCACACACACTCACCCACCTACACACACACACAAACACACCACTCCCATACCCCCTGCCCACCATGCCCCTACTCAAACCCCCTCCCCCTCCCCCTACCACACACATACGCACGCACATACACGCACATGCACACACGCACACACACACACACACATACATACACACACATACACACCTGTACACGCATACACACACACCACCCATATATACACACACACACACACATACACACACATATATACAAAGGAAAGAGACAGAGAGGGAAAAAACCAGAAAATCGCTGAGAGAGAGAGAGAGAGAAAGCAGTAGCTTAGAGAGAGAAAGAGGGAGGAAAACCAAAACAATGGGAAAAAATGAGGAGGAGGATTTTTTTACTGTCAAAGTTATCACGGACTTGTCACGATCAATGACCGTGACAAGATGTTGTGACGGACTTGTCATAGCCAATGATCGTGATAAAAATGCGTATTTTTTTGTCACGGTCATTGCTCGTGATAAGGGTGACCGGCTGAAGGGTGCCAATTTGAGCTTTTGGCTGTAGTGTGAAAACATTGATGAGGTTATTTTTGGTGATGTTTATTAGCTGGGCAGTCCGGATAGGCATGAATATAAAAACCTCTTTGATAATAAAGAGGACTTCGACTACGATGTGGTTGACATATTTAAGTATAGAAACATGACCTTACGGTGGATGGACCCGTTGAGGGTACCCGTTGGAACGTTCAACTCAATGTTAGGTCACCAACCTATTTGAATGGAGTGACTTAGTATCGCTACGACCTGTTTCAAGATATTTCAAGTTATGATAAATGAACTTTTCGAAATGTAATACTTATATATTAAAATACTTACAAAGGCAACCTTGCAGCTTGCGTATCTTCCTCAAAGTTGTGTGTTGTTGAGCTCCATGGACCCGTTGTTTATGGTTCTTTAGAGAACTCCTCGGCATCAGCGTCGGCATACTCGGTCTCGACGAGGCATTTACGAATGAATTGTTGTGTCGGGAGAGGGGTACCTATAACTTTTCGTCCTCCCTCTCTCTGAGCGCCTTTTGGACCTTACCTGCCAGTTTGGGTATAATACGATCAAAATGATCATTTCTTCTTTATAATTACTCAGTGTAACGTTGGAAAATATCATTAGGAGGTGGTGCTTTCTATGAATGCTTTGCATTATTGGCTGCTAATTCACCCTTATACATTTTTATTTTTTGAAGATTGTGAAATTGGTTGGAGTCATAGTTGTAATACGTGGAGATAACTACAAATGCTTTTGTTCTACGCTAATTTCAAGTTGGTAGAAAAGTTGAGATAATCCTCAAATTTATAGACATTTCGAATCCGCAATTGATAAATGAAATTTTAATTATATAATTGATATATCGAAATCACAGTTCGTAACATCGATTTCAACATGAATTCGCAATTAATCGTGATTTCAATACGATTAACTATACACCATGATCACCAAACATACCATTAATCCAAACTAAATTCGCTCTTGAGAACAACAAATTCAACATAAAATCACGAATTTAACAAATACGTTATTTTTGTAAATACGTTAGGGAAGTATGTTTTTAAATTGCATTATTTCAATAAAAAACACTAAATCAACACACTTAAAACCCAGATCTCCATTTTGCCCGGTAGTGTATACATAGAAGAGACTTATCGGGTCGGACCTATCAAATCAGTAACCGACGGTCCACATAAACTGATCAAAGTTTCCTCATTTGATCAACACCGTCCATATAACTAGGGTTTACATCTGTTAGTTGTTTTATACCCTCTTGTTAGTGAGGCTAGGCTTTTCTCTTCAGTTACAGATCGAGCCGACCTCCATTTTATCCAAGGGTATGTATCCAAATCAATGCTTCATTTTATTTTATATATTTATATATATGAATCCATAAATCTTTAATTTGAATAAGCCTTTGGTCTTAGAACATGAGTATGACTATGTTTGGGCTCGATTAATGCCTATGTTTGTATTGAATCTGTTATTTCTAGTGGTGGATTGTTGGGTAACTTTTATTGTGTTTAACATAACAAAGGTTTAATTGTTTTTCTGATTGCACATTTTGTGTACAAAGGGTTTTTGTTGGAGAAGTGATTTTCACAATGCCAATACATGTAAACAATGCTGATTACGAATTGTTTGTTGGGAACCTGTTTTCTGTAAGGCCTCACATTCAATCTTCTATTAAAAGTTGCTTTTTTAATGTTTTCTGGTGGGTCGAATATGGTTTATGTTTGAATTGTATCATGAAAAATTGGATTATATGATTTTGTGTGAATTAAATTATTGGGTTAAGTCATATAGGCACATGATTTCTTTTAGTATATTTCGTGATGTTGTGAGGACAATACTCTCCCTCCCAACCGTACCCCATTATATATACATATATTAATGTTTATAGGTGTGGAAAGATGAATTTTGAGTCCCACCCTGGAGGCTTTTTGGAGCAAAAACGCTTGAAGCTTAGTTGGTTTAGTGTCCCCAACAAAGGCATACGTTTATTTTGTGCTTTTTTGCACTTGTCACTCTTTGCAAAATCAATGTTTTGACTGTTATCAAGGTAAATATTATAAAAAAGCGTGCAACACATAAGCTAGACTGTTCCAGAGGAAAAACTAAAAAGAAGACCAGTGAGAAAAGGGTTTAATATGTGTTTGTGTGCTCAGAATTTAGATTTATTGGTATTATTCAGGTTTCTGGAAGCATTCTCGATGAGGATGTAAAACAATAACCTACATAGTGCATTTTCGTGGAATATGATGTTGAAATAATTTGTTTATTGGTGCTATCCACTTTGTGAAATTTGTGTATAATGTTTGTTTAAATAATATGTTCTTTATCTTCTCAAATTGATTGTTTGAGTGTTACTGAGTTTTAAGTTTACACTTTTTGTCATGAAAATGCCTAGTGCCCTTGCCTTTCAAACCATACATATTCTGGAATTAGAGTCAATGAAAGCTGGCGCATTTGTACTTTGACAATTGTTGTACCAGAACCACAAATTGATGTTATTTATCATTCAATTCTATAATTCCACTTCTTATACTCTGATGTTAGATTCCCTTGCACTTGTTTGCTAAATCATTGCGATGTAAATCAGATCTGTCAAGATGTATACTTCGAAGAAGAAGATCCATAAGGATAAGGATGTGGAACCTACTGAGTTTGAGGAGACTGTTGCACAGGTTTTTATTGTTACCTTCGCTATAAGCTATTGTTTGTTGGCTTGCTTATTTTTTCATATGCTTCGTATTAACTACATTTCTGTCTGAAACATATCTGCAGGCGTTGTTTGACTTGGAAAACACGAACCAGGAACTTAAAAGTGAGCTGAAAGACCTTTACATCAACTCGGCTCTGTAAGGATTCTATTGATAATCTGATAGCATGTTAAACTTTTGACCCCTTCTATCTTTAAGCTCTCTGTGCTAATGTTTTATTTATACTCTGCATGCAGTCAAATTGATGTCTCTGGAAATCGCAAAGCTGTTGTGATCCATGTTCCCTACCGATTGAGAAAAGGTTTTCGCAAGATTCATCTTAGGCTCGTAAGGGAACTTGAAAAAAAGTTCAGTGGAAAGGTAACTTGTCAATTTTTTTCATTATTTTATCATAATTAAAGCATAGATATGGAGTGAATACAGTGACTGCTACATCGGCATGTATTATGCTCCAAAGAACATTTCTAAGATTCAAAGTCATCAATTCAATATTTTGTTCCTTGTTAAAATAAGAGATTTAACAATCACACAGAAGGGTCATCCCTTTTGGGATCGACGTAGATCTGTTCCTCGACCAAGACGGGTTTTATATGGTCGGCATGTACTGAGTATAGTCGAGATTGACTTTAAATTACATCATGGCTTCGTATCTTTATTATATCTATTGCATTTGAGTGTTTATTTGTAAGAACTATTCTGAGGTTGGTGTGCATGTTGTGATTGGCAGGACGTCGTCGTTATTGCCACCAGAAGAATTGTGAGACCCCCAAAGAAAGGGTCTGCGGCTCAGAGACCTCGCTCGCGTACACTTACAGCTGTTCATGATGCCATGCTTGAGGATGTTGTTTACCCTGCTGAGATTGTTGGAAAACGCATCCGATACAGGATTGACGGGTCAAAAATAATTAAGGTAATTTCCAAACACTTAAAAAGTCTTGTTTTGAATTGCAGTGAGATATTTATAAACATGGCACAAGTTCAATAATATTCCACTTTAACCCAGGCACAACAAAACAGTACTAAAAGTTTTAAGAGGTTCAAAATTAATACTTAGAAAAATTGTTACCTGCACTCTGTGTCAATTTGTGAGGTGTCTTATTCAGGTTGCGTTATCATTTCAAATATTCGTCAATCTTGTTAATTCTTTATCTCAATCAAAGCATTTGACAGGTCCTCCATAAACTAGAAATTTGTTAATTCTGAAATGTTAGTATTTATACAATGGCAGATTAAGACGTGGGTAATGTTCTACTGTTTTTCACATAACATTAGTTAAACAGGCTTGTTGTGGTCATTTTTAGCCCGTTTATAATTTATGTTGGTTGCGTCAAGAAATGGACAACTCACCTGCTAATTCTATGTTAGCGTGTGCTGTGTCTAAAATGGTCACCCACTGACTCACACCCTCTGTAATGTTAGCGTTATAATTCTTAGTCATGCCTTGATGTCTTTGTTGTTGCAGATTTTCTTGGATCCCAAGGCCCGTAACGACACTGAGTACAAGCTGGAGACTTTCACGGGGGTTTACCGAAAACTTTCAGGGAAAGATGTTGTCTTCGAGTACCCCATCACTGATGCTTAAAGATTTGCTGGCAATGAGCCTTCTTGTTGATGCCTCTGTTTTGTTGAGCTTTCCTTGAAAGGCATGCTTCGAGGGTCTATTTAAAATTTTGACTTGAAAGGGGTTTATGGTCTTTTGCATAGGAAGCAGGAAACCTTTTTAAGTTTTCTTTTTTTTTTGTCGTCAAAATCTGGAACTTTTGGTTGTAAAACTCCTATACCATCTTCCTTCAAGGAGTGAATACTCTCTTTTGCAGACTGAAACAGTTTCAATTATTTGTTGCACTCCACATTTAGATTCTATTGATGCATATTTTTTTGTTGTCGTTTTTCATTATCATGTTTTATTTCCTGAGTGCCCTTAACCTTAGTCCTATTAAAATTGTTGTTGTATTCAAAGAGTAGTCCTTTAATCAATTAACTCAAAAGGTTAATTAAGAAAAATATCATGTTCTTGGAGTGTCTTTAAATCATATTATTTCTCTTCAAAAATATCAATGTTAGATAAGAATTATCCCCACCCCACATATAAGAGTAGCATTGTTTTTCAATTGGCAAAAATGTAAAAGCAAATTAACGCTCCAAATTTGACACATCTTCCACTTACCAAATCAACGGTTGAGATTAACCCCCAAATTTATTATGCCGCCCAAACTTTTGAGAAATCCCGCTCAAACAAAACACACCAATTTATTCTCCCTGACAGTCTAACCCCCTCTCAACTCTCTTCTCTCACTATCCCCTTCCAAACCCCTAACCATTCCTCTACTACTCATCTCTTTCTCTCTCCCTCTCTTCATTTCTTGATATTCGTGCTACTCCAATCAAGCGTTTTTTTGTCTAATCATCTCTATATAGTTGTAGTCAAGGATTTGGTTTTTTAGGTTTTAAAAATTGGTACTTTGGTGCGATTTTATTTTTCTCATATGTAGTTTTTGGTTGTTTTGCAAATATAATCGATTTTGTTTTTCTCATATGTAGTGGGGTATACTATCTAATCTGTGTTCAAATCAATTTATTGTATTCTTTGATACTAACACATGTATCTCGGTTTCAGATTATTGGAGCTTCAAAAGGGGTTATATATATATATATATATATATATATATATATATATATATACACCCCACAATGGGATTCCTCACACATAAAATTGTTATCTTTTTATTCCTTTAATTTATGACTACTAAGTTCATCATTTTAATTTGTATTTCATTGTTTATCCATTTCATTCATTTTCATAATTATCCATGACATAGGATTGCTATTTAAAATAAGAATATCAACTCCGCAATCATTTATTAATCATTTGTCATTTTTTCTGGAGTTCACCAAATTCCATATAAATTCACGGGCTCATACTGTGTCCATCATAAATGCTACAACCAATCGCTTTACTAGCCAATCGTTGAGTCTAAGACGAAGCTGCATTCTAGGGTTCCGTGCCTTTTTAAAATTTATTATTGGTAACTCCTTTGTGAAAACTCTTTCATTTTCATTAAGTTCATCATTTTCTATCCAATTGACAGACTTTAACAAAATATCCGGCCTACCAGCATATTTATTACTTGTAAAATTATCCATTAGTATCACTTTTGTACTTTAATTTTTTATACTTAGCCAGAGGGACCAAACTACACAAAATACTTTCCACATATTTTACACTTTCCATGCTCATTATGTACTTAAACATGCAACTTTAAGTCCTCGAGCCTCTTGGGGTTGAATTTGTTCAACACAACACTTAAGGTCTATTTGTAAATCACAAGTTTGGGAGCAATTTTGTAACATGCTAAAATTTGGGGCTATTAAGAGAACGAAAAATACTATATTTTGATGGGATGGTTTAAACGTAACACAAACCAATTTTTAGAAATAATTTTTAAAATTTACTTTTAAACAAAATTAATTCAAATTAATGAAGCCTAAAATTCAACGTTGCACAATTAAATGAGTTGTGATTGAACCGATTTTATCTTAAATCTAAGCATGCATCTAAGTGAGTATTGCAAGATAAAATAAATCAACCAGAACGCCTGATGTATGAGGAAAACCCAAATGAAAAAAACTTTGGATGACCAAGTTACATAAAGTCCACTAGGTACGGAATTGTAAAAGGACATGATAGAAGACTTACAACATAGACTCGCAGCCTTGATGCTCTTTGTTCCTTCAACTTCTTCTCAGTGACAGGCAGGAGTCCACATGCGAAGCTGCAACAACGTGTGAGTCCACACACACCTCGAAATCCACCGATAACGCTTAGTAACCATCATGCACACCGAGTCCATCATATGTAAACCAACGAGCAAATAATCCTCCGCAAGAAACAATTCTCAACAAGATGTAAAGTATAAACTATGATGCCAAAAATACGATCTCAAAACATATATATAAAGAATCTTGGATCGTAAACTAATTGCGTTAAATAAGAGTCTGTGTTTGGAAAATTTAATCATGAATGATTACAAAAACATTAGGAACTTTTTGGAAGAGTTTAAGCTCTCAAAAGGATGAAAAAAGTCATGTTAGAAGCTGCTGCTCCGCACTACTTAAAATGAATGGAAACTAAAGATAATGGGAGTAGTGAGGAGAGTGGAAAAAACTGCCATTTTTTTAAAAATGCGTCCGGTCGTTCGAACTACATAAGATCTCCTTCGAGTGACGTACCCTTTCCCGTTCGATTAGAAATCGAATGAGTTCTTAGATGTACCTCGTTTGAAGTTCGTTCGAACAAGGTTACTAATCTCGCTGGAATGACATTCGAACAAGTTATCTAACAAGATTCTAGATAGGGCAAAGCTTTCGAAAATTAACCTTGTTTTATATCTCGTTCGAATGATATAGGAGCCTTGTTCGAACGACATATAAAAAGTCATTCTAACGACCTGTGAAAAAACAAAATATTTTTCTCTAAAAAATATAAAATCATTTTAAAAAAATTTAAAAATCTTAAAACCCAAAATAAAATATCCAAGGTTCAACATAAAATATGCATTCATACCTGAGAGATCCTTAAAACGTTGATGACGAAACATGACACAAAATATGGCATGATGATGTGTGCTCTTTAGGTTGGCCGCTATGTCTTCAACGAATATGTCATAGGCCTGAAAGATCACTAACTCAAGTCTTAACTTATGACTCAAAAATGTTTTATCCGGAATTAAGGCAATATATACAAATTGAAAATTTGTCCTTACAAATCTCTCCTTTTGACTATTCCGGGACAAAACCAAAAATAAAAATATCTATGGGCCGTTAAGCTCATCTAAAATACTCAATCCCAACCCCAAAAGGAAAAATACAGGTGCTTGACAGACACATACTCTGAGTAGCTTTTCTCTTGTGTAAACTTTATCGCATCGTTGCAAACTTGTACACTTAAACAGACCTTCAAATACAAAGAGAATACAACAATATAAATTTGCATAAGAATAAACTGTGCCCCTTTGTCTAACAATATCCACCTAAACTGTGCCCCTTTGTCTAACGTCTCCAAATGAAAAGAGTTAAATACCATTTCTCTCATTTTTTTCTTTTCAGGAATAGATAAAGATTAAGTCGCATAAAATAACTAATTAATTCTCCCCCTAAATGAAATCGGGGATACGCATAAAGGAAAAACAAGTATATCATGAAATGGTGTATAATGATACAAGTAACAACAAATCAACTTAGCAACACAACTACAACTAATTTAAACAAAGAACAATAGATACCAACTATGATGTAATAACTTAATGATACCAACTAGAATGTACTAAGAGAAGCATATGATACCAATGTAAAACAAGCAACAAGATAGATACCAACATTAACAAATAACATACCAAAATAAAATATAGATTTAAAAACTGATGGCATACATGGACTAGATACAATCGCAAAGACTCAAAACAAACGAAACCACACACACACATTTACACGCGCGCGCGCACCCACCCACCCACCCACCCACATATATATGTATAAATAAATAAATAAACATCACACAAGGCACTAAACACAATAAGCTTTCCACACTCGTATGGCATAAATGTGTCTAAATAAACATGTGGTAAACGGAGTGAAGGGGTGTGAACTAGATGCACAAGAATTATGACCCAATCCCTTAAACATGTTCACTGAGTTCTATTGGACCACAAAACTTCATCAAACTTAGATTTAGCCTCAAGTGACAAGATAAAGTGAACTCAAAGAACAAACAAGCATAATGCACACAATCCTAGAATTTTGATGATTCTAAAAATCAATAGAGTCATGACATTTAAGTATAGCTCAGATTCATTGTGCAAACCCATTGATCTTCAACTTTAACACCCTTAAGACTAAACATATATTATTTTTATAACTTAAATCTTTTAAAGATACCAATTTTGATGATCAATATTAAACACAAGGCCTTGCAAATTTATTCTTTTCTTCCGTCTCTTAATTTTTTACGTTGGTTGACGGTGGTTTTCCCGCAAAGAAGATTTGCTCATTCTGTAGCCCTTTTTTGTCCAGCCTCAAATTTTTTGATAAAAAGTAAACTCACGGGCAATGGTTCTTACATGCACAAATCCCTGATAGTCTAAAGATATGTAGAATACAAGATTGATGGGAGAACATCTCACTTAACTCAAATATAATATGTGAAGTTAAAATTTAAAAGAGTTCATGCATGTGTGTGAAGAGCCATATACAAAGTAAATCTATTAAGCACATCAAAGTCAAATAACTCCATACAAGCATGATTAAGAACAATTTAAGCATTGAACATCATAAACAAAAGTTCTAGACACATGGAATGATATTGGATTCAAACACAAGGATATGCCACACAAAGTGTATAAAACAAAACTACACACAAACAAAAAAAAATCCTTTTTTTTGAGGTTTTAAACTTTTCAACCAATTTTAAAATAGAGGTAACTCAAAAGATAAACAAAATCTTTTTGTATTTTTCGATAAGACTCAATAAATAAAAGTTACAAAAGATTCAAACCGCATATAACTAGCAAACACATATATTATGAAGTAAAAAAGCTGGTGTATGTAAATATGCGAACACAATCAACCATTATATTTAGCATGGAGTGTATCATGTGCTATCATTCGAGAAATAAGAAGTCTATCATGTAAAACATCTAAATCGGATTTACTAACCCACATAGGTGAAACGAGATGTTCTCGGGCTTTGGTAACCTTGGTGACTCTAGATTTAGACTTCCTAGGACCGTTTTTAAGATAAAAATAAAAATGCCTAAGGTGACCCTTCCTATGACAATGTGTGCATGTAAAGACACGAGGAATATTACCTAAGGGGTGACCTCTTTTAACGTTCCTAGCAATGGTTAACTCTCTCAAAAATATGGTTTTGTCTTTACTAGCGGAAGCATTTTAAATATCGAAGCCAATACCACACTTGTCATATTTGATTTTAATGGTGTCTAGCATCTTATCCAACTTTTCAGACCTATCCAAATAAAATTTGACGCGACTCGAGTCTCTTAATCTATCTTCAAGCACCACTATCCTAGACTCAAGTAAACGCCTAGACTACTCAAACTCAAGAACCACTTTCTTCATAGCCTCCATTAAACCTCAAAGACTATCTCTCTCACCCTTAACATAATCAAGCTTCTCTCGAAGATTCCTCTCACACGCCCTAAGATCTTCAATTAAAACACTCTTCATTATTTCCTACGACACGTTCTTTCAGCCTAGCTTCCAACTTCAAGTTTGCCTGTTTCAATTTTAAGAATTTTGCATACAGCTCACGAAAGGCAACTTGGAGTTCACTCTCCTCCTCCTCCTCCTCCTCCTCCTATTGTTCATCCTCACTCTCTTCTCCACTCTTTTTACCGTTATACACTTGGAATTCACAAACGATGGCCTCGGTAGTTTCATGCAAAGAAATATCTTCATGGAAATATTTCTTATCAAAACTGACATGACTAGCCATGAACGTGATGAAGTTGCACTCAATGGCATAATCGGGTACCTCTTCCGATTTACTATCACTAAGGATGGAATTATATGAAATCTTCTTTCCCTCCTTCCTTAGTTTAGTGGGAAACTCAGTTACCCTATGTCCATAACCTTCACAACCAAAACATCTTTCCAATTTATACATCTTAAAGCTATCATCACAATTTTTAGGGAAGTGATCGGTCTTGTTATGCTTATTTTTCTCAAACTTCCTCACATCTTTCGATAGTTTTTGAAACTTGAGAAAATTTCTAAATTTCTTATTAAACATGGCCACATCATCGGGATCGATCTCAAACTCATCATCCGAGACTTGTGTTTCCTCCTTCTGAGCTTTTAAAGAAATGCCCTCATCTTGCTTCTTCGCTTTCGAGGAAAACATGTCAAGCTCCTTGGTTTGTAAGTCACCTACAAGCTCTTCAAGTTTCTTAGAATCTTAAGTATTCAAGGTATTCAAAACCTTCACTTTTGGTTTAAATCTTTTAAGCAACGAACTTAAGATTTTCTTAGTTACTCGGTTTTTGGGTATTTTATCTCCCAAGTTAAAAGTCGAGTTAACTATGTCAGACAGTCTGGCATAAAACTCATCAAAGTTCTCATTCTCCAACATATTAATGGTTTCAAACTGAGTGGTGAGGTTTTGGAGTTTGGAAGCCTTAACAACACTAGTACCTTCATGGGTGAGTTAGAGTATGTCCCAAGCCTCTTTAGACATTTTACATGTCATAATAAGGAGAAACTCCTCCGGGGTGACGACACAAAACAAAGCATTCAATCCACGTGAATTATAATGACATAATTTATCCTTATCCTCATTCCATCTTTCTATGAGTTTATGAACACGATCTTCACCGACTAAAGTAGTGGGTGGCGTAGAATAATTTTTCTAACATTGTTCATAGCAGAGTTTTAGACTAGTTTGGCATATCCCGTTATAAAAAATTCACGCACCGTCAAGACGTACCGAACTCAAGCATCTCCAAGTTTGAAGACTTTTCAACATCCCGTAAGGGAATAAAATAATTTAGAGTTTAAATTAATTTACAGAATTTATGTTTGGGATGCATATTTTTTTTAATAAAAAATGAAGAATTCTTTATTTCAGAAAGAAAAATATTTTTAATTTAAATCTCGTTCAAACGAGATCACATGTTGTTCGAAGGCCATTCAATGTGTTTTTAAAACGAGGTTCAAATGAGGGTTTGATGCTTTAATTTTTTGGATGTCGTTAGAAGCGAGCCTTGTCTTGTTTGAACGAGATCATCATATATTTAGAATTACATAGCATTATCATCCGAACGCCGCCGCCACCTCAAAATTTGTGAATGTCTTATAAATACCTATTTAGTGTTCAATTTTTCTAAGACTTTTGCCAGATTCATTTCTGCGTAACGTTTGCGAAAGTTCTTTACTTTTTATGTTGCAAAAACACTGTTTAATTCACAAAAAAATCCTGAATATTTAGTTTTGTGAATTCGTTTAAACCCTAGAAAGTTTTGTATACTTTCATACATCGTTGTGGAGAAGGCATATCCATGACTGACTTGTGATACCTGAGGGAACTCACTGTTGAAGATAAAGGCTGAGGCTGAAGAAGGGCTACGGTCTTTTGATTCTTGCGAGGATAATAATTGTTCTTTAGATAACACGTTATACTTGTGGCGGTTATCAAGTAGTTTGTAAGTGACTGTCTTGTAATATTTCTAAAGTGCTGAAAAAGGTTTTATCCGAAAGATTTTTTTCCCTGAAACCTTGTCTTTATCTAATGCTTGATTTTATTAATCTGTTTTATCACATAGATGCATGTTTATGATAAAAAGATAAAATTGATTATGCCCTATCAAATTTGAATATTTGTTGAGCATTTTTTTTCCGCCTTCTCATAGTGGTATAAGTACCTTCCACTTTCTCAGGTCGGGACAACCCTCTAACAACTGCTTGCCTAACCCGCTCATCTAACGACTTAAGTGCTATTTTCATACACGATTTCCAATAGGTTTAGTTAGAAGCATTGAAAACTAAAACCTAAAAAATGATTGATTTTCCATATTCTAGCCATAACAAGATCTAACATGCTGAGGAAACAGGAAATACTATATTTTGATGGGATGGTTCAAATGTAAAACAAACCAATTTTTAGAAATAATTTTCAAAATCAACTTTTTCTTAAATAAAATTAATTCAAATTAATGAAGCCTAAAGTTAAATGTTGCACCAATTAAAAGAATTGTCATTAAACCGATTTTATCTTAAACCTAAGCATGCATCTAGGTTAGAAGTGAAAAATAAAATAAACCAACCACAATGATCGATGTATGAGGAAAATACAAATGGGAAAAACCTCGGACAACCCATCCACTAAGTACGAAATTACAAAAGGACACGACATAAGACTTACAACACAGACTCGATGCCCTCGCAAGCCTTAATGAACTTTGTTCCTTCAACCTTTACTCAGTGAACCACATGAGTCCACCCGTAAAGCTACAATAACGTGCGAGTCTACATACGCCTTGAAATCCACCGATAAGGCTTAGCAACCGTCACGCACACGGAGTCCACCGTATGTAAACCAACGAGCACAAAATCCTCTATAAGAAACAATTTTCAACAAGATGTAGAGAATAAACTATGTTGCCAAAAAACGATCTCAAAATATATATATGAAGAATCTTGGATCATAAACTAATTGGGAGTAAGCAAGGGTTTGTGTTTGGATAAATTAATCATGAGTTCCTAACGAAACATCAAGAGACTTTTTGAAAGAGTTAAATCTCTCAAAAGGATGGAACAGTCTGTTAGAAACTGCTGCACCGCATTACTTGAAATGGTTGGAAAATAATGATAATGGGAGTAGTGGGGAGAGTGGAAAAAACTATCATTTTTTGAAAAATACGCCCAGCTGTTCGAACGATGTACCCTTTCTCGTTCGACAATAAATCGAATGAGTTATCAAACGAGTCTATAAAGACGTTAGTTGTACCTCGTTTGAAGTTCGTTCGAACGAGGGTACTAATCGCGTTGGAATGATCTTCGAACGAGTTATAAAACAAGATTCCAGAGAGGCCAAAGCTTTCAAAAATTAACCTCGTTTGATATCTCGTTCAAACGATGTAGGAACCTCATTTGAACGACCTGTGAAAAAATAAAATATTTTTCTCTAAAAAATATAAAGTCATTTTAAAAAAAAATTTAAAAATCATAACGCCTAAAAATAAAATATCCAAGGTTCAACATAAAATATGCATTCATACCTGAGAGATCCTTAAAACATTAATGACGAAACATGATACGAAGCACGACATGATGATTTGTTCTCTTAGCTTGGCCGTTATGTTTTCGATGAATATGTCATAGGCTTGAAAGGTCACTAACTCAAGTACGAACCTACGACTCAAAATGTTTTGTCAGGAATTAAACCAATACATTTAAATTGACTTAATTGAAATTTTCCTTATAGCTATTTCAAAATATTTAAAAGTCCAAGGGTTGATATGTAATTATAATAAATATAGGGGTTATTTTGTAATTAATCAAAGTTTATGGAGTATTTTATAATTATCCAAAAATTTAGGGTTATTTTGTAAAAATTCAAAGTTTAGAGACTGTTTCATAAAAAATCAAACTCTAAGGATTGTTTTGCAAATAATCAAAGTTTAAAGGATGTTTTGTAAATACTCAAAGTGTAGGGTTTGTTTTCCAAAGATTTACCTAAAGTACATTTCTTTGATCAAAATAAAATATTTTGACAAGTTTAAGGTTTAGACTATAATTTCATGAAGATTTGAGATCAAAACCTCTCTTATAAAAGTTTATGGGTGAAAACACAATTTATAACATCATTGACCCCCCGAATAGTAGTTTTTCAAAAGTCTAGGGTTTATATAGTATTTAAAATATATTATTTTTACACATAACCCTTAAACTATATTTTTAATTTTTACATTAATATTTCAATAACCAAATGCAACAAAAATTTCCAACACCCATTTATATATACATATACTCCATACACATATAAAATCACATAAATGTATTCTTATTCATATTTAAATATGAAGATTATTCAACATACCTACTTACTTGAGACCAAAGCATGTAGAAAAATGGTTGCGAAGAGGGCACCCCCACCTCCAAAGGTGACCTTAAGGAGACACCAAACTTCTTAGTGTAAAAATGCACTCCAATATATTTTTCCTTTGCATTTCCACTTCAAAACTCCACCAAGAACACTCCCTGATACACCCTAAAACTCACTCATTTTAGGTTAATTTTCCCTAAAAAATACACAAGCAGAAAGGACTTGGGAGAAAAATGTGTTTTCTCTCTAATTTCACTAGTCCAAATGGGCATATGCTGAAAGCTTACTCCCCTATATATAACAAAAATATAAACCACATGTATGTTTGATGACACATGACACGTTTCTAAAGATGGGCAAATCAATATAATTAAGTAAATAATTCTCTTCCTGCCGTATGCACCAAAGCCATCATATTGACATTTACTACCTACTATAGCATGCCTCAAGCTGCTATAGCGACTGAGGAACCCGTTATAGCGGTCCTCCTCCTCATGTATATTTTTTTACCTAACCTTAAATTTTTGCTTATGTAATGAATTTCAACCAAAATAAAGTATTCCAATCCAAGTGATACCAATAGTATATTAAACTTCCTATATCCCACAAACTAATAAAATAACCACCCAATTACTCTAATTTAAGTCACACCAAACATACACTTAATTCAATAATTACCCCAAACCAATTCAATAATTGTGTAATTATTCTCATAAAAATTCACCGACTTATATAAAATCATAAAATGTACACGACTTCGTGAAATTTATTTCCCTTAAAATTAATAAAAAGTTAGGTTATTACACTCAGGGTGGGTAAGAAATGTTATTTATGGAAAATTATAAAACATACTACATTGATCACTCCAGTTCTCCAATTTTTACACTTAAGGCATTTATACAACTCAGTATCCCGTTTACGCCTAATTAATTCAATTACTACAAGAAAATCAAAGCCCGTACCCTAAGTCTCCGATCCCTTCCTGAACCTTATCCTAGGTTCCGTGCTCGGCCTGCCCTACATCCAACACTGAGCCAATACAATCATCGTAACCAGAGAACCACTGAATAAGAACCCCCAACTATGGGAAACAAATTAAATGCAACTCAGATGCAAGTAAAAGTTTGAATACTCTTTCTCGAAATTCTAGGGACCATATGTGGATAGACTACGGAACCCTAGTCTTACTCACTACGAGACCACATATGTTTATCATTATTAAAGCTACGACTCAGATTACCCACTGACGATTGAGGTAGCCTTTAGTCGGGCCATAAACCTTGAACTTAGGTATCGATCTACTACAAAAGCCAAACGACGATCTTATAAACCTTACACAATAAAAATAATCGTGCTATCATTAACAATTGATGATACCAGAGATATCAACACTTAAATTTGTAGAGTTCAAGCTAGCTGTAAAACATAATAGAGATAAAGGTGTAGTAAAGTAAATGCAAGAGAAATAGATGAGAGGAAAACATATAGCATGCGATATAAGTGGTTTAGCTTGGTAGCTTACTCCATTGTGCAGGAATGGTAAAGATATAAATGAGGCACTAATGGCCTAAGGATTATAATTCTCAAGCTTTCTCTCTCTATTGTAATTTGGACAGAGTTTAACAATGGTTTGTAGTAATCGATCCCTTACAATGAAGGAGAAGAAGTGTATATATAGGCTTGGGGGTGCACAGTACTCCCCTCAAGCATGCAACATGAATGTGTGAGGTAAGTAGTCCAATAGGAGTCCAAAACCTGTCAAGAATATGCTCAATCAATGATGATGAAATATACCCTCGCCTGCTGTGAAGATCTATTATATTTGTATGTCTATGTGGGATAGTGATCCGCAATTCACATGTGCCCTTTAAGGTAACAAGAGTCGCTTGTCATGGCCCCCGATCGAGACGAAACTCCAAGTTGGTCTTTCAAGTGGACGATTATTAGACTGTTGAGTATGACCCTGGGTTAATTGATGGGTCTTGGCCCCATCATCATGGTGCAAGGAAGATATGATAAAAGTAGTCTGGGCTTAGAGAACATCCTGTTATATGATGTTGAAGCAAGTCGAGGATGAGGTTATTGAGGATAACCTTGTGCTGGGTTGACCCATGACTGTCCGAATTGATGAGTGAGTAAGGTCAGCTTGCCCAGGTCGAGGCCTGTCAAGGACGAGGCCACACTTATGCATATCAATCACCCCTACCCCTTAGTCTTCAATTTGAGTGGAAGACCGATGTATATGATTAGCTGACCCCTTATAACGATGAGATCCCCCGATGTATGACATTGAGAGTATCTTTAGTTGGACCCTTATAATCAATTATGTGTCTTAGCGTGTTAGCCAAGGTAGGGTGGATGTAGGCTTGACTTGGGTTGATTTCCAAATGATGGTCTCTTGGGAACTCGCGCGCAATGATTTGGGGTTTTTAAACCAAAAAAATCCACCACTTTGTCTTTCTTCTTCAAATATTCTCCCTCTTTATGCCCTTTGTTCTGTAACTTAAAGCTTTCCACTCTCTCTTTTCTCAAACCAAGGTTGTCCAATGTTCTTTAGGGTTTAAAACTCCTTCCAAACCATCCATCGTTCTCAGGTAACCTCCCTCTTGCCTTGATTTTCCTTGTTCTTGCACACAAAACATCATTTCTAGAATTTATATTTTTTGGTTCTATATAGATTTATCTAACGAGGTTTGTAAGCTGTGCTACATTTTGTTTAGTATTGTTGGGTATTTAGGTTATGGACAGTGAGTGTAAGAGGTTTTTAGAATTGGATTTTAATTTCATCGTCAGTTGACAACTCCGGTGGCCCTCCGATCATCTTCTCTGGCGAACTGAATTTTTTTATTCTTTTTGTTCTTATAGCAAAACCACTGAGTTCCCCTTTTGATCTTTAAGTCAACTTTGGTCAAGGTTAAAATTATTTGAATGTTAAGAACCCTATATGAGTTAGTTAACCAATTCCCATACCATAGGGAGAGAATCTTTAGGGAGTTACGTAAGTATGAAGTCGAGGCCGAGGCTAACTGTAAGGTTGAGGCCGAGCCTACACTTCCCATTCGTCTAACCCTTTTGTCTATAATACATCCTCCTATTGCTAAAATCAGTGATTCAATGTCTGAAACATTGTCTTTGAATTCTCAATTTATGTCCTCCTTCTCAGTCCATATTCGTATTTCCTCTGCTCAATCTGGGAGCGAAGATTCTTTCCAGGAGGCAATGAGATTTCCCTCCTCCCATCTTGAGGAGTCCGTGGCAGTCGAGAACTCTACTCGTGCCTCATCTTCTAATCGTGCCGAGTTCTCAAATCGCACCGACCATTCTGTCCATGAGGTTTCCGATTCTGATGAACCGAGGGTGCAGTTTGAATTCCCCCTCCACCCATTTTTATTCCAATCACAGCCATGTCTGATGCCGAGTATGTCAAGAGGTGTCAAGAAGGAGCCCTGCCCATTGAGGTTGAGGATGTTTCTTTTGATTTAGATGAGGATCCACTTGACACCAGTTATGCCCAAAAATTCTCTAGCACTGTCAAGGAGACTAACCTATTACTGTGGAGGCATTTGTATAATATCAAATTTAATGTACATATGAGAGTGCCCATGAGAGACAAGAGGGCCTATGACGGACGTGATGTTGAAGTCGTTGATTTTGAACAAATATTCAAAGTCGACTTCAGACTTCCCATACATCCTAACATCTGAGCCATTTAAGATGGTCTGGGGTTATCCCCTACTCAATTATCTCCCAATGCCTAAAGGATCCTCATTGGCTTCATCCAGTTCTAACATTTAATCCATAAGGTCGACCTTCCCATCCTGGTATTCAGAGGCTGCTATAATGTCTCGTGCTCAAAGGCACAACCTAGATATTATCATCTCATAGATAGGAACACCACCAAAAAGATTATTTGTGTTAACCAAACTTCCAATCATCATTGGAAACCCTGGTATTTCTTTATCTTGAGTGCTTGGGAGTTTAATGCCGATACCCCCAACAACGCCTCTGCATCGAGAGTGCCCAAAAGATGGGCAAAGGCTCCCATGTCAGCCAGGCTTGACCCTGGCCTTGGCATAGATGATAGGGAAAAATTTGATAAGATTCGATCCAAGGGGGATGATGATAGGCTTGTGGAGTTTGAGAGACTGATGACTCCCAAGTACCTGAAAAAGACGGGTCGGTCTGAGGGTTGACCCTTTGTCAGAGATGTGTAAGTGAAAATTTTCTCATCTGTTGTGTCATCTTTAGTTATTTTCTACTGGTATTAATCTCGTCTATTTATCGCAGCTCATCCATCCAACACCTCAGAGGAAATTTGGAATATGTGTACCCCCAGCCTCCTCAATGCCTCAAATAAAATGAGCAAGAAGACCTCATCTATGAACATATCGAACAAATACACCACGAGTGGCCCCGACCAGGTCGAAGGATCTCAAAAAATAAAGGAGCCGACAGGTGATGGGTCCATTTCCCTTCCTCCTCCAAAGAAGTCCAAGGGGACCACCAACCTAGCCAGTCATAAGTCATCTTAGGTTATTTCGATTTCATATGATGAGACTTTGTTAACTCTTCTGGCCCAGCTGATTATCAGCATTGATTATTTTATTGAAGATC
Organism: Sambucus nigra; assembly: GCA_949130495.1. Lineage (NCBI taxonomy): Eukaryota > Viridiplantae > Streptophyta > Magnoliopsida > Dipsacales > Adoxaceae > Sambucus > Sambucus nigra. The sequence continues at coordinate 324,045,093 of OX422207.1, forward strand.
CAAAAAGGGCTAACGCAGCCGTGACATCCACAATGCTCGAGACCGACAAGCCTTATTTGGTGGCCATGGATGCCTCTTATCTGTGTGAATTTGGCCTTCATAAGGCCACTTAGGTAGCTGTATGATTTCCTCATTTGTTTGTTGATATATCCATTCAAGTGTTATCTAGTATTAAATTCTCTTCTTTTATTATTTGTAGTCTCTGCTGACCATTGTAAAGGTCAGTGAATGGGTGTCTGAGAAGCTCCCGCAGATATAGCAGGTCGAGAAGGCCATTCAGGCTAAGAAGGTCCTGAAGGAAAAATTGAAAGCCAAAGATGCTGACCATAAGAAGGCCATAAATACCTGAAGAAATAGAACTCAAACACTTTTAATCTACTGAAGAAAGAGCATGATTTGGCTCTTCAAACTCTGTCGGCTAAGCGTAAGGCCGAGAAGACTGACGCCGTTGAGAAGGGAAAGGCTGAGGCTATGGATGCCTTTAAAATTTCTGATGAGTTCAATGATATAACTACTAGTATCTGGAGAGGGGTGTGAGGATGGCCTGTCGTTGGACTGTACTTAAATTCCTCGATGTTGTGGGTCAGCTTTAGTGGCATCTTGAAGCTCATGACGTGGCCGACCCTCTAATTGCTACTGAACTAGCCGATGTTGAAGCTACGGCTGTAGCCGAGACCACCGTGCAGACGGTGAATGATGGAGAGAAAACTAAAAGGCCGTTGATGATGCTCAAATTGAGTGGGTGGATGATCTTGGTGGAGAAGTTGAGGTTGCCAGTGTTATCCAGCCCAAAGCCGAGCTAACAGCGTAGGGTGGATGTCTGCGGCCTATACCTTTTTCTGATGTGTTTAAACCTTTTTTGTGAAGCTTGTCTATAATATGTTAACATTTTTCTTTCCTCTGACATTTTTGTATAATAAATTTGACATTGATATTTGCCGATGGTTGAATGCCAATTTTTTACAATTTCTTCTATAAGTCTTGTATCATCTTATTAATATTACTCTGCACCATTATGGGGTGTCCAAACTTATGACTACATTTATATTGAGCCGATGATGATTTAATCGTAGCAATGGTTTTTAAGTTTTATTATTGAATGAATTAATGACATGAAATGTAATTAAGTCCTCTCTCGTTGTTGCTTAGAGTGTGAGACCGAGACTTATCTCTTCACACACCCTTATATCTCCGAGAGAGTTATGACTTTGTGTTCACCACGTAGTGATGTCTAAGTAACCATAACAAAATGATTTTCAATTTTGATCACCAAATTAATGATGTTATCCCCTCTTGTCAGTTTTGAGGGTGTATTACGAGTCTTGTCTTTTCGTACACTCTCGTCTCGTCGAGAGAGTTTTGACTCTTAGTTCACCACATAGTGATGTTTAAGCAACCATAATAACATGAATTTTTAAGTCATCACCAAATGAATGATGTTAGTATATAAGTCCTCTCTCGTAGTTGCCGAGAGTGTGTGGAGAGACTTATCTCTTCACAGACCCTCATATCTCTAACAAAGTTGTGACTTATTATTCACCACGTAACAATGTTCAAGTAACCATACTGAAATGATTTTTAAGTTTTGTGTTTTTCACCACTTAAGTAATGTTATTACACTAACCCCCTCTCTTGGTATTATTGAGAGTTCGTGGATGAGATGAGTCTCTTCATGGTCTCCCATATCATTGAGAATGAGCTAAAACTAATTCTCCAAACAACGCAAAAATACTTGGAAAACATATATATGAAGCAACACTTGGATTTCTCATTCATTTTTCATTAACATACAAATACATCGAATTTCTGCTGATAAAGAGGACAACACTCATACAATATCCCAATCTACTCTTAGTATCTCTTCAAATGCTCGGTGTTCGACGGATTTGAGAAAGGTTCTCCCTTTAAATTCTCCAACCTATTGGTCCCCGAGACGACTTCTTCTATGACTCGATGCGGACCATGCTAATTTAGATGTAGTTTGTACGACTTCTGCTAAAGTTTCTTCAAAACCAAGTCTCCCACGACTATCGGCCTCATTTTTACCCTTTTATTATAGAACCTGGCAGCTCTCTGCTGGTAAGCGGATTGCCGTATTATGGCGTTCTCTCATCTTTCCTCAATCAGATAAAGATCAAGTTTTCTCTTGTCCTTATTTACCTCTGGATCATAATTTTATACCCTGTAACTGGGGAGCCCAAGTTCGGTAGGAATATTCACTTTGGATCCATAGGCTAACATAAATGGCATTTCACCTGTCGGCGTCCTGTCAACCGTCTTATAGGCCCATAGGACCCATGAAACTCTTCTGCCCATAAACCCTTGGCATCTTACAATTTTTTCTTTATCCCATCCTGTATCGTTCGGTTCATGACCTCAATTAGGCCGTTGAATTGAGGTCGTCTTGGAGACGAGAATAATTATTTGATGCTGACCTTTTCGCTGTAGGCTTCCAACGATTTATTTTTAAAACGTTTACCATTGTCTGATATGAGCATGTGAGGCAGGCCGTATCTACAGATGATACTTCTCAAAATGAACTTCAAAGTTTTAACTTCGGTAATGAAGATCTTAGCCTCGGCCCCTACCCATGTGGAAAAATAATCAATGGTCACAATTAGATACAGGTAACCAAAGGCTACCTTAGGAAGGTACCAACAAGGACAATTCTCCATACCGCGAATGGCTATAGAGCTGTAATGGACGAGAGTGACTAGTGACGTTGGTGAGGGATACTTGAGAACTGTTATCACTTATCAGACTTCTTCACATACTCAGTTGTATCTTTTGTAAGTTTCGACCACCAGTAGCCCTGAGTAATAATTCTCTTAGCTAAATAGCGTCCGTCGATATGACTTGCACACGACCCCTCATGAATATCTTGTAGGACATATCCAACCTCAAAGGGGTGAACACATATGAGCAAGGGCAGTAAGAATCCTCTTTTGTAAAGTATGTCTCTAATGATAATGAATTTAGCTGATTTGTATATGAGATTCCTTCTTTTGCTCTTGGAATCTGGGAGTTCACATCCCAAATGTATTTGACTAATGGATCCATCCGTGACTCCCCCAAGTTTAAATTCAAGAAAAAAATTGACTCCATTGTTATCCTTCTCTACTGTCGGCTTACGCAGGATCTCCACCGGCACTATGCGTCTAATTTTTGTTCTTATTGCTGATGCTAACCTCGCCAAAGCATCAACTCAACTATTGTCCAGTTGAGGAATCCTTCTGAGTTCCACCTATCCGAAATATTTCAAAACTTTCTTGGCCCTAGCCAAGTATTTGGCCTTATATAACCCTAAGATCAGATTCACAACTAGTTGTGAGTTACTATGAACTATCATTTGGTTAACATTTAATACTCTGGCTAGGGAGAGGTTGGCCAATAGGGCCTCATACTCTGACTCATTATTGGATTCCTTGAAGCTAAATCTTAAAGCATAATCAATATCAGTATCATCGGGAGCCGAGAGTATCAACCCGGTGTAACTACCACTTTCATAAGATGAGCCATCAATGAACAGGCTCCATATAGGACCTTTATCTGAGAGAGGCCCTTTACCCAAGGTTCTATTTTGAAAAAAAAATCTTTTTTTGTAGTGTCATCCGCTACAAGGCTTTATTGATCTGTGGTATCGATTTTGTCCACTGCTGGTCTTTCTAAGACTTCTTCTGGCATAACTGTCGATGCCACCACTTCTTCAATGCCATCATTGTCGGTCTCAACCTAAGTGTATTTATCCATAAAATATGCCAGGGCTTGTCCATTAATTGCAGTTCTAGGTTGATAGATGATGTCTAATTCACCTAACTCGATTGATCAAGCCATCAACTTACTCGATTTCTCAGGTTTATGGATGAACTACCTCAAGGGAGTATCATTGAGCACCACCATCGTATGAGCTTGGAAGTATAATTTCATCTTCCTTAAAACATGTATTAGTGCATATGCCAACTTCTCCATTCTAGGATACTTTAACTCGCCCCCCTGCAAGGCCTTTCTGTTGAAATACACTAGCTTCTGGACACCTTCTCTATCACATATGATAGATGCACTGATGGACAACTCTGATACAACCAAATATAAAAACAATTTCTTCCCTTAAATCAATCAAGAAAATAACATTGGGGAGCCCAAATAATCTTTCAGGTATCAAAAAGACTTTTCACACTCTTCATCCCTCACAAACACTTTTCTCAAGATATTAAAAATAGCAGACACATATCTGTAGCTCTAGAGACGAAACGATTCAAAGCTGCCACTCTTCCTATCAGACTTTGCACATATTTTATGGTTTTTAGTGTCTAGATATCAATCAGTGCTTTGATCTTTGCTGGGTTGGCCTCATTATCCCTTTGGTTGATGATGAAATCGAGAAAATTACCTGTAATGATGCCAAACACACACTTCACAAGGTTTAACTTCATCTGGTAAAGGTCCATGGTGTTAAATGTTATTTAAAGGTCTGCCACATAATCCTCAACCCTGAGGCTCTTGGTCAGCATGCCATCGACATAAACCTCCATAGTCTTCCTCATTTGGTTTTCGAACATCTTCTTGACCAACCTCTGATAGGTTGCCCCTATTTTTTAAGGCCTAATGGCATGACCTTATAGTAGTAGGTTCCTTCATCTTTGATACAGAAAGTCTTCTCAACATCGGCCTCATCCATAAAGAACTGGTTGTACCCTGAGAAAGTGTCCATAAATGTCATCAACTCATGCCTAGCTATGGCATCTACCATCTGATCTATATGAGATAAATTAAAGCTATGTTTAGGACAAGCTTTGTTTAGATTAGTGAAATCCACACATTCTCCACTTTCCATTAGACTTTAGGACAATTATAACTTTAGATAACCACTCTAGGTACTGGACCTCCAGAATGAACTCGACCGTCTGCAGCTTTTTAACCACTTCTTAAATGACCTTATACTTTTCTCTTGTATAGGTTCTTCTTCTCCGCTTCACATGATTCATCTTCTCATTAATATTCAGTCAGTGACAGATGGCCTTTGGGTCTATTACTAGCATGCCCTCGTGACTTTATGCAAAGATGATCTGCCTCCTCCTTAGTAGTTTCACCAAATCTTCTTTTAATTCCTTATTCAAGGCTTTTCCAATTTGGACATTTGTTTGGTTCGTCCTTATTATGGACGATGGATTCTACCTCCTCTGCCGGTTCACCTTTATTTAGCTTCTTCTCATCTCTTGGGTCAAGAGTATCTATACTATAGGAAGTGGTTAGCTTCTTGTAAGCCTTGTTACGCTCGACTGAAATGAAGTAACATTCGTTAGCTTCCAGTTGGCCCCCTTGAACTTACCCTTACCCATAAGGAGTCAATAATTTTATCATTTGGTGGACTTTGGATTGGATTGCCTCAAACTCCTTGAGTGCCACTCTTATAAGAATAATGTTATATGTCAAGAACACGTTCTCTTCCATCATGAAGAAGCTTACTTTCTTGGTGAGACATCTCATCCAAGTGACCATACAGACGTCCATTTCAAATACCCTTAGAGGATGGATCTTCTCTCCATTGAATATGATCAACGGTTGATGGTATAGGACTAGTATCTTTTTACTGAGCTTAAAACCCTTAAAGCAGTCCTAAAACATTACGTTGGCTGAGATGCCTCCATCAACTAGTATATGTGACACACAATACCCATGGACCCTAGTGTTTATGACCAAAGGGTTGTCATGTGGGTCCAAGATGCCCTTGAAATCCATTCTAAAAAATCACACTACAAGGGTGTCCATGTCCACTTTCTTTAACTTTCCCAGCTTTGGATTTGTTGCAGCCGAGCTAATATCCAACCTCTTAGGTGCCGACTTTGCTTTCACAACGTGAGATTTACGGTTGTCCATCTCTGTGCCTCCCCCAGATAATCGTCCACATATCATCTTGACATCGAATAATATCATGTGCATCCGAACTTTGTATTTCAGGATCTTAGGAGAGAGATCTAGGTCATCCTCTTCACCATCTAATTCATCATATTTTTTGTCAATCGGGGCCTGTCGTCTCGACTTTTTATCCTTTGCCTCACTATGCTTCTTTCTAGAGTCATCTTTGGCACCACTCTAACCCACATACTTCCTGATCTTTCCCTACTTCAACATCTTCTCTATCTCACCTTTTAGAGAAAAACATTTTTCAATTGTGTGCCCATGATCTTGATGGAACTCACACCATTTGCTTTTGTCCCTCTTATGAGGAGGGGAGTTAAGATTCTCCAACCAGCGAAGCACCCTATTGTCCTTAATCTCGTTGAGGATCATATATGGGATAACTGTTAGCGGGTATATTTAGCAAACATATCCTCAGCTGATCTTTTCTTCCCGTCCTTATCTTTCAGCTTGCTACCACTAACCTCCGTAGTGTCTCCTTTCTTGGACGTCGTGGCCTTCTCTGCATTCATGACTCTCTCGATCGAGGCCAGAAGTTTTTTTATGGTTTTTAGAGGATCCTCAGAGAAATTATACAGTAGTTTCCTTGGCTGTAGGTCACTAATGAGAGCCACCATGGCTATATTCTCTTCATAGTCCTTTACCTCTAAATTCTCTTTATTACATCAAAAGATGCAATCCCTTAGAGTTTTGTTCTTTCCTTAATTCACGAGCAGGAGATGGGCCACCTTCATGCCAAACAAGAAATTTTGAATAAACTTCTCAGCCAACTGCTTAAAGTTTTCAATTGAATTCTTAGGCAAGGACATATACCATATATGGGCTGCACCCGTGAGAGTGCTAGAGAAATACCTTCACCTCATCTCATCTGGGGTGGAGTATATGTCAGCTGATGACTGATACGTTTCAATGTGATGCACTGGATTTACACTTCCATCATACTTGGGGGTTACAGTGAGAGGTTTAAATTCGGCAGGGTTAGGAAAGCTTAATATCTTGGCAACAAAAGGAGACCCTTCAGTGTAAACTCGATGGCATGGGTCTCGACTTTTCAATAGTGCACAAATCTTATCTTCCAACCTCTTGATGGAGACGCTCCAAGGCTTCTCCTCTACCACAACATTGTCTATTCCCGCTTCCTAGTCAATTGGGTCTAGTACCTGCTCTTATCTACCAGTTCTCTATTGACTATTAACCTCTCTTTGCTCCCCTTCTCGACCTTACTGTGGCCTACCATCACTATGTTTGTCGTTCCCTCTAGAGGCTTCATTACTGCAAGAATGGGAGAGTCGATCATGCAAGTGTTCTACTATATCGAGATGATCAAAGGTTGACCCTCTGCTGAGCCTATCAAATGCTTAAGTCCTTGGTTATCCCTCTACTGTCTACCTAACACTTTTCCCCTTATAGGTTGAAGCTGGGAGAATCATGTCGCCCGAAATCTCATAGGGCTCTTAATAATCTTCCTCGTCGCAATCTTGGTAATCTGGATAATCCTACACTTGTTTTCCCAGGTGAAGACGCCTAGGATCAGCCACATCCCTCCACTGCTGGTGGCATTAAGCCTCCTTTTATGGGGCCGAGTGTGGTCCCCATGTCATCGGATCCACTGTCTCGCTTCCAGCCAGAGTGATAATCAAGGTTGGGTCTCCTGTTACTCTACCCAACACACTTTGGCTGAACGTCATGAACTATTCTTGTATTTTTTACTGACTGGCCACTAGAGATCATTGCACCGCCACCACATTAGTCATTGCTAACTGAGGTGGTGGTTGACTAGAACTTGGACCAACTCCAAGTGGCACATCTGATGGCATAGATCCGGTGAGGAGAAACAGTAAATCTAGATGAACTGTAAAAAGAAGGGAAGCTAAAAGTGCACACCCAACTCTTTCAATGGTGGTACGAGCCCAATAAGGTTTGAGCTAGACCACCACCAGAGGCAGAAGTGAGGACTAAGCTAGAAAAGAAGAGGAAAAAGATCAATTCTCTTCCCACAGACGGTCCCAAAATAATGATACTAGAGATATCAATACTTAAATTTATAGAGTTCAAGCTAGCTATCAACAACAATGGAGATAAAGGTGCAGTAAAGTAAATTTAATAGAAGGAGATGAGAGGAAGACATATAACACAACATATAAGTGGTTCAACTCAGTAGCCTACTCCACTATGCAGGAATGGTAAAGATATGAATGAGGCACTAATGGACTAAGGATTAAAATTCTCAAGCCTTATCTCTTTACTGTTATTTGGACAGAGTTTACCTAGGGTTTGTAGTAATCGATCTCTTACAATGTAGGGGATGAAATGTATATATAGGCTTGGGGGTGCACGATACTCCCCCCAAGCATGCAACATGAATGTGTGAGGTAAATAGTCCAATAGGAGTCCAACACCTGTCTAGCATATGCTCAATCAATAATGATGAAATATTCCCTCACGTACTTTAAAGATTTGTTATAATTGTATGTCCACGTGGGATGATGACCCATAATTCATGTGTGCCCTGTGAGGTAACAAGAGTCGGTTGTCATAGACCCCGATTGAGACAAGACTCCAAGTTGGTCGTCTAAGTGGACGATCATCAGACTGTTGAGTATAACCTGGGTCTCGATCCCCTCATTTTTTTACGAGTTTGAGATGATAGAAGTAGCTTGGATTGAGAGCGTGTTCTGTTATTTGATGGTGAAGCAGGCCAAGCACGAGGTTGTTGAGGATGGCCCTGTATTGGGTCAGCCCATGACTGTCCGTCTTGACAAGTGAGTAAGCTCGGCTTGGCCGGGTCGAAGCCTGTCAATGATGAGGACCCAATTATGCATATCAAGAACTATAGAAGATAAAGCTTTCCTCCTTAGATTCAATTTGTTCTAAATGAACACAAAACATGCCACGAATAAATGTTGAGACATTACTAACCTTCCTTGGATTTGCGAATGTGATGAGTCTCAAATTTAGGTTTTAAAACAAAGCGTGATGGATCATATTTGAACCACAATTTTGCCACATGATGATGCCTGTAATTTTGTATGGACATCACTACCGATAATTTATGGCTTAAGATGTGAACACTCGACTATGGGTACCGTTATCCTTACGTTGGTTGTGATATGCCTTGCAAATCCGAAACAATGCTCCCTCTCTTGATCTATATGCCACTTGTATAAGGGTCCTTATATTCCACCCCAAAAAAATTCACAATCACCCTTTTATCCATAACACCACATAGGTGCCACTTATTTCTCTGAAACACCCTAATAACCCAACCACATAACTTGGTATCATATATAAACCCGATTTTTTTTAAATATCACCTTTTCTCTTTTCTCTCTCTCTCTCTCTCTCTCTCTCTCTCTCTCTCTCTCTCTCTCTAACACTTCTCTAACCATTTCTCTCAACTTACACAAATTGGAAACAAAGCCTAATTCTACCATAAGAGCAAAAAACTCCAGGTATGTGATTTAATACCCATTATTATATTATTTGAACAATAATGCACACTAAAATGCTAGGAAACCATACCATGCAAGCTCTACTATAAAAATTTTTAAAAATTAAAAGGCAAACACTTTTAAATGTTATCTACATCATACATTATTGCAACATTGAAAATATATTCCTTAAAATGCAAAAAAACACATGTAAGTCACAAAAACTAATTTTTTTTTTGAGACGCTGAATATACGGCCATCTGTCACCGTAGGTGACAATCATCTTTTGTGACCTCCTACCGTGGATAAGTATCAACAGTAAAGAGTAACTATGGGAAGTATCTTACGGGGAGGAGTGACTGTGGGTTACAACAGTTTTATGTTTGAATAAAATGTCAATAATAAATCGTGGTAGTTATATACATCCTCCAAAGCAGCTGTGGTATGAACCACAACAGTTTGTTACCATTGTGATTTGCTGGATACAATTATGGTTCACCACGATGTTATCTTACTCGGTTTGATATAATCGTTGTTTTCCATATATAGTTATATGTCATCGTTGTTTCTCTCTTATGACTTCTTCTAATCGTATGGACACTTAAACATATTCTTTTAGTCTCACATACTCTTTTGCTATTTCAATTGTAGGTTATATAAATGGGAAGATTCATCAATCTTTCTATCTCATTAGAGCGAAATAGGAGGTTGGAGGTGGCTAAAGGAGAAGAACACTCCGCATCACAGAACAGTAGTGACAATGAAGAAAATAAATGGTATTCTCCTTCCCAATCAATAAATAAGATTGCTTAGAAGGTGGTTGATGAGATACAGGTGGATACGGATGGGGATGAGGTAGATAATGTGGAGGAGGGGAGGAGGAGGGGGTGACAGTAATGATGAAGGGAATGCAGAGGTAGAGGAGGGTAGTTCACACGAGGTAGTTAAGGAGGGATGATAAGAGGTAGGAGGTGGAAGAGGGAAAGGAGATGAGACAGACTGCGAGTCTTTTAATATGGAGGAGGAAATTCATCCGTCAACATCTTTAAAAACACCCAAGAACAAACCTTAAAAGTAAAATTAGCCAATCAGATTCACAAGCATTTAAGGGGTGCAGTCCAAATAACCCCTAGTTGCTTAAAAAATTTCAGAACCATATTACTTATTCGATATGGAACCGTGATAAGGAGAGGGACATGATGAAATGCATATACCACTTCAAAATTTTATCGAGTGGGATATAGAAAAGGAGGATGAGTGGGTGGTTAGTTAGTTAAAAACATGGGTGTGTGGGGATTGGCAAAACACTCGTACTGGTACATCAACTATGTATCAGTGTTATAGTTCATTAAATGGTGGCAACCAAAGACGAATTCATTCCATATGCCGTTCGGTGAGATGACCATCACCCTAAATGCTGTGTACCATCTCCTCAATATCCTGGTCATTGGTAAGCCAGTCTATCGGACGGTGTTTAGGAAATCAGAAGACAAGGCTAAACAAATTAAGTGGCTAACTAAATACATTGGTTGTAGAGAGGAGGAGGCATTGGAAGAATGAAAGTCTTTGTATTTGGTCCTTATCGATTGGCTAATGCAAGGAAGGTGAAAACGTTGGGGGATAATGTCTCCAAAAGAGGCATTGATCAAGAAACACAAGGGTACTTGTTGTTCATGATCGGGTGCTTGTTATTCCTAGACAAATCAAGGAACCGAGTCTCGATTTACTACCTACAAACATTGCATAAAATTAGACAGTGCAATGAGTACGCTTGCGGGATGGGCATATTGGCTCATTTGTATTGGCAGCTTGGGGTTGCAGCCAGTGTAGATGTGCGACATGTGGCCGTATATCTCCCTCTATTAGTGGTAAATGTTTTTTACTTGTCATGTTGTCATTCATATATTTTGGGTCATATATAATTTTTCCATTAGTTTATCAATCTCAATGCAGGCATGGATATATGACCACTTTAGTTTGGTGATGGGTGAACGAAATTTGGAGTTCCATCCTTCAGAGCCACGCATATGCGAATGGAAGGCGCAAACAGTGTTAGGTGATGCATTTGCACAAAATGGGGAGTTAAGGGATACCCTAAATGATCTAAAAGCATTTAACGTGAATATTATTTAATAATTCATTCTTTTAAACACAATTCTATAGCACTTTTATATATGTTAACATTTACAATAATGTGTAGGTTGAATGGGATCCCTACGCTGAAAATCCTAAGGCCTACCCCTGTAACACCCCGTCCACTCGGGGAGAGCGAACGGAGTGCTATTGTCGATAAAACTAACTAAATCCACATTATAAACAAGGTATAGAGCATCTAAAAGAATCCCACAATAATATAAATCCACTAATCTCAATCTTCAAATTAATACAACAAAATTCTCTCGAATAAATACAACTAAAGTAAACCTCCAATGCTCTATACATCAAAATAAATGAATACAAGACTTCTCATCTTGTATTAAAAATTCTTCCCAAATAATTCACGCTAAAATCATCCCAATTGGTCCATAGCGCTCAAATCCACGCTAACCTGCCAACTAGAAGAAAATGTGGGGAAGTACACAATATGACAGGAAAGATTCTCAATAAATATATGTTAGCGATGAATAAAGCGTAACAACACGAGTACGAATATTCAAATCAAATGAGAATCTCAATAGCTTTTATCAATAAATTTCTCAACAACACATCAATGGGTCACCAGGCTTCACCCCATCCGTATATCCTTTATCAAGTCATAGCCCCGGGAAGCAGAAATTTTGGCGGGTGTCCAACCTCCGTGCCATATTAAAATCTCATGACAACATGCTCAACAACAATATAATGATACCACATGAATCAAAATAATTCAACAATTATTTTTCCAGATTTCAAAGAATTTAACAATTCAAATATGAGTTCAGTTAAACATGAAATTAACGGAATAAACTCTCGAGAGAATTAAAGAGCATATTGTGTAAAACCCCATACCTTAAAATTATTGTATGAATCATCACGTAAAAATCATCCTCAAAATTTTATAGCACCATCACGTTCCCCTCGCAAAAATAATCAAATCATGTTCTAGCCCCAACACGAGAAAACCCCAAATAGTCCTATTTTAAAAACCTAGAAAAATCAGATCCAAAAATTATTCTAATCGCCAATCCGACTTCATATTTAGATTTTAGACGAAAAATTGAGTCGGGTATATGTTTTGAGTTTTTCTTAAATCTCATTCGAATGCACTTAAAATGAATATATAAACACTCCAAAATGACTCTTCTCATTCCACTCGTTTTTGCCTATTTGGATTTCTTTTTTAACCACTCTTTTTCATCTCACTTTCCTTATAATCATCCATAATATTCCTTATATAGTTCCACTCTCAAACCCTAGCTTGTAGCCTAAGCTAACATGTATTACTATATTGCCCTTTAATTTAAAATTGTCAACTTTACATATTTAAACCATTATAAAATGTTCAAAAGCCAATTAAAATTTGAATTTAAATATTCGATTCATTTCAAATAAAAATAAAAATAATATCAATATCCCGATTAATAAAATAATAATATTATTAAAATTATATACCATATTCATAAATAAAGCCCTCAAAATTACGGGGTATTACATACTACCCCCTTAAAAAGGAATTTCGTCCTTGAAATTCGACGAAACCCAACACTCCAAATAAAATGCTACTTGATTATATTTCCCAAAAATCACACACTAAAGTCCTCAAATTAATTCAAAACATCCTCACCACGACGCCTAACACATCCTCAAGAATTTTCTAGACCCAATACCCAAAGGTTGTCGTATACCTAAGCTCTGATACCATTCTGTAACACCCCACCCGCTCGGGAAGAGCGAACGGAGTGCTATTGTCGATGAAACTAACTAAATCCACATTACAAACAAGGTATAGAGCATCTAAAAGAATCCCACAATAATATAAATCCACTAATCTCAATCTTCAAATTAATACAGCAAAATTCTCTCGAATAAATACAACTAAAGTAAATCTCCAATGCTCTATACATCAAAATAAATGAATACAAGACTTCTCATCTTGTATTAAAAATTCTTCCCAAATAATTCACGCTAAAATCATCCCAATTGTTCCATAGCGCTCAAATCCACGTTAACCTGCCAACTAGAAGAAAATGTGGGGAAGTACACAATACGACAGGAAAGATTCTCAACAAATATATGTTAGCAATGAATAAAGCGTAACAACACGAGTACGAATATTCAAATCAAATGATAATCTCAATAGAATTTATCAATAAATTTCTCAACAACACATCAATGGGTCACCAGGCCTCACCCCATCCGCATATCCTTTATCAAATCATAGCCCCGAGAAGCAGAAATTTTAACGGGTGTCCAACCTTCGTGCCATATTAAAATATCATGACAACATGCTCAACAACAATATAATGATACCACATGAATCAAAATAATTCAACAATTATTTTTCCAGATTTCAAAGAATTTAACAATTCAAATATGAGTTCAGTTAAACCTGAAATTAACGGAATAAACTCTCGAGAGAATTAAAGAGCATATTGTGTAAAACCCCATACCTTAAAATTATTGCATGAATCATCACGTAAAAATCATCCTCAAAATTTTATAGCACCATCACGTTCCCCTCGCAAAAATAATCAAATCATTTTCTAGTCCCAACAGGAGAAAACCCCAAATAGTCCTATTTTAAAAATCTAGAAAAATCAGATCCAAAAATTATTCTAATCACCAATCCAACTTCAGATTTAGATTCTAGACGAAAAATTGAGTCAGGTATATGCTTTGAGTTTTTCCTAAATCTCATTCGAATGCACTTAAAATGAATATATAAACACTCCAAAATGACTCTTCTCATTCCACTCATTTTTGCCTATTTGGATTTCGTTTTTAACCAATCTTTTTCATCTCACTTTCCTTATAATCATCCATAATATTCCTTATATAGTTCCTCTCTCAAACCATAGCTTGTAGCCTAAGCTAACATGTATTACTATATTGCCCTTTAATTCAAAATTATCAACTTTACATATTTAAACCATTATAAGATGTCCAAAAGCCAATTAAAATTTGAATTTGAATATTCGATTCATTTCAAATAAAAATAAAAATAATATCAATATCCCGATTAATAAAATAATAATATTATTAAAATTGTATACCATATTAAAAAATAAAGCCCTCAAAATTACGGGGTATTACAACCCTTTCCACGAGGTCTTGTGGTACAACGACATCCTCATTTGTAATGATGTTGGTGAACCTTATTATCCTGAGAGGGTGCTAGATTAGGCAGGCCGTGTACAAATAATTCCGAGACTCACAATGTGCCCTTAATCAGAAGATAGGGAGAAGACCCAGGCACGATACAAAGTGAAGTTTGATATCAAGAAATGGTATCAACATAACTAGGTGGACCATGTTCTCTCTGACGGTAGACGATCGATTGCGTAGACAAACATGCCATCGTAATGCGTGGATGGTTATATGTCCTGGTACCTAGAAAGATCCCATCCATAGGTTCAAAATCCCGATCACCCTATTAGGTAGCCTACAGTAAAACACTCCAATAAAATGGTAAGTTACAATTATTCATAAATGAATATCTCATATTTGCACTTATTTTTCTAACACAGTTGATGGTTATATGTATAGGTTCACGTGATTGAAGTCTGCTACATAAGACTACTGATGTGGGCTCAGACCAAGATATCTCTGACGTACTTGATTTTGGAACCTTGATTCTGCATGTGAAATAATTGATGCCCTACTCGAGGAAAAGGGAACACAACAATCGAAAGAAAAGAGAAAGGCACCCAAGCATTGTGAAGCTAGGACAAAGGCACGACATGATCCAGCTCCGCCAAAAGGCCTCCAATAAAAAGCCCCTAAAATAGTGCTCTAGGAGAAAATAGAAAAGTTATTCTTGGTTGTAATAGTCTTTCAAACAATTTATTCTTGGTTTCTTATGTTGTTGAAACAATTTTGGATGTAATATCCTTGTTTTATATTTATTGTGTTGTTGTTTATTCTTAGTTTTTAACTATGTGATTTGCATCAAAGTGGTTGTATTATAAATTTGGGCCTCTAAGGTTATGTTTGTGAAAGTATTTGGTATACACTATGTTATTTGTTTTGAACTTAACGATCTAAGCCAATCGTGAGTTTGAGTACACCGATGAGATGATACCGTGATTTAAGGTTATCCTTTTTAACCCCAACACTATTTAAATACCACGGTCTGATGGAACTGTGATGTTATTGCTAATAGTTTAATCCAAACGTGAGATTGAGTACCATAGTGAGATAACACCGTGGTTTAAGGTTATATTTTTTTACCCCCAATGCTGTCTAAATACCATGGTCTGATGGAACCGTGATGTTATCCCTAATAGTTTAATCTAACTGTGATATTGAATACCACGGTGAGATGACACCCTGGTAAGGTTATAATTTCAATCCCTAGCACGGTCTAAATACCACGATTTGATGAACCTGTATTGTTATCACTAACGGTCTAAACGACCATGAAATTGAGTACCACGGTGAGATGACATCATGGTTTAAGGTTATAACTTTTACCCCCAATATTGTCTATATACTATAATCTGATGGAACCTGTGGGTACTTTCTTCGTATTTTAGGCCCATGAGATTAGCCGGATAAAGACCAATTAAAAATAAGAGGTGTTCGGCCAAAATTATGGGATACTCTAAATGACAATTAGCATTAAGGATTTGACCCAGTCTATCCCCAAAAATCTCGAAGGATATATTCAGGGGATAGTGGGCTAACGGGTGGTTATTAGCGCCCCTCTTTCTTTAATGGAATATATATTGTACCCCTGACCCGGGGCAAAGGTCATATAGAAAAAATACTTTTGAGGGAAACTTAGTACAACGGTAGACGACTTCTTCGTGGATGTAGGCAATTTTGCCAAACCACGTACATCTTTGTGTTGTGTGATTGTGATCATTGCTGTTCTTCTTTTCTTGGTGATTGTATTTCATTATTATTTGTGTTGAGATTTTTATCACCACAATTGGCGCCGTCTGTGGGAAATGGTTGTTTTTCCTTTAGGAAAGCCTTCACCAGTAGGGACCAGCAATGTCTGATCACAGTAGCAATGCCCCTCAAGAGGGGGATATTCAAGAGAAGCATATCCCTCCTAGGCTAAGGTTCAAAATCTGTCATTCAAACCAGTGGATCCGTAGAGAGAGGCAACTCCTCGAAGAGATCCAGGGGCCTATTAGATCCACACAGATTTCTAGGATGATAGACGCCTATGAGGCCAGGCTCCAAGAATAGGAGGAGTCTACTCTGAAATAAGAAGTCAAAAATGCTCACCTCAAAAGGAAACTGGAAAAGATGGAAAAGGATATCCATCATAACATGAGGAAACGCTATAATTGGACCTCTATCCCTCAGGCGAGAAAACCTCACAGTCGAGGAAGGAGACCAAGGCATGGGTTGTAAAGATCTGAGAGACGCAGGTCAAATGATGACCAGTCTGAGTAGCAATAACTCGGTCACTAATATAGGAGCCCTGGCTGAAGGAACGATGACATACGAAGCTTGGTACGGAGAGCAATGGACTAACACCCAGATCATCGGGGTGCCAAATCAATAAGAGAGCTGGCCAGGCAAGCACTAAGAACTCAGATGAAGGCCCATTTTTTAGGGGAGATTGAGGAAGTGTAAGCCCAGAAGAAGTTTACGGTGCCCAGATTCAAGATTTACGATGGCAAGACTAATCCCATTGATCATGTCAGACAATATAGGCAGGCCATGGCCCTATGGAACCATAACGATGCACTCATGTGCCAAATTTTCTCATCAAGCCTGTATGATGTCGCCCAAAAATGGTTTGATAAGCTCCTTCAAAGATCTATCAGGAACTTCAAGTCTTTAGCCGAGCTGTTCACAACTCACTTCATTATAAGCAGCTCTCATCCGAAGAGGATGGAAGCTTTGCTGACAATGAAGAAAAAACCTCAGGAGAACCTTAAAGACTATGTGAAAAGATACTGGGAGGTGTTCAACGAAGTTAAGGATTGCTCAGAACAGGTCGTTGTTGCATCCTTAAAGATCAGCTTTCCCAACTTCTATCTCCTACACCAGTCCCTCACTAAGAAGGAGGCCACGACCGTCGATGACTTAATAGTTTATATCGAGAAATATGCCAAAGTCAAAGATATGAACCATCCTAGTACAGGAGAAAATGGTGACACCAAGGTTGTCAGTAAGGAGGGAGAAAAAAGTGACACTCAAAAGAAAGGGAATAAAAATGGGGGGAAAAAGTGGCCCCAAGAATGGGAACAAAGGTGATGCCTCGAAGGCGTTCCAAGTCATGAATATCATCTTCAGAGAATCGATCTATAAGATACTTGAAAGATGAATAATTCATTAAGTGGCCCATGAAGATGGGTGGTGACCCCTTCAAGAAGAATAATGCATTGAGATGTGCATTTCACAAGGAAGGAGGGCACAAAGCCGAGCACTGCAAGGCCCTCAAGTCCCACCTCAAAGAGCTATCTCAAGATGGACAATTAAATGAATTCATAGATAAGAAAGCAGAGAAGGACCCACCTCGAAGAGATAACTCAAGCTGGACACTTAAATGAATTCGTAGAAAAGAAAGCAGAGAAGGCAGCTGCAAATGGCAATTAGAAGCCCGATAATGTTCTCGAAGAGGATGTCGGCCACCAGTTCGCGGTAATTCATGGGGCATTCAACCTCAAGCAGATTCAAGGGAACACAACTCGAATGGAAGTGAAGAAGATGACAATAGTGATGCAAGCTTTTCAGATTGATCCAACCAAAACCCAAGCTGGGAAGCATTGATGTCCATAGGAAGTCAACTAAAACAAGCATATCATGCACATATGATGATTTGGTGGGAGTAAGAACTCCACACCATGACGTATTGGTCATTACACTCAGGATAACTAACTACGACATCGATAGGTTACTCGTCGACCAAGGAAGCTCATCCGAAGTAATGTACCTTGAGTTGTTCAGAAAGCTGAAGTTAAGCATTGCTGACCTAAGAGATACCACTATTCCTTTGGCTGGCTTCGCTGGAAAGATAACCATCCCCTTAGGAAAGATCATCCTATCGGTCAGGGCAAGAAAGATCTCGAAGATGATCAAGTTTCTTATAGTTGATATTGATTCACCATACTAAGACATCTTAGACAGAGGATGGTTGGCCATCTCATCGACCTATCATCAGAAGTTAAAATGTGTGAGAGAGCGAGGAGTAGTGAAAATTCATTGAGATCAAGCAATGGCAAGGAAGTGCCTTATAGCGGCCATACGCCCCAAATAGGAGAGAAAAATAGAGTAAGCGAGAAACAAAGATGAAGAACAGGAGATGGTAATGCCCTTCAAATAGCAGTTAAGGTATGGCATACTAGGAGTAGAGGAAACCAGGCTCCTCCCCTCTGAAAGGGTCATCGAAGAGCTGGAAGAAGTCGCAGTCGGGAGTGGCTCGACTAAGAGAACATTTTTGATTAGAACCTCCCTTACTGATTGCGAGAAGAAGGAGTTAGTCACCCTCCTTCGAGCAATTTTTAAATTTTTGCATGGGAGCCCTACGAGCTGATCAAAATCAATCCCAGTATTACCCGCCACTAATTACACGTGGATCTAGCATTCAAGTCAGTCATGCAAAAGGTTCACCGAACAGCTCCAGAGAAGACCAAAGTAGTAGAGAAGTAAGTGGAGAAGTTACTGGATGCAGGATCCATACGGGAAGTTCAGTTTCCCAAATAGTCCCTATGAACAACGAGAAATGGCGAGTCTGTATCGACTTAACCGATCTCAACAGGGCTTGCCCCAAGGATAACTTCCCCCTTTCGAAGATCGACCAACTGGTGGATGCCACAACAACTCATGAGAGAATGACCTTCTTGTACACATATTTTGAATATCACCAGATCCCTCTGCATAAGACAAATCAAGATAAGACCGCATTCATCGCCAGTATTAGTTTATTTTGTTACAAAGTTATGCCCTTTAGACTTAACAATGCAGGAGCAACTTATCAGTGGTTGGTTACCAAGATGTTTAAAGACCAAATGGGAGACACCATAGAAGTATATATCAATGATATGCTCTTCAAGATCAAGCTCAAAGACGACCACCTCTCCGACCTAACAAGGACCTTTGAAATCCTCAGGAAGTACCAAATGAAACTTAATGTAAGTAAGTGTTCTTTCGATGTCCAGTCAGGAAAATTCCTTGGGTACTTGGTCAGTGAGAGAGGTATAGAGGCTAATCCCGACCAAATCGATGCTATCAGTAGGGTGTAGTCACCTCGAACTATGAGAGACGTACAGAAGCTCACCGTAATGCTCACCTACCTAAATCGATTCATCTTTAAATCTTCAGAAAAATGCCAGGCATTCTTCCAGTTACTGAAGAAGACTAAGAGCGTGGTGTGGAACGAGGGTTGGTCGAGATCCTTATAGGAGCTTAAGGCCTACCTCAATAAGCCCCCTTTTCTCATAATTCCTAGAGAAAATGATCCGCTATACCTCTACCTTGCACTATCAGATCATGCCGTGAGCTTCGCTTTGGTATGCAAGAAGGAGGGGTTCCAACATCCAGTCTATTATGCAAGCAAAACTCTTTTAGATATTGAACAGTGATACCTGCCACTGAAGAAGCTTGCCTTTGCACTAGTGGTAGCCTCTAGAAAACTGAAGCACTACTTTGAGGCCCACTCCATCTTCGTAGTTACTTCGCACACCCTCAAAGCTGTACTAAGGAAATAAGACTTCTCATGCCAACTATCGAAATGGTCAATTGAGCTTGGAAGATTTGACATTAATTTTCAACCAAGGACTGCTATCTAGGGGAAGGTCCTCTCCGATTTCATTATCGAATTCACTGGAGAATAACCCTGTGATTAACCCGAGACCAGTCATCTAGGAGAAGTCCCACAAGAAGCCGACATATAGAAATTCTATGTTGATGGAGCCTCCAATTCCGGGGGCAGGGGTAGGCATCGTGATAGTTACCCCCAAAACACAGTGCTCGAGCAAGGAATCAGGCTTGGATTTAAAACCTCCAATAACGGGGCAGAGTATGAGGCGTTGATCGCTAATCTACGGAAGGCACAGTTACTGGGAGCAAGCCATCTTTATATTTTCGAGGATTCACAAGTGGTATCCAACCAAATAAGTGGAAATTTCAATGCAAAAGATGAAAGGATGGCAACATACCTCGATCGCGTTAGCGTTCGATAATTACCAAGGGGTCAAAACAACCATGCCCATGCCCTAGAAGCTCTAAGCTCAATAATTGACTCTGATTTGAGGAGAACAATTCAAATTGATTTCCTTGCACAACCGAGCATTAACCAGAGAGACAAATCGCCAAACCTCTAGAATGTTCTCCATATAGAGACATCTTCTAGCTAGATGGACCCCATAGTAGACTACTTGCAAAGTGACGTATTGCCAAGTGATAAGAAGACCGCCCATCAGATAAGAGTCAAAACTGACTGCTTTCACTTATCTCTTGAGGGCAAACTATACAAAAGATCATTCATGGGCCCATACCTCTAGTGTGTTCATCCATAGTACTTCGAGAAAGTCCTACACGAGCTGCATGAGGGAATTTGTGGAAGTCACATGGGAGGAAGGTCACTTGCCTTTCGAGCAATTAAGGAAGGATACTAGTGGCCGTACATGCCGAAAGACGCTGGAATCTATGTCTGAAAATGAAAAAAGTGCCAAATGCACTCACCCATGGTCCACCAACCAGCAAACGATCTGAAATCTCTTACCATCCCGTGACCTTTTTCCCAGTGGGGTCTAGACATCGTAGGCCCTTTGCCCACTGCAATTGATAATCGAAAATATCTATTGGTCGCCACAGATTACTTCACCAAATAGATAGAGGTAGAACCACTGGTGAAAATTCGAGACGCAGATATGATAAGGTTCATATGGAGAAATAACATTACTCGCTTTGGGATACCCAGAACAATAATCACTGATAACGGAACCCAGTTCGAGAGTGGCCTTTTCTAAAGATTTTGTAGCGACCATGGAATCAGGCACTACTTCAACTCTGTGGCATACCCTCAGAGCAACGGTCAAACCAAGGCTTCCAACAAAATAGTGATCGATGGACTAAAGAAGCGCCTGGAGTGAGCCAAGGGTTCAAGGGTAAATGAACTACCCCACATCCTCTGGGCCTATCTCACCACCCCGAGGCGAGCAACTGGAGAGACACCGTTTGCACTCATATATGGAATGGAGGCAATCATTCCATCGAAAGATGGTCGCCCTACCATGAGGTCCACGCTAATCAAACAGGGCCAGAATGATGGAGTGTTACTTGTTAAACTTGACTTTACCGATGAGATGCAAGAATTGGCTCTGGTAAAACTGGTTTCCTACCAGTAGCAACTAGCAAAACAATATAATCAAAAAGTCAATCCAAGGACATTCCAAGTTGGAGACTATGTCCTCAGGAAAGTCCTTGGCAGTGCTATGAAGCCATCGGACGACAAGTTAGGACCAAACTGGGAGGGACCATTCAAGGTGATAAGGGATGACCTACAAGGAGCCTATCACTTTACCTACAAGGAGCCTATCACTTGGAAACGCTGGAGGGAAGGGAGATACCAAGATATTGGAATGCGACCAACCTGAAGAAATTTTACTTCTATATCTCTCTGTATTTATGCACAATTTAGAAAAATTAGGCAAATTTTACTTAATGTTGCTCTCTGTTCCTAACTCCGATTAATAAAACTCGATTGGCATTGGCATTCTATGAGTATTTGTTTTCTCTGATATATCTTAGTATATGCATCTTTTCCAAAGTTACGGGCTACACTTTTAATATGCGTAAGTAAGATCACAGGTTAAAGTGAGTTGGTTAACTTAATCCAGCCGAACGATTCTATATGTAGTCCCCAATCACTGCACCACATTGGGCAAGCATTAGTAGGGTTAATATATAATAACCCTCCTCAGACCTTTGTTTCTAACACAATTGGCCCCCTAGTTTGTCCCTAGCAATAAATAAAGCCCTACAGGGAAATCCTTATAAAATTTGGCCAATCTAGGTTGGTCGCCAACATATTTTGGCTAAAAAACCCTGCTCGGATGGATTGTTCGTTTACTAGGTACATCCTCACCATCTCCCTACTTAGTCCTGAGGCAGTGTGATGACACAACCTGAAAGGTAAAGTGAGGCAGAATGGTATAACTTAAGTGTGCTGGACTGGAGGGATATTCATTTGATAATTATCTCTATCTAAGTCATGCTTAGTTGGCTAGAAGATAACTAGAGATGAGGCCAACAAAGCCAAAAATAAAATAACACATGTTTAGTCGGTAATTGCCCAAAACATAAATATTTCATTACACCACTAAATGTACAAACAATTACATAAATTAAATCCTAAAGAGGATTAGGTCACTGGGCAAGGTAATCAGATACCCGTGCCCTTCGACCATCATCTGGGTGAGGGATAAATTCCTCCTCGACATCATTCGAGCTCGGGCCCAACAGCTGTCTTGGGATTGCGTCTATTAGGATCCAACGATTATCCATTCTAAATGAATTTTTCTCCAGAAACGAAGGAGTAATCTCATTTCTATACCAAAGGACGGAGTTCTTAGACACCTCTAACTCCCTAAGGTCTCTCAGCTACCCTCTGATAAAGAATAGCTCCTTGACCTCCTTTAACCTTGTGGGAGAATCTGTCCAGCCCTGGTCGTACCCATCTGCCCACACCTGTCGAGGACCTTTCTTGAACAAGTGACTCAGTAAGGTGATATCCCTTTGAATCCTAGCGACTATCACGTATGCCCTATGAATATCTCCCCGCAGTTCGACAATCTCCCTAGCTGAATCACTGTCTTCAAGCATAGCTCGCTGCCTAGTTGATGAAGAAGAACCTTGTATGACTTGAGGGGCAATGCTTGGAGCATTCTCCTTGAAGCGTACGACTTCCCTCATTAAAGCATCGTTGTGCTTTTACAGAACTTCTCCAACCTGATTGATCTCAGAGGCATCCAAGAGCTTAGCCTTCAGAGCATCCATTTCTTCTTGAACAGAGGAGCTGACCTCCCCCATCTCTGCAAGTCTATCCTTTAACCTAGAAACTACCTCGGATTGGTCCTTATAATCCTGGTTCCTTGTCCTAAAGGATTTGCAGATCTTAATGAATGCTCGACAAACTTGGTCACTTACATTGGAACCAAGGATTTGGCTTAAACGAAAGGAGGCAAGAATGTAATAATCAAGGTTAACAAACTACAAGACATGAATTAAGAAAAACAAAAACGTTTCAGAAAAAATGCAAACCAATATCCTTTCATTAAAAATGGCATAAGCCAGGTATAGACACATGGAGTAGCAGAGAAGAAGAACAAAAAAGGGGAAAATATAAGAACAATCCTAAGAATCCATTAGTCGACCATGACCTGTTCTGTGGCAGCTAGCACTTTCCCTTCACTAGCGGCGACCTCACTCGACTCTGTCACAAGTACTGGGGCATCGGTAGCAGAAGTAACAGGAGCATCAACGGAATGACTAGTAGGTCGGTTCACAGCTAGGGCATCATCAAAAATAGGTTTGGGGCTAGGGTTGTGCTCTCCAAACAGGGGAGAATCAGTAGAGATTCCAGTAATAACCAAGGCTTTGTCCTAGCCTTTCTTAAAGTTCGCCCGACAGATATATTCGATTTGCTTCTCGTCATCTTCGTAGGCTGCTTCCCAGACCTTATTATAGATGTTTTCCCTAGCCGTGGCCGTATCTGCTTCCAAGCTCGCCACCTTCTCGGTAAGCTTCATGTTCTCGATGATGACAATAAGGTTGTCAGCCACTACCAGCTCATATGCCTCGCGAAGCTCCTGCAGCTCTTTATTCGCCCCCACCCTCTCCTTAGAAAATGAGGCCTCAACTGTTTTAAGAGCTTCCTGGGCAGTTTTTAGGCTTCCCTCAAGCTTAAAATTCATCCTCGCCAGCCCATCTCGACTGCGGCAGAGAACAAAGTAGTCAGATGGAAACTGTAAGAATTAAAAAGTATAAGCGGAGCAATGAAAAGAACTAGATAAATAATAGAGAAGAAAAGGAATCTCCTTACCAAAGCAAGCCCTTGATCTGCCTTCAGGGCTAACTGGTCTGGATTCATCTTTGAGGACGACTCCTGGTTTGCTATCAGTATTTCCCTCTTGATTATCATAGGGGCAAGATAAGGGGAAAAAGCCACAAAATCCCCCTCATATGGAGCAACAAAAGGCACCAGGGAAACCAATGCCTTCTTTGACCTTTCTTCCCCTCTTCTTCTTCTTCTTCTTCTTCTTCTTCTTCTTCTTCTTCTTCTTCTTCTTCTTCTTCTTCTTCTTCTTCTTCTTCTCCTTCCTCTTTCGTTTTCTCCCTCTTTATATTTTCTTCTTCTCTCCTTTTCCTCTCCATCTCCTTCTCATGAGCTACTATTTGGGAATCACTGGAAGTATCCCCAGACCTAGGTTTCTGAATCTTTGGTCTGCTGGATAGAAGGATATCATCATCATCATCATCATCATCATCATCATCATCATCATCATCATCATCATCATCATCATCATCATCATCATCATCATCATTAAGGATTAAATTCTTCCTTCTGGGAGGAGCCATGTTTTCCTCACTAGAACTCTCCGTACCAGAACTACCGAAGCTTGAGCCTTCCTCACTGGATCTCTCTCCAAAAGACCCTTCCTCACTGGATTCCTCCTCATAAGATCCTGTATTATGACCACCACCTCTAGCAGCACCTGATTCTGAACTGCTCTCCTCCTCTTCCTCCTCCTCCTCCTCCTCGTCTAGATTGATAGGTTGGATAGCACCTTCCTCCTCCTCTTATTCTTCTGGGATATCAAGATAAGGTATAGAGTCAACTGGATGGGAAATAAAGCTGGAGGTAGTATTCTTGTACTCCAATAAGAGAACATGAATCCAGTGGCTTAGGAGGAACAAGGGTACACTCGATGTCTACCCAACTAGTGATGTTGTAAAATTTCCTAAATTCCACCAAGGACTTATTGTCTATCCTTGCCATGAGAAAAACCCTAGCTACAGTAAAATAAAAAATGACGAGATGAAATACACAAAAAGGGAAGGCTGAGAATTTATAGGGAAAATAATGGAGCTTATAACGATGGAAATCGTGAGCAAATGAACACGATTGAGGCAAAAGATAACTTGGAAGATATAAAGAACGAACTTGAGAGAAAAAGGAAGCTTGAGAGTAAGAGACAGTTTGAGAACAAGAGAAAATGCAGATTAGAAGTGGAGAGACGAACCGTCTGAATACCTCGGTTTAAACTCTTATTGATAATTCACAACAATCGAAGAAGATTTTCCGCCTGAATCTTCGGTAAAGAGACGTTTCGCACCCCAGAACTTTTATGATTCACAACAATTCCATCTGGAAGGAACTAGAGTTAATGTTTAAAATTTTTGAGCCCAATTTGTGACCCTAAAATTTTAGGGGAAATTGTGGGTACCATCTTCGTCTTTTAGGCCCATGAGAGTAGCTGGACAAAGCCCAATTAAAAATAAGAGGTGTCCATCCCAAATTATGGGATACTCTAAATGACAGTTAGCATTAAGGATTTGACCCAGTCTATCCCCAAAAATCTCGAAGGAGATATTCAGGGGATAGTGGGATAACGGGGTGGGTATCAGCACCCTTCTATCTTTAATGGAATATATATTGTACCCCTAGCCTATGGCAAAGGGCATATAAAAAAACTCATTTTTGAGGGATACTTAGTACAACGCTAGATGACCTCTCCGTGGTCGTAGGCAATTTTCCGAACCACGTACATCTTTGTATTGTGTGATTGTGATCCTTGCTGTTCTTCTTTTCCCGGTGATTGTCTTTCATTATTATTTGTGTTGAGATTTTTGTCACCATAGAGCCATGATGTTATCCTTCACAGCATGGTGTCACCCTAGTTTTCTATGTCACGGTGTGATGTCACCGTGCATAGCTAGATTACGGCTATCTGCGGGTCGTGTATTGTATTTTACAAGTTAGTTCCTTATATCAAGTTGGGACACTTGATAATTTTATTTAACTTATCACATACAATGATATTAATAAAATAAATGATATTTCATATTTCATATTTCATATTTGATATTTCATATTTCACCACAAAAAGTTACAGTCAATGCTATAACCACAAAAGTTTCATATTTCCACAAATAGTTACAATAAATGCTCCAACCACAAAAAGTTACATATTTCCATAAAAAGTCACAATCAATGCTATAACCATAAATAGTTACATATTTCTACAAAATTCACAGTCAATCCTCGAGGCACAGTCAAGTCCTCATCTTCATCCGACGAAATCAAGCATGGTTTATCTTTCATTGTAATGTCTTTTAGGAATAAATTCTGAAAATTCTTCAAGCGTGGCTTGAACATATTAGCTCCCTTAAGGTCATCTTGAGTTGCCCTCGATCTCCACTAAGAGGCAAATGGTGGTCAGCAATAAAAGCAGGTGCATTTCAAATTCACCCAATGAGTATTTTAGATGTTGAGGATGAAGACTATGGATTCTCTATTATTGAAGATTTTGGCCCAAAGTCAAATGGCACGAAAGTTAAGCATTGAAGTTTGGATATCATGACTATGTAACACCCCGTGTTTTTATTAATTAATTGGAATCTTCGAAGGAATAAAATTATGGGAGTTGAAGTTCTTTAATAATTAAACATGTTGTTTTTATATTCGAGTAGTAAATTTTCAACCAGAATTAAATCGGAGTTATAATAAAATGTTAGAATGATTTTTGAAAATATTGTAACACGAAGGTACATTTTTGTTGAGTTAAAGAATTTTCCTAAGTGTAAAAGCGGTGTTTTAAAGATTCTAAGTTTTGATGCTGGGGTTGTTCAAACGACATCGTATGTCGTTCGAATGACATAGCATCTCGTTCGAATGACATCGTACGTCGTTCGAATGACTGGGGCGGTGTATGGATTAGAGAGTCCTAATCAAATTTTAACTCTTAAACCCTTTAAATGACAAACTGATACGGGGTTGGGACTTTCAAAATACTTTTCTCTCAAACCTTTCTCCAGTAATGTTCTCCAAACATATTTCCTCTCATCTCAAACCCCCAGCCCCAAATTTTAACAAGTTTTAAAGATTCAATTGGTATTTTCTCAAGAGGAGTTCAACCTTCTACTCAAATTTTATCCAACTTATTTCAGGCATGAATACTCTATTCATTTCCTTTACTATTATGCATTTTAAGTGTTGCCTAAACCTTAATCTCACGTTTTTCTTAAAATTAATTAGCAATCTAATTAGAGAAAGTGGACATTAAAACTTGGGGCGGTTTCTATGAAATCTTTTCATATGAATAATATTCATAACCCGTGGGTACGTAGGATTTATGAGTGAATTTTGGGTTTTGTTAGTATAGGTTACATATAGAAAAACCTTGGATTTGAATTAAATGAATTTGGGGGCGTATAACTCACGTAATTTGTGTAGAGATAATGAAATTTGAATTTTGATGTATAAATGATAAAATATTGGTGTATTTAATTTAAAATAATTAAATGGGATCAATTGGGTGTTCATTACTACGTGGAAATTAAATTAAGATTTAATTAAATTAGACTATCATGCATAGTTTGGTACATTGATTAATTATGCTTATTTGTGTGACTTGTTGGTAATATTTAATTGCCTTTGTGACGACGGATTGTTGGGTATTTTTCTCTCCCTATATTTTAGAATGCCTTTAGGTATGGGACTAGTGGGTATGCCTTTTAATGATTTATGCCTTCTAGGTATGGGACTAGTGAGGATAGAATATTGTGATTTTTATCATATTGGTGTGGGCTCATTTTTGATACTTTATCATCGTTACGCTAGCCTAGGCATAAAACTAGGTAGAAATTTAAGTTAGAAATTCATCTTATACATAGGGTAGAACGTATTGATAACTTGGGGATCCTTAGGTATGGGACTAAGGGGTGTTTTGAGGATCTCCTATCGATAATATGGGTGGTGGATTTTAAATTTGTGAATTGTGAAAAATCAAGAATTAATGCCTAATATAAAAATGGGTATTAAAATTGTTGGCGACATAATGTGTCAGGGACCGACAGTTTAATCGGGTCAGCTTGGGCGATTTATGTCGTGTCGTGTGTGGAACCTTGTCATATTGCGGGGGAATCGACAGTTTAAATGGATTTTGACTGATATTGACAAGGGGAAGTGTGACATTTTGGTGAAGTATCACCCGAGGCGGGAGGACTGCTATAATGAATTTTGGTGAATTATCACCCGAGGCGGGAAGACCACCATACCTAATAATTATTGAAGTAAGAACATAAATACTTGAGAAATTGGTAACTTGGGGTAATTAATAAGATTAACTCCGTAGAACTTGGGAATTTAAAATCATATTGGTGTGTTCTTTTGAAATGGGGATCTCTGCGGGTAGTTAGAATTTATATTTATTGCGTTTAAATTACTCGTTTGATTAAAATATTCTATTATGATATTTATTAAGTAAAATTCTACTGTCTAGATTCAAGGATCCTATTTGAGGGGAGTAGTGTGTATTCATGCTCGGGGCTCTGACCCCGTGCGTTGACTAACTTTTCAGGATTTTAGTATTGGGAGAAGCTGCATGGAATTATTTGAAGATTTTCTTGGTGGTGCAGTTGGAGTTGCTCTACCTTATACGTATCAATTTAGTTTAGTTTTTTATTCCTTCGCATTTGTATTGAGACTCAGTTTATGGTTTTGACTGGGCCATTCGGTTCCAAAGTTGTATGGGTTCTATTCAGATATTTCATTATGGATTCAGTTGGAGTTTATTCAGTTTTATACTATTAGAGATTAGTTTATTATTTGGAGTTTAACATGTGATGGATCTTTTATCGTTCAGTTGTTCTTATTAAATTGAGTTTGATTAAATTAATTATCTTGTGGATTGTTTTACTTATGTCTCATATCTGTCTAATGCTAAGAAATGTATTTCATTTACTCACGCTCGGCTTAGTTTTGGTGGCGGCCGACTCCAGAATTAGGTGGGCTGTAACAGATGGTATCAAAGCATGGTCTTAGGTCTCGTAGGTTGTGAGTCCGTTTAGATTTCGCGTTATCAATCTTTGATTCCCTTTATTGATTCATACTCCTTAAGGTAGAGGGTCTAGCATACATGTTAGATGTGTTTCTTGGAGATATAGAATTTTGCGTTAAGGACGTTATAGGCATTGAGTTTAGAATTAGTAAGCCTGATGTGAGGATCCTTAGAGTTGATTTTGGAGACGTTAATTATTTAGAAGATCATTAGTATAAATTTTGGGTATGTCTTATATCGATGCAACGATGTGATTTGATTTGAGGATTTATGTGTTGCGAAGATTATCGGAGATAGTATCGAGCGGTGATTTGCGAGAGCGCGTGGTACGTCATTATTTTCATAGTTATGTATATATATGTGGTAGGATATATATTATTTTTGTTCGTGGGGTAGGGGCGCATTGGATTGGGTGTATGGGCGCCCAATTGTGGCATTCTACAGGTAGGCATATGTGAGCCTTATTTGGTTTTGCGAGATTTACGCATTGATGTGTATGCTTCATCTAATTTTGAGGACAAAACTCTTTTGCTAGTGGGGAAGTACATGTTTTTATTAATTAATTTAATTAATTGGAATATTCGGAGGAATAAAATTATGGGAGTTGAAGGTCTTTAATAATTAAACATGCTGTTTTTATATTCGAGTAGTAAATTTTCAACCAGAATTAAATCGAAGTTATAATAAAATGTTAGAGTGATTTTTGAAAATATTTTAACAAGCAAGTACGTTTTTGTTGAGTTAAAGAATTTTCCTAAGTGTAAAAGCGGTGTTTTAAAGATTCTAAGTTTTGATGCTGGGGTCGTTCAAACGACAGCGTATGTCGTTTAAACGATATAGCATCTCCTTCGAACGACATCGTACGTCGTTCGAACGACAGGGGCGGTGGATGTATTAGAGAGTCCTAATCAGATTTTAACTCTTAAACCCTTTAAATGCCAAACTGATACGGGGCTGTGACTTTCAAAACACTTTTCTCTCAAACCTTTCCCCAGTAAGGTTCTCCAAACATATTTCTTCTCATCTCTAACTCCTAACCCCAACTTTTAACAAGTTTTGATGATTCAATTGGTGTTTTCTTAAGAGGACTTTAACCTTCTACTAAGATTTTATCCAATTAATTTCAGGCATGAATACTCTATTAATTTCCTTTAATATTATGCGTTTTAAGTGTTGCCTAAACCTTAATCTCATGTTTTTCTTAAAATCAATTAGCAATCTAATTAGAGAAAGTGGACACTAAAACTTGGGGCTATTTTTATGAAATATTTTCATATGAATAATATTCATAACCCTTTTTGTTGGTATAGGTTAAATGTAGTAAAACCTTGGTTTTGAATTAAATGAAATTGGGGGGCGTATAACTCACGTAATTTGTGTAGAGATAATGAAATCTGTATTTTGATGTATAAATGATGAAATATCGGTGTATTTAATTTAAATTAATTAAATGGGATTAATTGGGTGTTTATGACGATGTGGAAATTAAATTAATATTTAATTAAATTGGACTATCATGCATAGTTTGGTACATTGATTAATTATGCTTATTTGTGTGACTTGTTGGTAATATTTAATCGCCTTTGTGACGACGGGTTGTTGGGCATTTTTACTCTCCCTATATTTTAGGATGCCTTCTATGTATGAGACTAGTGGGTAGGTCTTTTAATGATTTACGCCTTTTAGGTATGGGACTAGTGAGGGTAGATTATTATGATTTTTATCATATTGAGGTGGGCTGATTTTCGGTACTTTATCGTCATTACGCTAGCCTAGGCATAAGACTAGGTAGAGATTTAAGTTAAAAATTCATCCTATACATAGGGTAGGACGTATTGATAACTTGGGGACCCTTAGGTATGGGACTAAGGGGTGTTTTAAGGATCTTCTATCGATAATAAAGGAGGTGTATTTGAAATTTGTGAATTGTGAAAAATCTAGAATTAATGCCTAAGATAAAAACGGGTATTAAAATTGGTGGCGACATAATGTGTCAGGGACCGACAGTTTAATTGGGTCAGCTTGGGTGATTTATGTCGTATCCTGTGTGGAACCTTGTCATATTGTGGGGGAATCGACAATTTAAACGGATTTCGACTGGCTATTATATGAGTGCCTAAACCTCTGTAATCTCCTCTCATAGTCATCAATATCATATGAATTCATAGTATTAGCCCATAAGGGCTTGTACCCACATAGCTCGAACAACATCGCACTATGGATAGAATGATAATGCTTAAGTCCATCCCCAACGCGGTCTCCTTTAGAAATGTCCATATAACCAATGTTCCCATCAGATCTAACATTGTATATATCTTCCATAAAAAACTGGTAAAAATTGGGAACGTGCTTAATATAGATCTTTTTTCCTTAGACCACGTCTCTAATTTTATGACCCGTGATTCTTTTTGTATATGCATCAACAGACTTCTTCCCCTTAGGGGGATACCCTTTTGTCCAATCTTCACGAGGGGCTCCATCAACGGCGTGCAAGAGGGTTGAGAAATCTTTAGTAACTTACTTTGAATCATCTTCTTGACCACTTCACCCGCCTCAATACAAATTTTCTTAAATAATATCATCTCGAGAGTATATTTAAGCTCATGGTACACTGGAATGTTCAAGATAATCACAAGATTCTTCTAATAATCGTCTAGAGACCATTTGGGAATTGCATGAACTAGCTTCTCCCATTATGCCACCTCGTGTACACAGGGCAGTCCGTAGATCATATAGATTTGGTGCAAGCATTATAACTCTGTATATTGGGTGTTGGCGGATGATTTGCTCAATAACGATCTTATGTAATTAATCTTCCCAATAATCACGTCTAAGGCTCAGTGCGATGCCCTACCATTGATATCATGCAATAACGAGTTGCTGTGGTCGTGCTTGGTTATTTGTGCCATTTTTGAAACTCCGTCTATATCTGAGTCATTTGGTGGCCAATAAATGCATCCCTTCACTTCCACACAGTTCTTAAAGATCCAGTGCATCTTATTAGATATTTTTTCAATTGGGCCTGACCCCCCTTCGCTCTGTTAATTGTGCGGTTGGCACGGTGAGGTGCCTTGTTTGTCCAGGCATGTGAAAACTGATACCGCAGAGGCAACTGATTCTTTTGTATGTAAGAAATCATGTTAGGATACTTGTTCCAATTTTTTTAAAAATTCGCTCACGGATTCTCAAAATCATGCCCTGTCTCGGACTCCACCACCCGAATTCAACCCTACATAAACAACTTCTTCTTTTGATCTTTAATGTTGTGTTTCAAACATGCACCCTCTATTTTTTTTTAAACATGGAGAAACATAAAAGAATGGTGGCAAGTGGAAACACCTTTTGAACCGAATTATGCAAGACTGTTGTTAGTCAGAAATAACAACCCATGGCAAAGCTTCCAATTCGTACAATGACCGCAAATGGTGCAAAGCCCAAAGAAAATTCTCCTCTTTCTTGTTCTTCGAGACCACAAAGGCAATGCAAAATGATTGACGGATTGATGTGACTCCAATCATCTCGAATAATGGCATATTATAACGATTGGTCTTGTAGGTGAAATCGATCATTAGTACAATAGGGAAGAGCTTAACCAACAAAAAATATATAGGATGTACGAAAAAGGGTATCCTCCACAACATTGGTCTGCTCGTTTATTCTATGCCAATGGACATATCTCTTCTCTATTAGCAAATGCATCAGTTGTTGTATCGCTGTGCTCCCTTGCATATCAATATTTTTCCTCTTGCACTTTGCATTATAAATTGTCCTAATAGAAGAAAAATTTTATGCCAACCGTTGTTTCAAAGAGTGGAGTACTTCCTTTGTCCCTAACTCGTTGGTAATCATATAACTTGCTATGTTCCATTCTTCTTGGGATAGTCTCCTAGCATAAGGATTTCCAATAAGTGTTTTGTATAACTCGTGGTTGTGTATCCCACAGAAAATTTCCACCCCCCATCACCCATTCTCTCGTCACGCCTTTCAATCGAAAGGGACAATCATACTTTCGAGTACTAAGAATTCGATTCCTCTTTTTGTCCACCCCTCATCTCACCTATTCATGTGAATCTCACTGCGCCCATAACCCAATATCACCTTTCCATTTCTAACTAATTTTGCCTTGTCATAGTTCAAGATGACGACAATGGCATGAAGTTTGCGACCGATTTATTGACACTAATCAATCATTTGTTATGGTCATCGAATATCTGTACAAGTATAACTTACATTGTTAATTAAAATCACACATATATGGAAATTATAACTATATATGAACAAGTGTAACATTCATTGTCATATATAAGGAAATTAAACATGCCTCATCAGTAGTGAATTCAACCGCATGGTCTTGTGTAATTACATTAACATCCAAGCCTTCATCTACTCCCACATGCTTTCAAAGTATACAATCAAATATTAGGGTCATTCAATTATGTCATACACTTTGAGGAGTTAATGAAAATGATTGTTTATTATCGTAGACAGTGTCAAGTGGAAAAAAAATTGTGTAAACATTCACTCATTTTGATTACCGTTGGTTCCTCAACCATGCCTTGTTCACCGATGTTCGATTCTCAGATGTTGATGCCTTTGGTTGCTCGATCGTGCCTTGTTCACACATGTTCAATTTCTTTGGTGAAGCACATTTAGTTGAAACGCTTGGTATGACAACATTGTCTATATCTTTCCAAAATGAATCATCGAGGACCGAATCATCTATCTGAAATACAATCACAATTGAGAATACATCTGGTATGAGAAGTTGATAAAAACCGATAGGGTAAAAATGAAAAAGGATTTGGCACTGAGTAGGGTGAGAGTAAACCAAAATAGAATATCTACAGTTCAAGAAAACCGTAAATGTCCATTGTACGGGGAGAGTAAAACATAATAGAATATCCACAGTTCGATGTAACCGTGATATGGGAATACACGGGCACATAAAACCGTTCAGTTACACCCACGATTCAGTCCAACCATATGTCCCCATATCACATTTACATTAAACCATAAATGAATATCCAGTTGCAACTAAAATATGCCAAAAAAATTACGACCAGATGCCACCGAATATGCTAACACCCACGACAATGGGCCGCCATAGGTGCAATATATCCCCTTTTTTATTGTTATTTTTTGACTTTACTTTTTTCTTCATTTTTAAAAAGTATATAAAGGTGTTTTTATATATCAAAATCATCCAAGGAGCAGTGGATGCCTAACGTTTGAGAAGCTTCAACATCAACTTTTTTTCTTCACCCATGACAATGTAGCCTCTTTTAACCTTATTTTCTGTATTAGAACGCCCCCACAATAACACAACAACACAAAGAAATAACAAAAACCAAGCCATTTGCACAAATGAAAAAGGTGAAAAATAGCTAGCAATAACCGTGGAAGTTTTTTTTTCCGGTGGGATGTGAAGAGTTTGGAATGTGAAAAGTTTGGAGTGTGTTGTTTTTTGGTTATTTAAAGGTATTTTAGATATTTTGATTAAATAAAAAGGTACAACACTTTCGAGGGTTGTTAGTAAACTATGTATATAATTTTTCTGTGGTATTTTGGAGATATTTTTTGGGTGGAATTATCAGGACCCCTTGTATAAACTGGTGTCGATTCATTTTGGGAAAGTCGTGATGCTTGAATATTGTTGGGATTTGACACCATATTTCTTAAACGCTGATGCTTATGTGAAGCGAGCGAAGATTCAAATTTATTATTGTCATTAAAGTTGGATTGAGATGTGTTAATTCATACCTGAAGTTATTTTGTCAGATGGTACGAGTTATTCTCACGCTTGAATCGAACTTGCAATGGTTCAAGGTAATGCTAATACTACTGCCGTTTGTTGAAAATTCAAAAATTCTTGTGTACTTAAGAGAGAATTCCTTTAGTCAATAATTTCACTACGTCGAGATGCTAGTGTTGGGACGTCAAAACTAATGCACGATGTCTAAGTTACTATCAGGTAGGGTGAACCCAAATTTAGGGATTACTGGTGATGATACGAGGACTGTACTAGTTTCTGTTCACAATGTGAATTCTTATATACAAATTATTGATAAAGATGACAAGATTATTCAACCCTTATGTTTTCCAATGATTCATGAATGCCACTTCCAATGTAAATCGATGAATTTGATTGTTGAAAGGTTAAGGTCATCATGAACCCTTATTTAAAGGTGTGATATAAAAATTTTGTCTAGTTTCCACCGCTATCAATCCATTTGATCCTGAAGCTATTATAACTGCCGCTGTTCAAAGGCGATGACGACAATGTCCTTGAGTTTTGAACTCCTTATAACACGGTGCATTTCAATGCATGCTTAAAACTAGCACTTGAATTGATCTCATGGGACTTTTCTTTCAAGGAGGGTGCCGTAATTAATAGATTCCGAGGTAGATTAAATGTCAAGGATCTTTTGGTATTTGGTTAACACCCAAGATAATGGTGAATGTCTTGCTAACGATTGCACAAGTTAAAAACATTTACATGCGACATATTTGCCCTATTTCCCGTTCGAGAATTAATTGTACCATAAATGAAGTATTATTTGATGAATGTTCTTCCAATATTTTTTATGCAGTAGGGGTGCGCCACCGCAATCTGATACCACTACGCCAAAAATTGGAAATGGTCATTATAGGGGGGTCACGGTTCAAATCCGTGACAATGGGTTCACAGTCCAAATTCGTGGCTATCCCCTCCAAATCGTGACCCTGTTTGTGACCCCACATAGGGGTAATCTAAGCCATCAACTAGTCATGGATTGGTCACGATCCAAATTCGTGACCCTCATGATCATGATCCACAACTGTGACCCTAAAAATTGGAAAATTAATGCCAAAATTATCACACTGTGGGTCACAATTTAGAACCATGACAAACAAAAAGAAAATGTGACAAATTTTGCCTGAAATATGGTCACAATTTTGAACCGTGTTCTAAAACCTTGACAACTTTCGATTTCAAAATGGTCACAGTAAGTGGGACACAATTCGAAACTGTGACCATATTTGGGTGATTTATTTGGGTCACGGTTGAGAATCGTGGCCAAGAGGAATAAAACTTGACTCACTAAAATAAACAAAATTAGTTACGGACTTGGTCTCGGGCCTGAACCGTTACCCACTTTTGAGTATAAATAGAACCCCATAGGTTTTACTTATATTGCACTCAACCTTACTCTCTCTCTCTCTCTCTCTCTCTCTCTCTCTCTCTCTCTCTCTCTCTCCCCCCTCCCAGTGTGAACCCGATCGAATCACTCTTTTACTCTCTCGAAAACCACCATTATAACAACACACCATTATCGCCAGAAAAGTACTCCACCACCATCGAAACTCTCTTGAATATATATATATATATATATATATATATATACATACATGTTTACATTTTTGTATATATATACGTGTTTACATTTTTGTATGCATATGCATATGTATGTATGTATGTGTATGTGTTAGGGAAATGAGGGTTCTTATTTAGGTTTTGTATTGTTAAAATTGTCATTCTTATTTGGGTTTTGTAAAAATGAAATTTGTGTTACAACTCGGATTTTATATTGATGAAATTTGTGTCGCAGTTAGGGTTTTGTATTGCTGAATTTATATATATTGTCATTCTTATTTGGGACTGAATTTGTATTACTGAAATTGTTATTCGTATTTGGGTTTTGTATAGTTGAAATTTGTGTTTCAATTAGAGTTTTGTATTGCTAAAATTTATGTCGCAATTAGGGATTTGTATTACAGAATTTATATACATTGTCATTCTTATCTAGTACTAAATTTTTATTAATGAATTTATATACATTATCATTTATATATAAAAACTATTTTATAAAAAACTGTTCTAACCTAAACTTTTTATGAAATAGACAAAACTTAGGAGTGATAACTATTTGTATTTACAAATTACATACACATTGACATTGGTTATTGATTAGTATATATTTTCAGTAATATAAATCGAACCCAACTTAGCACTATTTTTACATCATGTGATTGAATTGGGTTGTATTTGGATTGGTGGGATTATGATTAGTGCATGGATTAGTTATTGATTAGTAAATTAAAAAATGTTATTTAACCCTAATTTTTCATAATGTGATTGAATAATATGTTAAAATTTTAAACTGAATAATATGTTAACATGTTTTCTTCTTGTTCCATGTGCACATGCAATTGGAGAACAATTAATGAAGCTCAACTCATTCTTGTTGCTTTCTTTATTCAAGTAATTTTTCCTTTATGTTATTTTGCATTATGTAATTTTATTTATAATTTCTTGGTTCAGTGTTGTGGCCGTGTTCACCGATTCCTTAAGTGGTTGTTGTTTGTGTGAATACAAATTGGTGGAAGGGCTTGCGCATTCGTGGACACAAATTAATTTTAGGATTAATTTAATTAAATTAAACTAAAATTAGACTGGTTTTCATAATTGATTAATGGAAAACATTAAATAGTTGATGTTGATTATGAGTGCAAAAAATATCACAATAAGGGATTCTACGAAAACAATCATAAATAACAAAAAGTAAAGGAAATCACATGCACAACAACGATTTACGTGGTTCAGCAACTTGCTTACGTCCACGAAGAGGTTACTTGTTCTTATTAAGTGTCTCTCAAAATCTCCAATTTCAATCCTTTTACCCCGGGTCAGGGTTTACAATTTATAGATCTTATTTCGTAGAGGTTGAGTTGCGCAAGGAACTCAATTAGTCACGTTAGATATATAATAAACCATTTGAATATCTCTATCGAGATTATTCGAGGTTGGTTTGAGTATATCTCTAAGTGTTCCATCACATATTATATATACGTGTGCTGGTCGATCATTAGATTTGGGCCGAGAAGCCCCTTGAGTGGCTTGGTCCTGTTCAGCTATTTTCATTGATCATAAAAAAATGGGTCCCCACAATTTCCCCTAAAATGTTTGGATTTTTATGAGTTATGGGCCTATAATTTTTAACTATACTAGTGGCCTTGTCACTATAATGGCATCTTGGTAGATTTGGTGAAGTTCTTGAGGGTACGCTTGTCATGAGCCAAACACCATGGCATACTTGTAATTCATTTGAATGAGCGAGGGCACTGTTGTCTGAACAGGCATTTGAACCACCAAAAATTATTTAGGAGATCATGTGTGATCATTGTCATCAGAATTCAAACCAGAGATACAGTTCTTTTCATCAGTTAAGTTTAATGCA
Organism: Sambucus nigra; assembly: GCA_949130495.1. Lineage (NCBI taxonomy): Eukaryota > Viridiplantae > Streptophyta > Magnoliopsida > Dipsacales > Adoxaceae > Sambucus > Sambucus nigra. Next base: position 324,083,829 of record OX422207.1, read on the forward strand.
ACCTCTTCCTTATTTTCTAAGCTTCGCAACATTCGTCTTACTCAGTGTCTTCTTTTTCTTCAGAGCTGCGTCAATTTTTGTAAGTTTAGCTCACCTTCTCTGTTTTCCTCTTCTTCACATTTTTCTGCAACTGTAGCTAGGGTTCTTGTGCGTTCATGGCACATCTTCATAATAAATCAATAGAGGAGTTTAGAAAGAAGTAAAACATTCCTGATTGGGTAGAAATTGACTGTGCCCCCTTTTCTAAAAATGTGCATGACATTAGAGGGGGGCACTGGATTCATACCCTTATGCTAACCCGGGGGGATTTACCTCTATTCCTCAAATTATTTAGATACTTTGAAGTAGTTCCTGTTCAATATGCCCCGAATGTGTAGAAAATAGTAAATGGGGTTGATAGAACTACCACCCTGTATGACACAAAATTGGGTCTTGCTAAAATCTGTTGCTATTATGTATGGTCGAGAACAAGTGAAGGCCTTATTTAATTGAAGACCAGGAAGGCTGGTCAAGTCCTGGTGGTAAATCTTCTAGACTCGCACAAGGATTAATGGGGCCAGGGTTTTATCGCCAGAAATTAGCAACGTCCTTGGAAAATTCCTCCTGCTCGTGTGGGCAAGAGACAAAGAGGCCCAGTAATTTTTGAATATGGATAGGAGCGCATAGGTTGCTGCATTTTATCCTATTTTTATTTCATTTGGTTTTCATTTTCTTCTTCCTTTTGTCTTCGGATAACTATCCTTTCTTCCTCTATTTTGTAGCTAGTGCAAAGAATCTTGAGCCCGACATGAGTGAGATCAATGTTGATGAGCTTCTAAAGGCTTGGGACATCAAAGAGAGGCTACCTGACGGCGAGAATCCCAGGTCAGCAGCTTATCTGTTGGAGTATAAAAATACTACAACCATATTTATTGCTCGCCTTGTTGATAAGGTTCCTGATTTGAGATCTCCTGAGGTTGGTCCTTCTGAGCCAATCGTTATTAAAAAAGAAAGCTCGAAAGAAGAGGAAGAAAATGAAGAGGAGGGAAGATGAGAGGTAGGAGTAGTAGAAGAAGAAGAATAAGACGAAGAAGAAGAGGAAAAAGATATGGCCCCTCTGATTAAGAGGAGAAAGTTGAGGCTCCTTGAAGATGATAACCATATGGTCTTATCTGATAGGATACCATCTCTGAATCCATATGCAACTGATTCTCCTTAGGGCAGTAGTTCTAGCCCATCTGATAAGGGGAGAGTGAAAGAGAAAGGAAAAAAGAAGAAGAGAGGAAAATGAGAGAAAGAGAGAGAAAGAGAAGAAGAGAGAAGAGGAAAAGAGGAAAGAAGAGGAGAGAGTGGAAGCCAAGAGGAAGTTGGTTCTACAGTCCTCTGGGGTACGTTATTTCCTAAGTCTTGAGGGGGTTAGTGTGGGTACTGCACCTTATTTGGCCCTTGAACTATTGATGAGGGAAGTGCTCGCTGCTGATCGTGAGCATTTATGTAGGTTGGGATCATCCCAACTTGCCCTTAAGACTACGCAAGCGATGGCTCTAGTAAGTCTTTTTTGCTATTTGTTTTCCTTTACTCTACCTGTTATTGTTCTGATTCACTATTCTTTTCTTCTGTGTGCAGTTGCTATCTGATTTTACCACTCTTTTGGACACCCTACCTGATAGCTCCAGGAGAGAGAAAGAACTGAAAGATGCTTTAGAAACCGAAAATTAGGCCTTACTGATGCTCATCAAGTGTGGGAGCGTGAGAAGGAAAAAATGTCTAAGTCTTATGACATACTTGGGGCTACTCAAAAGGTGGTGATTGCTGAGAAGACCAAGCTAGCGGAGGCCAATAAGGCCTTATCTATCAAGGTCATTAAACTGGAGGGTGAACTTCCCTAAAAAAAGACACGAGCTATCGCGAGGGGTTTTATAAAGCCTATGATGATGCTGAGTGCCAACTGGTCTATGGGTCCAAGGTATCCTTCAAGAAGGTATGGGACCAGGGTTTGAAGGCTATCGAAACTCCTGCAGACTCTGAGATTTTAAACCTTCATTCTCCCGATCTTGATCCTTTTGTGGAAGATGAACAAGATGGCAACCAAGATGATGGTCATGTCGAGATCATTCCTACCGAGGTTGACGAAGGTGATGGTGATGGTAAGGAATATCAGGTGGTTGACAAAAGGAAGGATATTGCTGTTGGAGATCAGGTGAAGTATTAGGGTTTGCAGACTAGGATTTTGTCTTTTCCTTGTACGATCTTTAATTTGTTAATTTGTAACTCTTTTTTGGGAATGTATTGGACTGTCTTTGGCCACCCTTTCATGTTACATAAGAATGGAATTTCCTCTTTTTTGCATGTGTTCACTTGAATCTCCATGTGCTAATATTTTGCTTCTGGTATGGTGTGTGTCGTTTGTAGTTTGATGATTTATATCACTATATTTCTCTTAACTCCCAACCGGGGAAGATCCTTAGACCAAATATCTGTTTAAAGGATCACAAAGCCTTTATAAGGATCTGCAAGTCCTTAAGGGCAAGGAATGAGTAGTACAAGAACCAGACTGAGGTGATTACCAAGCTGAAATATGATCTTCAAGAAATGGAGGAGATAGGTGCCTCCATATAAGAAGAGGTACATTCCTTGAGGGCTTAAATTTTAGAGAGAACTGAGGTCGACCAAGTGGGTGAAGTACTTCTATTCAAGAATGACACCTTAAGTAAGGAGGTTGCTACTCTAAAAGCTTTCATGGCTATGCTTAAAGAAAATGTTAAGAAGTTGAGGTATGCATTCAATATGGGACCCTGAGAAGTTTGGGGAGAGGGTTACAATGCTGGTTGGGCGGATACCCCAATAAACCTGAGGAGGTAGAAGAAGTTTCCTTTGCTCAAGGATGGGTAAGTGACCTCAAGGAGGCGAAGACTCCAAATGAATCCAAATTGTGGTATAAATACCAAACCGAGTGCCATGCCTATTGCCATAACCCCTTTTCAAAAGGTGATGAGTGGATTTCGGCTGATACCATTCCTTCCTAACTTTTGGATCATGACATAGATAAAGATATAGAAGAGCTCGTCCCCAAACCAGATAATGGTTAAAGGGTGATTGTAGCAGAGTATCTTGCTTGCCGTCCTAGTCCACCTTAAGTCTTATGTATTTCTTTTTGGTTTGTGATGTGATTATAACCTTATATTTTAATAAAGACTTTGTTTGATAGTTTCTTATGTTTTGAGAATATGCTGACTAAACATGTGTTAATCTCATCTTTTTGTTGGTTAGTTGGTATCTTTATCAACCAAAACAATACCGGTTGAGTAATTTAGGCCTTAGATGAGCTATTATTTGGTTTAAATTATTTTGGGCTTTTCGACCGACTAAATGATATTTAAGTATGAGTCTTCCACTATTTATCTGTTTAAAAATTTCCCCCAGTCCAATATGCCTGAATAATATCATTCCATCCACTTTACCTTTTAGGTCGTGTCGTCACACTAGGCCTAAGTAAGATGAAGGAAAGAATCCACCTGCTTAGGGGGAAGTCCGCCCAAGCAGGATTTTTTTGACCAACAAAAGTTGGTGACCAACCTGAGCTGGCTTTGTTGCCTAAGGATCCCCTGTAAGGCTTTTGTTGTTACTGAAGCAACTCATGAGGTCTATTGTGTTCGCAACAAGGACCCGAGGATGGTAGTAATCCGAAGTTCTTATACTTAACTTGTCATAACTACTGCAAACCCTGTTTGTTAGGTATTTAGATACGCGCAAAGGATTTATTATTAGAAAATGTGCAACTAAATGAGATGTAATCAAGAAATGTTAAGCAACCAATGAAAAAATAATAATAGAGGGACCAACCGACCTTTATTCACTAAATATTATCTAATGAGCAATCATAAGTTTGAAAATAAAAATTTTCTTAAACTAACTAAAAGATAAAAAAGAAGATATAAAAGTATAACTTCTTGAGATTGGTTGCATTCCATGCTCTTGGTATCTCCCTACTCTCCAGCATTTCTAAGTGATACGCTCCTTGAAGATCGTATTTGATTACTCTGAAGGGTCATTCTCAATTAGGTCCCTGTTTTCCATCCGGTGGTTTTGTAACACTACCGAGGAATTTCATCAGGACATAGTCTATTAGAAACTTCCTCGGGTTGACCCTCTTGTTGTACTGCTTGGCTAGTTGCTACTGGTAGGATGCAAACTTTATCAAATCCAACTCTTGTAGCTCATCTGCTTGGTCAAGCTCAATGCATAGTGCTTCATCATTGAGGCCTTAGTCGACCAGAGTGTCTCTCATAGTAGGGATACTTTCTTCAAGAGGGATGACATCTTTTATTCCGTAAGTGAGTGCGAAGGGTGTTGCCCCAATCGATTTCCTGGGTGTGGTACGATAAGCCGATAGAACACGAGGGAGCTCATCCACCCAGGCACCTTTGTCTCTTTCCATCCTCTTTTTCAGTCCATCGATCATGACTTTGTTGGAAGCCTTTGATTGCCCATTTCTTTGGGGATACGCCACAGAGCTGAAGTGGTGTTTAATGTCGTGCTCATCATAAAAGGTTAAAAGAAACCACTTTTAAATTGTGTACCATTATCGATGATGATAGCCCTTAGTATCCGAAAACGAGTTATGATTTTCCTCCATATGAACCTTGTCATATCATAATCTCGAATGTTTTTCAGTGGTTTTGACTTTACCCATTTAGTGAAATAATCTGTGGCCAATAACAGATACTAGCGATTTCCAAGTACGATATGTGATGGTCCCACAATATCTAATACTCATTGATCAAAAGGCCATTGGAGGGTGAGGGATTTTAGGTCGATGGCAGGCTGGTGAACCATAGGTTAGTGATTCTGACACTTTTTACATTTACAAATATAGGCACCTGCGTCCTTCTACATGTGAAGCCACTAATATCCTTCCTTGATCGAGCGAAAAGCCAATTGTATTCCACCTACGTTACTCCCAAAAATACCCTCATGGAGCTCATTAAGTACTTGTTTGGCATCTTGTGGGCGAACTCACTAGAGGTAAGGTCTTATAAATGATTTTTTACAAAGCTTCCCTTCAAGGTTGAGGTAGAAATGAGCATCCTTAACCCTAACCTGATGGGCTGACCTCCTATCGTCTGGTGGTATGTCACTTCGTAAATAATTAATGATGGGATCCATCTAACTTGGGGCCTTATTTGTGAGGAGTACTTACTCATATAGGACTACCTGGTTGATACTAGGCTACACGAGAGACTCCATCTGAATTATTATCTTTAAGTTAGAGTCAATTTCTGATCTTAATGCCGCTAAAGTGTCAGCGTGACTGTTTTGTTCTCGAGGGAACAGTTGAATTCCCACCTTTTGAAAGTCTTCCATGAGACCTCTTACTATGATGAGGTACACTCCCATTTGATTATCTTTGGTGTTAAAGTCCTCGCTTACCTTCTTGGAGACCAGTTTGGAATCATCGAATACGTGGAGGTGCTTTGCCACCAGTGGTTTGACTTTTCACAAATCGGTGATCAGTGTTTCTTATTCAGTTTCGTTCTTGGAGGCCTCAAATCCCAATCTAATTCCTTGCTTAATTATAGTGTCTTCGGGGGTGATGAGAACAATCTATACTCCTTTCCCCTTGGAATTGAAGGCTCCATAAATGTATAAGGTCCAGTATTTGGACTGTGCTTACTGTGTCATCGATTTCTCGTAGTTCAGTTAGTTTACTAGCTGATCTCCTATGAAATCAACAATGAAATCTGCTAGAACCTGTCCCTTGATCACCGTTCTAGACTAGAAGTGGATATCAAATCTCCCGAGTTTGATCGACCACTTTATGAGTCGTTCGGAGAGGTCGGCCTTTTATAAAATGGCCTTGAGTGGGTAAGAAGTGATTAGAGTTATGTAAGACGCTTAGAAGTAATGCTTTCACTTCCTTGAAGAGATCACAAGTGCATATGTGACTTCTCTAGAGGCATGTACCATTGTTTATCATCTAGGAGTGTCTTATTATCATAGTAAACCGAGTGTTGTCCTCCCTCATTTTCACATACTAAGGTAGAACTCACAACATGGTCTGATACTTCCAGGTAAAGATACAATGGGTTTTTATCATTTGAAATTACCAGTAGTGGCAGCTTGTGAACGAAAGGCTTTATTTCTTCCAGAGCTTGCGAACAGTCATCGTCCCATATGAGGCCTTTGCCCTTTTTTAGAAGCTGTAAGAATGGTCATGATAATTTTGAAGATTTAGAGATGAAGCGATTGAGCACTGCGAGCATTCCAGTAAGCTTTTGAATATCTCTCAACATTTGAGGAGGCTGGACTCTAGTGATAGCATCGATCTAATCTGGGTTGGCCTCAATTCCCCACTTACTTACTAGATAGCCTGAGAATTTTCTTGACTGGACACCGAATGAACACTTACTTGCATTTGATACTTCCCGAGGATCTCAAAGGTTGTCACTAAATCTGAGAGGTGATCGGCCTTGTTCTTTCTCTTAACTAGCATATCGTCGATGTATACTTCCATCCTTTCTCCCATCTATTTACTGAACATCCCGATGACCAACCTTTGATAAATTGACTTTGCATTCTTGAGGCTAAACGATATAACCTTTTAATAGTACAATCCAATTAAAGTTATAAATAAGGTCTTATCCTGGTCGGATCCATATAGGGGAATCTGATGATAGCCAGAGTAGGCGTCTTGGACACTCATCCTCTCATGTGTCACTATGGTGTCAACCGACTGATCTATTTTTGGGAGAGGGAAGCAATCCTTGGGGCATGCCCTATTAAGGTCGGTGAAATTGATACAAACCCTCCAGCTGGCATTGCTCTTGTACACCACCACTGGGTTAGATAACCATGTAGGGAACTGAACCTCCCTGATGGATCATGCATCCAATAACTTCCCTACTTCTTTCTCCACTGCCTTAGCCTTCTCGGGGGCTGTTTGGCGAGCCTTGTGAGTGATCATCTTGAAGGTTCAATCGATGTGCAGGCGATGGCAGGACACACTGGGGTTGATCCCTGGTAACTTTTATAGTTCCCAAGTGAAAACTTCCAGGTTACGTTTGAGAAATACAACTAATTATTTTTTCTCTTGATCGATGAGAGAAGCTTCGATCAGAAACTTCCTCTTGATCAAGTTGTCATCGGCTACAACTTCTTCTAGTATTTCTATGACCCTATCGGCAGGGTGGACCCTGGCCTCTTCCACCCTTAGTCAGCCATACCGTAGTTGCTATTTGGATAGAACAACCCCCTCCTGGGCTTTTTCCTGGGCATTTTTTGACTCCTTTTCATTTCTTTCTTCGGGCAAATAGCTATAATAAATCACTTTCTGGCCATAGCGTGGTCACCATGAATTTTAACCATGCCCCTATCGGTAATGCACTTCAACTTTTGATGATAGGTTGATGGTACGACCTTTATGGCATGGAGCCAACCTCTGCCCAAAATAGCATGGTATGGGAACTCAATATCCACCGCTAAAAACGCAATTAGCATTGATATGTTTCCTGCCCTGACCAACAAGATTATCTTCCCTAGTGGCATCATGATCCCCCCTGCAAATCTGACTAGCGAAACAGTGGCGTCTTTGAGGGCGGAGATATTTAGCCTCAGTTTATGGAATGGTTCCAGGTACATCACTTCGGACAAACTCCCTTGGTCCACAAGTAGCTTGTCAACATCCCAATTAGCAATTTCGAGTGTGATTTCATCATGATGTGGGGTCCTTACCCCAATTAAGTCTTCTTATGTGAACACGATATGATTGGTGCAGTTGACGTCTTTTGGTCACCAATGCTTCTTACATGGGACTTGGAAGGGTTAATTTAAAAATCTTCCATCATAGAAGTCACCTTCTTTAGTTCCATTCATACAGCGTTGCACTGGATCTGCTTAAGGTCTGATGTGCTATGGATTACTACAAACTCGTGTGCTGTATCATCGTCGAGTACATTGCCTAGCTTTTGGTCACTATTGGCTGCGACTTTCTCTATTTTCTTCTCGATATAGTCTTTGAGGTGATCTTATTGAACTATATCCTCCAAATGTGACTTCAGAGCTTTATTGTTCTCGATTCGATGACCGCCCTCCTTATGGAATGCGCATCTCAGTGCATTGTTCCTTTGAGTTTGGTCATCACCCATCTTCTTGGGCCATTTTATTAATAGATTATCTTTAATCTTGCTGAGAATCTTATAAATAGGTTCTTTGAAGACTGTGTTAACAACCTGGAACGCTTTGGAGGGGCCAGTCTTGTTTCCATTCTTGCCCCCATTATTGTTTCCCTTCTTCTGGGTATCATTTTTCTTTGTTCCCTTGTTGGGGCTCGACCATTGTCCCCTCCATTAGGATGAACAACGTCTTCAACCTTGTCAACTTCTTAATATGATCATCGATGGTGCTAGCCTCCTTCTTAGTAAGGGATTGGTGCAACAAAGAGGTGATTGACAAATCAATTTTGAAGGATGCTACGAAAACTTGCTTTAAAAAATTCTCGGTCTCATTAAAAACTTCCCAATATATTTTGGCATAGTCTCAGAGGCTTTCCTGTGGCTTTTTCTTCATTCTGAGAAGTGCATCTATCTGCTTGGGAAGGGAGCTGATGGTTATGAATCACGCTATGAAGGCCTCCGCCAGAGCTGCAAAATTTCTAATCGACCTGTGTGAAATCCTCTCAAACCACTTTTGTGCTACATCATATAATCTAGAAATGAAAATCCTACACATAAGTTCATCATTGTGACTCCACAAGGTCATTGCTTACTCATATTGCCTGGCATGGCCTGTGGGGTCTATTTTCCCATCGTAGACCTTGAACCTAGGGATAATAAATTTCTTTAGGGTTCCTTTTGCTCAATTTCCATTGTAAAAGGGGACTTCATCTGAGTGTTGAGATCTCTCCTGGTTAGCTCTCTGGTAGATCTGTCTCCTCGGTGGGTTGGATATTGGTCCATCTCCCTACGAACCAGAATCCTTATATCCTCGTGCTGACGATCATTTCTTCTTTGCTGTCTTTTTTCCTGGCCATGCTCTGATCACCCACGCTCTGACCTGTCATGTTCAGTCCTCTCCTGGTCATGCCTGGAGCTGTGAGTGGTTTTCTCCTAAGGACTAGGCATCCTAGTATGACGTTTTCCAGTGGGCCTTTGGAGGTCCGCTTTATTATTTCGTGTCACCTTTGTAGGCGAGCATTATCTTCCTTTTGGAGGCATGCAACCTCCTCTTGTTCATGAAACCTGTCTTTATAAGCATCAACCATCCTAAAAATATGGGTAGACGTAGGTGGCCCCTGGATTTCTTCAGAGGGTTACATATCCTGGCAAAATCTGAGGTTTGTATGCTGGCCGACTTGGGAGATGTTTCTGCTGTGGTGATACATTACGGGCTTTCTGGTAATGAATATTTTTGTAGGAATAAAATTTTCTTCCCACAGATGGCGCCAATTGTGAGTGCAAAAAATATCACAATAAGGGCTTCCACGAAAACAATCACAAATAGCATAAAGTAACGAAAATCACACGCACAACCACGATTTACGTGGTTCGACAACTTGTTTATGTCCATGGAGAGGTTACTTGTTCTCATTAGGTGTATCTCAAAATCTCCAGTTTCAATGCTTTTTCCCCGGGCCAGGGTTTACAATTTATATATCTTATTTCATAGAGGTTGAGTTGTACAAGGAACTCAATTAGTCATGTTGGATATATCATAAACAACCTGAATATCTCTACTGATATTCTGGGAGGTTGATTTGAGTATATCTCTAAGTGTTCCATCACACATTAAATATATGTGTACTGGTCAATTATTATATTTGGGTCGCGTAACCCCTTAAGCGTCTTGGGCTGTTCGGCTACTCTCATTGATCATAAAAAAATGGGTCCCCAAAATTATATCATGTGGATGAATATTATTTCATATATCTTGTTGGTGAACTGTTATGGTCGTGTTCACCCTTTCCTTAAGTATTTGCTGTTTGGGTGAACATAAATTGGTGGAAGAGGTTGCACATTGGTGGACACGTAGTAATTTTAGGATTGATTTATGTAAAACGAACTAAACTATTCTTGTTGTGGTGGATTAAGTATTTGTTAAACATTAAATCATTGATGTTGATATTGTGTAATTGAATATTAGTGCATGTATCTTTTTGGTTAATTTTTTCTGGTCGTGTTCACTCACTCCTTAAGTGGTTTCTATTTGGGTGATCACAAAAAACCGTGGAAGGGCTTGCATGTTGGTGGACACGTAGTTTGGTGGAAGGGATTGATTTATTTGAAATGAACTAAAATTGAGCTTGTTGATTTTGATTAATTAATTGGAAAACATTAATTAGTTGACGGACTCATATTAATGTTAGGATTAATTAAAGTCTTTGATCCTAGTATTTGTATGTTGTCCCACATCCAAAAATATTTCACAAACTTTTCGTCTCCCCATTCATGGTAGAATACATTGCTCATACTCACACCCTCCTTTTATATATTTTCTCAAGAAAAAATTAATCACGGTAGTAATTACTTTCAACGGATGGTACAGACATCACGAGTGTACTGCACAAAAACCTCTTTTATTAGTCTGCTCCATATAGAGGGAACTCCTATTTACCAGTACAAGAATAGGAAAATCGAATAATTCAATTACCTTACAAGTCGTGGAGTTAATCTCTTGCAACTGTACCTGTTCGATCGTATTCTATTTTCCTTATTAGAATGCGGGGATGAGGCAACAAAGAATATATTTTTCCTTCATAATGCCGACCATGCACTGAAATTAGTGAAACTATTAGAAAAGGCAGAAAAAATATTTATCTATTGCGGATATAATTTCGTAAACAGAGCATTCACCCAGATTGGGACATCTCACAAAATCTAAACATTAAATATGAGCTTGCAAAAAACTTGAAGAAGAAAGGATTTTGAGTTCATGTCATAAATATTTATACGACTATCACATATACTCTTCCACCTAATTAGACACGTGAAACTTTTCACAGGTTGTTAAAAAATAATACCAATTGGATGGAAACCAGACACATTGAGCATGTTTTAAAAGCTGTTGAAAAGGTATATACATATATGTGTATATATAGTATTAAATATAAATGTCATACATTATTTACTAAATTATAATTTATTTGTAGAAAATGTCGAACATGAATAGTGATAATCAACTAAATAATGAAATTCCTCCTCCAACACAATCCTCTCCTAACCTACTAGTTGAATTATCGACACCTGTGGGGGTTGGTAATACTCTAGTCCACCGCAGGTTCATTTTACTACTTTATTTACACTGTCTCCAAGTCAACAGACTCTGAAAACCCCTATTAATCAAACTACCCTATTACCGTTACAGAGGAATCCCAAGCAGAAAACAAGAGGCACATTAGGTTCTCTGAGGCCAACAATCCTATCGATAACAAAAATGATGTCCAAATTTTCAAATCCCGATGTTTGTCTCTTAGAAAGATGGCTGGGGGCTTCGAGGGTGCAGACAATCGGAAGAACACTGATCCTTCCATAAAGGATGATGTGTGGGAGCAAATTTATAGAAATTTTACATTTCCACCCATTTCGAAGGTAGTTGTTCTTTCCCGAGTAGCTGACCAATTGAAAACCTATTGAAATAACCTACAAATGGTTCACTTCCAGGCACGGATATCAAGTTGTGACATTTTGGTGTTGAAAGAAAAAGTTTCGCCAAATATTGAAATGCCCATCCACCAATGGAACAATTTCTTGGAGAAAGAGGCCAGAGAGGAAAAGCTTGACCAGAGGCAGGAAAATAGAAAAAACAGGGAAAAGAAAATTTATTTCCACAAACTTGGGTCCAAATCATATGACGATTTGAAGGCAGAATGGCTAAAAAGGACCTAGGTGACTGTTGATGCAAAAATTCTACATCTACGTGGACCAGTCAGAAATGAACACCTGTCATCCTATGTGGAAATATTTATACTTGCTCGACACCCGAGGAGAGTTGGTCGGCACCCAAGGAGAGTTATTCGGCACCTGAGGAGAGTTGGTCGGCATACCAACCAACACACGACATTCCAAGCAACTCAAGAAAGACCAACAACCTTAGAAGACCAACAATTACATTCATTGTATATAAATATAAATGTCTGAATATATAAAGACATTATATCTCTTTAATTCCCATCACTATAAATACATGCATTCCCTTGGCCAAAGGAAGAAGGGACATGATACACTAGATACACACAATCTGAATAAAGCAATTCTCAACACACATCTCTCTCTACACTATATTGTGCTATTGCACACCCCTGGGAATAAAAGAACAGTGGACGTAGGCTTTATTCATAACCGAATCACTTTAAAAATCCTTGTCTCTTATGTGTTTGATTGGATTGTTTCTATTTATTTATCAGTGATCATAAAAATGGGATGTAATCCATTTTTTTGCATCAATAGATTGGCGTCGTTTGTGGGAACGTGTTACAAGCATTGTTCTCCATCAAAAGCTAAGTTTTTTATTTTCTTTACATATAACTAATTACATGTTATGCAATCATCTTTTTGTTCAAATCATGATTCTCATATGTTTATATTCATAAATTTTGACATCGATTCGATTATATGCTGAACATACATCTTCTGATTCAATCATAATTTTTATATGAATGAATTCCATGAACAATTTTAATTTGGGAATATGTAAAATAGTAGATTTCAGAATTTTATAAGTCCTGAAATATATTAATTCTCAAAATTTTATGGGTATAAACGCTTAAAGCATCGGTTAAATCAATTCATTCAAATCCAACATGTATCTGATTTTCATAATATGAAAAGACAATTTCAATCAAAAGCTTTTTCTGTACATCAAAAGCAAGAATTAGTATTTTTAAATCCTCCGAAGCAACACATCTGTTTCTGGATTAGATCTATTATTTTAATTCCCATATTTGATATTTTTACTGGGAATAAACGTCTAAAAAGAATCTCTATCTTAAGAGATGACAACCGCACGTTTCCTTTAAGGAACTGTATGATTTTTATTTATCAATCAGTTGTGTCAATTTTGGACAATTTTTATGATGAATCTCGTGTATTTCTTATGATCTGCACAAAGCTATCTATTTTTCATAACGATAGATCTGAAACGTTGAAAATCTGAATCTGATAATAGTTACCAATAATCCACTTATTTTTCTGTATGCATCTTGAAAACCATACATATAGATCCTTTTTCTCTCTTCAAGAGCCACGTTTAAAAAATGGTGATTGGTATTCAACAACACATACACAAGTATATTCGAGAAGAAAATAATCTTCACAAGAAGGATCTTATAAATCCAGACCCCGCATTCAAATCGAAGCAATTTTTGGATCATCATCAAAAACATATTTTCATATTATGATGATGATGAAGTTGGCTCGTCATCAACCAAGGCAAAGATTATTCATATCCAGAAAGGAAAAGATGAAGTAGACTGAGATTTATCTGAAGAATCATGCACTGGAAAGTCTGTTTCAAAATCAAAGCATCGTTCATGTTGAAATCAAATCAATTTGTAGGCTTCGTGTTTTCAACACTAGTTCTCTATAGGATCTGAATATGGTTCGCTCACAAACCAGGGCTACTTTCTAAAAAATTTCTTCTCCTCGACCATCTCTACAATTGCTATTTCCCAAACTCCGACCAACAAGATAATTGTATAAGAGTTTTTATACAGATTGCTAGCATGAATTATTGGTCAGCAACTTATACTACAGGCTACAGTTATGATCCGAGATCGCCCATGGGTCGCTGTTTGTTGGTCAGCACACCCATTATTGGTCGGTCAAAGATCCAGACCATTCATTATTAATTGTCACCTATAACAAGTTAGCAGTTCCTATTTGTTGATCGGAGATAGGTATTGCACTTTAAGAGGAGCTCTCGACATCCTATTTGCTAGTCGACATCAAGATCTGGCTTCATGGTTGGCGATCACCATTACAACATCATTTCATTCTTGGTCGGAAGACTAGCGGCATCACCTAATCTTGGTCGGCGCAAGTATAAAACCAGAATGAAGGTTCTCGACCATCTAACATTGGTCGGTATCATTTAAAACAGATCGTCGATGGAGCCTAATGATGATCGGAGATATATGTTTGTGACCGGCGACAACAAAGAACATAGAATAAGGTCGTTGGATCGTCACTGAGGAATCCTCGTCGTCAAAACCCAATGGGGTTTGATTCACCTGAAACCCTCTTCTTAAAGAGTTTTGCATTTTTATATAACACGAGATACTATAACGATTTTCTCTTGCGTACACTCTCAGATGGGATATTTAGATTTTAACCACTACTTTGTTAAAATAAACGTTTAAAATTTTTGTTTATAATACCACATTCATATACAACACAACTTTATGGGAAAATGATTTTTCTAAACATATGCTTTGGACTCAAATATATTTAACTTCACTGTATAAAATTTTTACAATGCCACATCCCATTCAAACTTTGTTCAAATTAGTTGTTTAAAGTTGAGTGAAATAAAATATTTTTTATCAAACTTATATCTAATTATTTATTGGAGTTCAAATAACTTTACGAAAAATTCTAGATTAAATAATTATGTTTTATATAAGGCACATATTTGATAAAAATTTTCTCACCTTGACACACGAAGTCGTCATAACATATTATTTTATTGCCCGAGAAAATACATATCATATATTGATTGGATGACTAAATTATTCTCATGATAATGACTATCTGATTTAGCCTCCGCAGATGTTAGAGCAACTTATTAAATTCCACAGGTACAAGATTCAATCTCGATGGAAGCTCGGTCACAATCTTAAACTTATGGAAACTATTATTGCTCGGCACTATACAATTTTACCTCAACGAGGCACTATTGATTTTATTATTGCTCTGATATATGCTCAAGCACGAATTATTCTCTATATCCATTCTATATTCACCTCAGCATGGAGCTCGGTAAAATATTTATTATCAAATATTCAGTTCCAAGGAGATCTGCAACAGTTATTATATTTCACCCCCAATAGACAGTTGGTCTAAATTATTCTTATTTATATTCAGGCCCGACAAAGTACTTGGCCATATTCTTTTGTTCTGGAAATATTATCCTTGTTCGGCATTATGCATTTTTGCCTCGACAGATCAGCCATACACTTTATTATTATTTTGAATCATTCTTTATATCTATGCATATTCTATATTCATCTCATCATGGAGCTCGACAAAATATTTATTATCATATATTCAACTCCAAGGAAATCTGCTTCAATTATGATATTATCTCCAACGGACTGCTGGTCGAGAAAATTCTTCTCTCTCTATATATTCAGTAACCACCAACGAAAAGTTGGTCGGCATCAACAACCACCAACTAAGGTTGGTCGACATATCAACAACCACCAACTAAAGTTTGGCCGGCATATCAACAACCACCAACTACGGTTGGTCGGCATATCAATAACCACCAACTACGGTTGGTCGGCATATCAGCAACTGCCAACTAAGGTTAGTCGTCATCAACAAATCTAACCAACAATGTTGGCACAAAAATCATACATGGCAAGGCCTGTTTGATTATTGGTGACCTCAAGGGGCATCCAAAACTAGTCAAAAAGATGGGTGACCTCACGGGGCATTCACTGCCTAGGCACCAAGGTAATCTAGATAAGATTGCTACAACTAAGCAGGAATATGGGATGAAAATCATTCCATTGCTTAGGCATTTATGGGTGATCAAAAGATCGCTACAACTAGGCAGGAGCATGGGATAAATATTCCATTGCCTAGGCACACTAGGACAAATAGAAATTGACAAATCTTCAATTCATATACAAAGATTAACAGAAGATAAATTTCATGATTATATATTATTGTTTATGCCTTGGAAATCTATTATTCTCTAACAATGCAGGATCGATCGATCCCTTCCTTCTTCTTCTTCTTCTTCTTCTTCTTCTTCTTCTTCTTCTTCTTCTTCTTCTTCTTCTTCTTCTTCTTCTTATTATTATTATTATTATTATTATTATTATTATTATTATTATTATTATTATTATTATTATTATTATTATTATTATTATTATTATTATTATTATTATTATTATTATTATTATTATTATTATTATCTGGATTTCTTATTAAATCCCGGCAGATGGTCGGCACTCTTATTATCTGGATTTCTTATTAAGCCCGGCAGATGGTCGACACTCTTATTATATCTGGATTTCTTATTAAAGCCCGAAAGATGGTCGGCAGTCTTATTATCTGGATTTCTTATTAATCCCGAGAGATGGTCGACACTCTTATTATTTATCTGGATTTCTCAGCGCTTCTATATGGACTTATCACTAGCACGGATATTCGATGCAAATTATATATTATGCTCAATCAGGCTTATTATTGGATCATTCTATCAAGTACTGGAAAATGCTCGTAAATCATCATTATTATTCAATCTCCTAAGCCCAACTGGGGGATCCAGATGCGCCAATCAATGGCACATATCAGAATTAAATTCCTAATTGGAATACATCACATTCTTAATTAGAATGCTCACACATTCCTAATCGGAATGCCATCACATTTCTAACTGGACTATATGTTGAAAGCAATTTTACTCAACCAAAATTACTTGGTCGGCAAATTATTTCTATGTCCTCAGCCTTATCTTCTATAGCAAGACCAACATACTTTAAGGCCATGAAAGCATTCAGAGTTCATATTCCACACTTGGGGGCTTCTACTTCAAAATTAATTGTTCATTCGGTGGCACATTCTCATAACATCATGCAGTATCAGTCGAGCATCAAATTCAATTCCATAAACTTACATGGTCGGGGCCCTGAACAATCATCATTCATGTGTTATTTTTTATTAGGAGTTATGTTTTGAAGTTCACGAGAATATTCAGAAGTTAGTTTTGCTATTGAAGTTCCGGAGGTATATTAAGGAGTTAGTTTTGCTATTGAAGTTTAGGAGGCATATTCAGGAGTTAGTTTTGCTATTGAAGTTCACTAGGCATATTCAGGAGTTATTATGCACATGCTATTGAAGTTCAGGGGTCAGATTCAACATCTACTACTACCGCTGTCCCGACCAACACTTAAGAAGAAGTTGTATCTATATGTAAATGTTTCAAAGGCTGTTACTAGCTCGACACTAATCATATTGAAGAATTGGGTTAAAATCTAACATGCCACAACAACAAATCACTCAGAGGAGCAGAGATCAGAAAAATCAAACATGGATAATCAACAGTCAGTTGGTCGACACAGGATGAAGTTGGTCAGCTAATCAACCAACCAATATACTTGAAGATTATGACAAGCTACAAGCTGCAAACTATAACATGGATGCATCCAAATTCTCAGGGGTGATACATAGCACACGTTCATTTTACGAATAAAGATTATCTCTAAAGCAACCATCGATCAACCTGCATCATCTATCGTCCATGAGATATCCCACTTTATACTGAACAAATAGAGAATCTCATTATGCACGAGCACCAATCAACAGTGCAGAATAAATACTCTATCTTTTCAGTGAACCATCAAGCATAAAGCATTGAGGGCTTCTGTTGACACAAAAATTCTCCATCTACGTGGACCAGTCAGAAATGGACACCTGTCATCCTATGTGGCAATATTTATACTTGATCGGCACCCGAGGAGAGTTGGTCGGCACCCGAGGAGAGTTAGTTAGCACCCAAGGAGAGTTGGTCGGCATACCAACCAACACACAACATGCCAAGAAACTCAAGGAAGACCGACCACCCTAGAAGGCCAACAATTACATTCATTGTATATAGATATAAATGTCTGAATATATAAAGACATTGTATCTCTTTAATTACCATTACTATAAATATATGCATTCCCTTGGCCAAAGGAAGAAGGGACACGATACATTAGATACACACAATCTGAATTAAGCAATTCTCAACACACATCTCTCTCTCTACACCATATTGTGCTATTCTACACCCCTGGAAATAAAAGAACAGTGGACGTAGGCTTTATTTATAGCCGAATCACTTTAAAAATCCTTGTCTCTTATGTGTTTGATTGGATTGTTTCTATCTATTTACCTGTGATCATAAAAATGGGATGTAATCCATTTTTTTGCATCAACAGTGACTTTGTAAGAAAGGAAAGAAGCTAATTGGGTCAACATGTACTTTTACGCCCGACGAGATAAACATACTATACAATTCTTAGACAAATTGGCTCAAACTCTGAAGATGTGAGTTTGAATTTAATGATCATATATATGGATGCTATAATAAAATAATGATGAAATTATAGTCCTAAATATATTATTATACCATAGGAAATGATAAAAGTCATGATGAGAAGTTAGCCCGAGTGCATTCCCTATACCATTGACTCGGATTCCCTACGGGAAGGACAAAAGGGGGAGGACAAGAAGAGTGGGCTTCAGGGTTCTAATGACCAAATTACAGCATACAACACATGTGTTGGACGATCTCTCTTCGGTGAGGAGTCACATGTCAAGCCGGGGGAAAGAACATGCCAATATGAAAGAAAACATGCCAGGTGTCAAGAAGGATATGAGCAACATTACTAATACCTTAGGCAGCTGATGACTAAGATGAAGGGATTTTTTTAATATCTTACTCAACAAAAAGGCACATCTCAGTTTGTGCCTCAAGGTTTCTTGTCTCCTACGCCTCTCTTGTATGTTACTAATACACCGTTGTTTACCTCTTTTCATACGGTGAACACTAGGATAGGAGCCTCACATCCTAGACGGGCTATAATTATCGAATAAGAGGCATCATGGCCCGACCATAGCCATAGGGGCAATCACCAACACTTATGCTAACTGATTTATGTGCCATTATAGGCCAGACGATCGTATATACTATGGCCTCCGTGCGCCAAGACCAACCACCACCACCCGTGATTGTACTCACACCACATGCTACTTCTACTTGGGAGAGAGAGGGGAGTTCCTTAAATAAGAGCAATCCTAGAGTTTATCGGATCTATAAACCCCATTATTTCTCATTATGGAGGAGAGACATCAAAAGGCATCTACATATGATAGATTTCTTAGAGGTATGATTGCATATGATAGTTAGTTCCAAGATAGTGGGAGTTTCACTTCAGTGGTAGAACTCAACCACCAAAGATGCATGGAGGTCAAGGATGACCATTGGCTAGTTCTGGCAGAAGTTTGAGAGAAAGTATTTACCATCAGCTCTCCATGCAATCAAGATGATAGATTTTTTCAGATTACTTTAGGGTGACTGTATATAGTAGCTGAGTACGAGCGAGAGTTCGCCCAACTTTCATTCTTTGCCTCGAAAAAGGTTAGCATAAAGGCAAATAAGATGGATGATTTTATTCGAGGCCTCACTTTGAGAATTAGGAAGGTGTTGATTGACAACATGACCTTCACTACTTATACTAAAGTAGTGGACATCGCCATGCTTCATTGCTAGGATCACCATGATTTTTAGAGAGATGGGCCCCCCTAAGAAGGAGGAGTTTAGGATCGGCCAAGGGCCAAAGACTGAGGAGAGCATTGATCCATCTCGAGCTGAAGGAGGTTAACAATAACAGAGGGGACCACCACAGGGGGAGAACCCCCCTAATATTTTTAAGTTTAAGATGATTAGATCCATTTGGGTGGTAAGGGACAGAGTTCATAGGTCCATCAGGGCCAAGAACACTATGGCCAACAAGCCTAGCAGCATCAGGGCCACTTGTAGAGAGGTCAGGGATGATAGGGTCTGGGTCAGTAAGACTGAACCTAGGGCCAGGGATAACAGGGTCGCCCATTCAAAGGTGCATGTTTTACACGTGGTGAGTAGGTCCACTCATTTAGGAGGTTCCCTAGGGGAAACCAGGTCGATTAATACCATTTTTAGTAAGGGCAACAACAAGATTTACTAGAATCACCTCAAATTTAGGCATTATTTCCACTACCACATTATTCGACATTTCTACCACCACCTAGAGACCTTGTGTAGGGTCAAATGTAGTTGTATTATGGATGTGTCTTCAACGTTTATCAGCAAGACCAGTAGGCCCTATAATTGTCCATAAAGGGTACGCTTTATGTTTATGGTAGTTATGCACGAGTTTTATTTTACATGGTAGTATAACACTGATTTGTTAGTAGTACTTTTTCCAATAATTTAGGGTTGTTATATATTACTATCGAGGTCTCTATGCATTTAGATACCCCCCAGTGGATAGGGGTGCTACCTTGTGTCAGGTTTGTAGGGGCGTGGCAATAAAGATTTATTAGTTGTTCTTTTTATATAACCATTTGATTTTGGATATGTATAAGTATGCCATCATATTGGGTATGGACTGGTAAGCACAATATGATGCACATATCGAGTAGAGTAGAAAGGCTATCATATTTTCCATTATCGGGAATGAGATGTTCATTATAGTTATGTTTAGATTGAGGTAGCATCTAGCACTCATTTATATTATATCTATGCGAGCACATTAGAGGAGGTCACGGTGTTATTAGAGTCGATACCAGTAGTCTAGGAGTTTTTTAAACTTGTTTGATGAGGTACTAAGGTCACCACCTACACAAGAGAAAGATTTTGTTATAGACTTGGCAGCGGGCATCAAGACCATAGCGAGGGGACCACACCTGATGGATCTATTGGAGATGAGAGAGTTCAGGGAGTAGATTCAACAACTCTTGAGTCATGAATTCATACGAAGGAGTATATCTCTGTAAGGACATCCAGTTATGTTTGTGAAGTATAAGTATGGTTCATTGAGGCTTTTTGTGGACTATTGGGAACTTAACAAGGTCATAATACAGAATAAGTATATACTGCTATAAATGGAAGACCTGTTCGATCAGTTGAAGGGCGTATCATTCTTTTCGAAGATCGACTTACGCTTGGAATATCATAAACTACGAGTTCGGGAGGAGGACATCCCAAAGACAACTTTTTTAATGAGATATGGATCATATGAGTTTCGAGTTATGCTATTCAATTTAATTAGATGTGTAGTCATATTCATGGATTTGATGATTAGAGTATTCTGACCATTTCTGAATTAGTTCATCATTGTATTCATCGATGAAATTTTGGTATAATCTCGGTCCGAGGAGGAGCATGCATAGCATTTGAGTATAGTTTTATAGACATGTATCTTAAGTTATACAAGGGTGGATTTTAGTTACAGGACATTCAGTTCTTTGTCAATATTATATATGAGGGTAGTATTTTGGTGGATTATAGCAAGGGTTCGGTCGTGATGGAGTGGGGGAAAATTTCTTGGGGTTAGATGGGTACTACATGAGGTTTATTCATCGGTTCTCAAAGATTATCGGACCACTGACTCATTCCATTTAAAAGGGGGTAACATTTTTTTTGGATACCATTTGTCATAGATATTTTGTGGAGCTTAAGGAGAGACTTAAAACTACACCAGTATTTTCTTTACCATAGGGTGGAGTGGAGTACATGGTTTACATTTACGCATCGCTTTGGCCCTAAGGGAGTTTTAATGCAGGAAGAGAGACCCATAGATTATGTTTCCCATAAGATTAAGTCTCATGACAAAAACTACCCCACCTATGATATGGAGTTAGCTGCGGTAGAGGAGGTGGTTGGAGTTTATGAAGGACTACCACTTATTGATTCAGGATAATTCGGTGAAGGCAAAAATATTAGAAGATACCATAAGACATCGATTGACTGTGAGTTTAGCAACATTGTGTGAAGAGCAGGGGATAGTTTATTGAAGTTTTGGGTAGAGCAGTGGAGTAATTTACATACCGCAGACGTGACAAAGGCAAACTTTGTAGCTGCTTCCATTACACTTGATATTGTATCGTGGGTGATTTAGGCCTTCACTTTAGACTCCTTAAATCTGGATAAGGAGAGAGAACTTTTAGCTAGAGGGGTTATGTTCCATTCGATTAGCTCAGATGGAGGATTAAGATTTCAGGGATGACTAGTTGTGCTAGAGGGTCCCGAGATGCAAAAGATGGTTTTGGTGGAGGCACATAGTTTGCATTTTAATGTATATCATAGGGGTGTGCATCATAGGGGTGTACATGATATGAGATGGAAGTACTGGTGGGCCGCGATGAAGAGAGGCATAACACAGTTCATGTCTAAGTGTTCCACCTTCAAGTTAGCAAAGGTAGAGAATAAGAGACCTAATGGGGAATTTAATCCATTAGATATCTCAGTGTGGACGTGGTAGAGTATCTCCATTGATTTTATTATTGGGTAACTGAGGCCTCAAATGGGACATGATTATGTTTGGGTTATTATCAACAGACTAACTGAGGTGGATCATTTTCTTCTAGTACGGATAGACTAACACCATAGAGCAGCACGTCTGACTCTTTATTTTAGAGTGTACGCGACTTCATGGGGTACAACTCAACCTCATGCCCGGTGGGGACATTATTTTTTTTTCATGATTATGAGGAAGTTTCCAAGATTCTATGGGGGTACAATTGAATATGAGTATTGCATTTCACCTTTAGGTAGATGGACAGACAGAATGAGTGAATCAGATTTTAGAAGACTTGTTTCGGGCTTGTGTTTTGGACTTCAAGAGGAATTGACATCATAATTTGCCACTAGTTAAGTTTGCTTATAATAGTAGTCACCAATAAATAATTAGGATGGAACCCTTTGAGGAATTTTATGGATGACCGTTCCATTATCCAAGTTGTTGGTTGGAGAGAAGGGTATAACATATTATTCGGTACACCTCATAGAACTTAGCGCTTATCGATGAGCGTATGAAGATAGCCTATAATCGGCAGAAGAGTTACACTGGTAGGAGGAAGTGTAAGGTGGAATTTTAGGTAAAGGATTTCATGATTTTAAAGGTCTTTTCGATGATGGAAGTCATGACGTTTGGGTCTAAAGGGAAGTGAGCACCCTGATATCTAGGTCCCTTCATGATCTTGGATAGGGTGGGGCCGGTGGCATATCATTTGGCCTTACCCGAGCATCTTCGATGGGGACACGATGTATTTTATGTATATATGATGATGAAGTTCTTAAGGATAAGTTATCCTATCAACACATCGACCTTGATGTGATTGATCTATTACTAGATGCGAGCTACGAGGAACGAACCCAGGCGCATTCCGAACAAAGAGAGCAGACTCTGTGATTAAAGGTATTTTCATTAGTTAGAGTACAGTGAGGACACTACAATGAGGTTAAGTCTATATGGGAGAGAGAGGATGACATGAGAGCGAGGTATCTTGATATTTTCGAGTTAGGTATACTAAATTCGAATTTTAAGGATGACATTCCTTGTTTAAGGGGGATAAATGCAATTTCCCACATTTTCCTTGCAATTATTTAATTATATAGATATATATATATAATTACCCTTCATGACATGTGATGTAAGTGCATGATTACGTCGCCAAGGATGGTCACAAACAAAAATTCTATTTTTGTATTTTTCATTTTAAATCCCAACACAAAAATCCAATTTTTACCAAATTTTAATCTTTGATTAAATTATCGTGTGCATGCAGATAATGTTCTAAATATATAATTGCAAGTATCAAACTAAACATGCAAAAATTTAGTGATAAGGAAAAATCTCTTTTCAGGGCAAAACCTACATTCAACACTTTAGAAGGTTTTACAAGACAATCGAGTTATAGACTATTTAGACCAACTAATTATAATGTACAAAGTCTTCAAAACCTTCTAAAAAAATGGCTCAGTCTAGAGTCGTCTACATGCAACTATCCACCCTCGGTATCCACCGATCATCCTTCTTCCTTCTTCAGCACTGAACCCTTGGTTCACAAGCTCAACCTCTCCACATGGTATATGCAAGATACATAAACTTCTGGGGTTTTAAAAGGATTCACAAAATAGTTGGGTATGTAAAGTTTGTGAAACATATATGTCTTGTAAACAAAAAAGATGAAAACCTTTGGTAAAGATATGTAGCTTTTATTCTTTCAAAAGTCCCATGCAAAAATGGTTCAAAACAAGTATTTATAGAATTGACACAGTTTTTGAGGCAGAGACTCGTTGAACGAGAATGTCAGTTTGTTCGAACGAGAAAGCCATGTCATTAAACAACAAAGGAAGTTAATTTTGATGTCTACATCTAACAAGATTCTAATAAAAGTTCATTTTAAAATAGTACGCCTTCAGTTGATGTTCATTCAAAGTAAATATCTAATGACCTTATAACGAAATGGCTATTATGTTTGAATGAGGCAAAATTTTTTATTTTAATTTCTTTAAAAATCCAGCCTCGATTTTTTTTATAAAAAATACATCCCAAATATAAATATTAATAATTATGAACTCCTTAAAGATTTATACCTTCATGAAATGTAGAGGAGTCTTGAACTTGGAGATGTTGGAGTTCGGTTTGACGTGTCGCTTTAAAAGGGGATATGCCAAATATGCCAAAATATAAATAAAGGCCTAATCTATGAGCAACTTCACAAAATTTTCACTTATAAATCTCCCTCTTTATCTATTCTAGTACAAAACTAAATCGAAATCAAAATTACATTAACAACCCCTTGATGGCACAATGAAACATTGTCTTCAATCTCATGTTGTTCTTCCTTTGCAAAACTTTGTCTTTATCTGGTGTAAATTTTTCTCTCCTTTAGATACTTACACACATGAAGCAAAGATATACCGTGATGCATAAAGTTTTATTAGAAATAAAAACTCCTCCATAAAACAAACTCCTCTGTAATTTGTTCTCCCCCTTTTTGTCCAAAATAGACAAAGGAATAGAAGCTAAGCATGAAATATAAAGCATCACATATAAGAAGCAATATATCTTCACAAATATATATAAATAACGCTCATGAAATGATAATCTCAAAGGCATCAACAACTATTTCTGAAAATTTTCAAATTTTCTCAAGTATGAATTTTACAAATACAACACACCACATGGCAACTCAAGCACAAATAATCGAAATCATAAAACATATGGAAAGTATGGACTAAATGTAAACCACAAAGACTTAAAACATGATATCGTGTATAATATATGCAAAACATACCAAAGAAAATTCGGCATATATATATATAGGTATAAACGATCACAAAGCTCGACACAAAATGCATAAGCCTTACACACTAGCATAGTATTGATGTATCTAAACACGTGGGATGGAATGAATGATGTGAACTAGATACAAATGAATTATGATACCAATTTGAGAGTGCGCAGTGCGAACTTAATGGATTTTATATAATTAAATGTCCTAAACACTCAAATATGTTCAAGAGGTTCTAATTGATTGCGAAACTTTATCAAACTAAGATTTAGCCCTAATTGATAAGATAAAGTGAGTTTATGAAGAAACAAGCATAATGGACATGAGCCTAGAATATTGTTGATTCTACAAATCAATAGCGTCATGAAAAAATAAGCATAATTAAGATTAATTATGCAAACACGTTGATCTTCAACTAAACACCCTCAAAAGATAAAATATATAACATATTTTCTTTTCTTTTCTCAATTATTTTAATGTTAGTTATTTTGAACGATCATACACTAAACTATGTTTGCCTTTGGCAATTTTTCTATTTTTATTGCCTTTAATTTTTTCATTAGTCTCTTTCCAACGATGGCTTCACCGCAAAAGGAGATTTTCTCCTTTTGTAGACCTTTTCCGTGCAGCCTCCTATTTTTTCAATACTAATCAAATAAAGCTCACGGGCAATGATGCTTACATGTATAAATCCCCCATAGTAACAAAACAGGTAGATGACAAAATTGATGGGAGAACATTTCACAAAGCTCACATATACATGTGAAGTTAAAATCCATAAAGCCCGTGCATGTGTGTGCGGAGGCATATAGAAAGTCAAATCCATTAAGATAATCAAGTTCATAAAGTCCATGCTACTATGGGTACGAACAATCTAAGCATCTGCAATCACAACCAAATATCCTAGCCACATGAAAAGTATGGAGTGAATTAGATTCAAATACACCAATATGCCATATCAAAGGCGTGAAACTAAAATAAATAAGAAACCAAAAATCTTTTAGGGTTTTTCTAAATTTTTTCAAAAGATAATAACAAATTTTTAACATTTTGAAAACAAACTCAAACTCGAAAGACAAATAAAATCTTTTTATATTTTTCATTATAAATCAATGAAAGAAAAATAATATACAAAACATAGACATGTCATAACACTAGCAAACAAATATCATGAAGCACAACTAGAATATGACAAATAAAAACATGTAAGCAATCACCATAAGATATAGCATGTGAAGAGTCCTGTGCAAGCATGCGAGAATCAAGTAGTCGAATATTAAGAACCCGTAAAATGGATTTCCTAACCCAAATAGATGTATAACTAATGCGTCGGGTTTTGGGAATACTATACTTTAACTTCCTAGGGTCTTTTCAAAGATCATAGTAAAAATGCCTAAGGTGACCTTTCCTACCGCAGTGTGTGCACGTGTAGACGCGACGAGGAACGGGACCTTTGGATTGACCTTTTCTAATACCTTAGGATGTGGTTGACCCTCTAAAATAAATAATGGTCTTGGCTTTGGTGATGGAAGCATTATAATCATGAGAGCCAGTACCATCACTACCAACATCTCTTCGATATCTTTTAACTACAAGATTTTAGACTCAAGCAAAAGAATTAAACTCTTTAAGTTTTAGGGACTCATTTTTCATAGTTTCAATCATTCCTAAAAGATTATCTCGCTCCCCCTCAATGCAAGAGAATTTATCACTAAGAGTCTTCTCACGTGCCCTTAAATCCAAAATCCATTTATCATTATACTCATTAGCAAGTAAACACACCCTAGAAATCTTAGTCTTCTAATTCTTTCTCTAAAAACTGAACTCTATCATCACTCTCTTTCTTGGATAATTCTAAATATTTAAAATCATGATCAAGTGTTTTCGGGGGTTCAGGGGCGGGAGCCCCTGAGGCAATTTTTTTGGGGGTTATTTCGAGTTTTATCGAGCATTTTTGGGGTTGTTTTTACTTTTTTTTGGGCATAATATTCATTTTCAACACTACAAACCATTATCAAAATATCATATGATAATTAATACAACATAAATCAATAATTTCAGTATAAATTTAATTTCACATTTAATTTTACATTATAAATTTAGTTTCACAAAATAAACAAATGAAGAAATATAAATATAAATAAAAATAAAATTTGGGGATCGGATCATCGGAGATCAAAATATACCTGGTGGAGGAGAGAGCAGCAGGGTAAGTGTTGGAGGAGATCAAAATTTTACATTTTTTAATACACGTTTAGTCCAAGCGTTTTATTTTGTACCAAAAAGTCCCTCAAACACCCATTTAACTAATATTCCCTTATTCTTAAAGGTCCGCGCCAGCGGCATGGTGAAGGACCTTTTGGAGCAAAATAAAAAGGTTTCGAGTAAATGTGTATTAAAAAATATTTGAGGGACTATTTGG
Organism: Sambucus nigra; assembly: GCA_949130495.1. Classification (NCBI taxonomy): domain Eukaryota; kingdom Viridiplantae; phylum Streptophyta; class Magnoliopsida; order Dipsacales; family Adoxaceae; genus Sambucus; species Sambucus nigra. The sequence continues at coordinate 324,111,279 of OX422207.1, forward strand.
TATATGCCCTATATATTTTTTTTGTTTCTTTTAAAAAGTGAACTGGGGCGGCTGCTCCAATTCGACCCTACATGGATCCGCCCCTAAATGTCCACAATCTCTCACGAAATAAATTTCTTTGAGTTTGAGCAGTTTACGAAAGTTGCATAGCAGTTTCAAAATGAAAATTTTCTTTTTCAAGAATTTTGATTCTTTTAACAAGCTTAAAATTCAAATGATTAATTTGAATTTTTGAGCATGTAAGGATATGATTTTATAAATGTCCGTCTTAGTATCTAGGAAATTTTCTAAGTGTCCTAGATCACAGCATATATGTATAATACCTCTACATTCGGCACGTCAACACGATCATCCATGACGACCTTGATCCGAATCAGAAGCTTCACGCATCATCATCTTTATACATGCGTAGTGCAACATCAATGTTCAACATGCAACGTGCATCTTCAACATTCCCACCAATCCACTCACGATTATGGTAAAATATTTAATTTGGGTTTTTTAAGGTTTACGTATTTATTTGGTAAAATTATTTGGGAATGTTTTCCAACGTGATAGAATTTTTTCTAAGGGTTGAGGTGGGCAAGATATAGCGTTCTTGTCACTCGAACGAGATCATACTGTTGTTCAAACGACATATGCATCTCGCGCGAAGTCGTTCAAATGACATCATCTGTCATTCAAGCGACGTCCCTATTTTGTTCGAGCGACAACACCGCCTTAACTTTCTTATAAATTTTAGTTTTCTACACTCACATTTTTTAAGACTTCACAAACTCTAGTTTGTGCAGAAACAACTACAAAGCAAGACTTCATTTTTGATAGTTTTAAACACCTTTTGATTCACTAAATTGTCCCAAATTCATATGTGAATCATTTAAACCCTAGATTACTTATTCTACTCATTTGGAGTACAATTGTGGATAAGAAGGCTGATTCTCTATTACTGACGATTGGAGCTCTTGCGAGATCTCATACCAATGACAACGAAATGATGCCTATGGGTATTCGCTTGTTAAGCTATATTTCTCTGTATTTGTAAGTTTTACAAGATATAGTGAAATAAAAAAGGGTTTTGCCCCTTTGGGGGATTTTTTCTCATATTTGTGATTGTGTGCATGCTTGATTTCATTTAGTTAGTCATTCACAATTAATTGCTAGAGTTAGGGTTTTTGGGACTAAAATTGGAATTTAATTAAACAAGTTTGTTCATTGATTGCTGCTGCACTCTTAAATTGGTATCAGAGCCAATTACATAGTTATACCGTGTAATTCGTTTCGCAAATTTTTTTTAGATATCAACTTTGGTCTAAAAATTAATTTTTGAAAAGAGCAATTGCAATGAAAAACTTGTATAATCGAGTGCCAATTTATGGCAGAACAAATTACGTATATTGGAAAGCCCGTATGAAATCCCACTTAAAGGATATTGACGAACGTGTTTGGGTTATGTGTGAAAGAGGGTGGACTCCTCCCAATGTCACTGTAGAAAACATAACAAATTTGTAGGTTGGGACTGAATGGACTGATGATGAATTTAAATGGAACACATATAACTCAAGTGGACTTAGTGCAATTTTGAGTGCCGTTACCCCTGAGGAGTTTAGAAGTATTGTGACGTGCACCACGTCTAAAGAAACATGGGATGTTTTACAACTTACCTATGAAGGCACTAATGCAGTCAAAGAATCAAAATTACAAAATTTAACTTGAATCTAAGTGTTTTGATGAATTCTATGCACACTTATCTGATATTGTAAACCCTAGTTTCAATCTAGGTGAACACATTCCTGATGCTAGAGTAGTTAAAAAGATTATGATATCACTGCCTAAGTGTTTATCCCTAAAGTCACCGTGCTAATTTCAATAGGAAATCTGAGTAATATGAAATTAGAAGAATTGGTAGGGGACCTCCGACTTATGAAATTAACATGTTTCCTAACACGATAAAATCAAAAGATAAAGGGGTAGCACTTAAAGCCCAGGCCATAAAGAGTGAAGGGTTAACAAGAAAGAGAGGTGAGTCTTGTAGGAGAAAAGAGGAAGAAATGTCAGATTCGGAGTTTGATTTTGATTTAGACGATTTGGCTTTGTTTGCGAAAAGTTTTAAGAAATTTCTCAATTTTTTTTTTCAATTTCAAAGATAAAAAGAATTTTGAGAAAAATAAGTTTGTAAAGAAAAATGATAAAGATAAAAAGGAAACACCCAAGAAAGATGAGGAGAGGTGTTATGAGTGTGACGATAGATGTCATAAGGCATTTGAGTGTCCTAGTAGGTTGAAACATCAAGGAAAGGGAAAAGAAGCTTTAAATGCCTCCTTTAGTGACGAAAGTGAGGTGGAGTCGGTGGATTATGGAGACAAGTCACTGCATGAATGTAACTTCACCGCATTCACGGCTAGTCATGTGAGTACTGACAGTTCGCCTCACGATGATGATGATGCTACTTCACAAGGACACCTCGATAGTGAAAGCGATGTCACTGAGGGGGAGGATGTTGCAAGTGAGAGTGAGAGTGACCTACGACGCGTGTACGCTGATTTATATGCTGATTCTTTTAAAACTAAAAAGTGTAACATAGAATTAGCACTTAGGATCGTTACCTTAAATAAAGATTTGGGAGAGATGAGAGAGAGAGAGTCCTCCATTAGCACTGCCTTGAGAGAGAGAGCGAGACTGTTTGCATAGAGAGAGAGAGAGAGTTTGCGTAGAGAGAGAGAGAGTTAGTTTAGAGAGATAGAGTAGTTTAGAGATAGAGATAGACTGTTTGCATATATGATTTTATAGAAAAGTTTGACTAGAATGAGTGTAATGTTTATGATCAAGTCGGTAAACTTCTATTGCAAGGGGTGAGGACTAAAGATAATTACTATGGGATTGTGCCCAAGTCCTCATTTGTCTGCAACAGTGCCACGATCACTCCTATGGATATGTGGCGTCAACATCTAGGTCATGTGAATTTTAGAGACTTGGAGAGTTTAGATAAAAAGTACCTAGTACGTGGCTTAACATCACTTGGAAAGTCAACTTCCATGGTTTTTGGACCATTTAAGTTGGGAAAGCAAGTTTGTAGCCCCCATAGGAAGTTGAATTCATTACCACTTCATGAGTGCTTGAGTTGATACACATAGATCTTATGGGTCCTACTCGTACTGAGAGTTTGGGTGGTAGGAGGTATATCCTCGTGATGGTAGATGATTTCTCTCGTTACTTAATTATATATTTTCTGAGATAAAAATCCGATGCTGTGGAATTTCTTACGACCAAATGCCGTGTCTTGCAAAATCAACACGTTGTCACCATTAATCGAATATGGAGTGACGATGACACTGAGTTTAAGTATTCTAAAGTAGATCTTTACTATGATAGCATCGATATCAAGCATGGATTTTCAATCATGAAGAATCCTCAGCAAAATGGGGTTATTGAGAGAAATAATCGGACGATCCAGGAGATGGATAGATCTATGCTTCTAGGTCATAGAGTTGCTAGGAGATTTTGGGCATAGGCGGTGTCTACCACATGCCATATGGTGAATAGGGGTTACCTTCGTCCACACACACTTAAGACGCCCTATGAATTATGGACTGGAAAGAAGCCCAACCTTTCATATTTTCGTGTCTTTGGGAGAAAATGCTACATCCTACGGGATAAAGAGAAATTAGGAAAGTTCGACTCCTGGAGAGATGAGGGAATATTGTTAGGGTGTTCATCGAATAATAGAGTATATCAGGTTTTTAACCTGAGTAGCTCTAAGGTTATAAAATCAATAAACGTCACCGTGCAAGATGACGAACCAACGGTATTTGTTAATTCTAACCTTTTGTGTGAGGAGGATGCACTTCCTACTGATGATCCAATTGTGCCTCCCATACCCAGGTTGGACCCTACTCCCGTTTTAAGGGACACACCTTCTTGGGTTCACAAGAGTCATGATCTTACTGCCATTATAGGAGATCCCACCCTAGGGGTTAAGACTTGCGCTTAGATGGAGAACGTGGTTAGTTTTCTTTACTACATGTCTAAAGTCGAGCCCAAGAACGTCAAGGAAGCACTTAAGGATGAACACTGGATATTTTCTATGCAGGATGAGTTACTTCAATTTAGAAAGAATGATGTCCAGGATCTAGTCCCCCGACGTAGTGAGAAGTATGTGATTGGTACTAAGTGGATCTATAAGAACAAGATGGATGAGAATGGTACCATTATTCAAAATAAGGATAGGTTTGTCACTCAAGGCTACACACAGATAAATGGTGTAGACTTTGACGAGACATTTGATCCTGTTGCGGGGCTTGAGTCCATCTGCTTACTACTTGACATCGTATGTCATCTGCACTTTAAGTTATACCAGATGGATGTCAAGAGTTCCATTCTGAATGGCATTCTATAGGAGGAAGTTTACATGGAATAATTAAAAGGGTTTGAATATCCTAAGCACCCTGATCATGTATATTTTATGAGAAAAGCCCTGTATGGTTTGAAGAAAGCACCCCGTGCTTGGTATGAGTGACTTACTTCCTATATCTTAGCCCATGGATTCATGAAAGGGGGATTTGATAAGATGATGTTTGTTAGGAGAGGGGATGGTTATATTTTGGTTGCCCATGTCTATGTGGATGACACTGTCTTTGGATCCATGTGCTCCCGACATGATCACGACTTTGAGGAGGAGATGAAGAGTGAGTTTGAGTTAACCATGGTTGGTGAGCTTAAATTCTTCATCAGTTTCCAGGTTGGTCAGCTAGAGGATGGGATGTTCATCTCCCAATCCAAGTATGCTAGAGACCTTGTGTAGAAATTTGGTTTAGACTCCGCTAGGCACACACGTACCCCGATGAGTACCTCAACAAAGCTTAATAAGGACACTTCAGGAAACGATGTAGTGCAAACCTTGTATAGGAGTATGATAGGTAGTCTTCTCTACTTGACTTCCAGTCATCCCAATATAGCCTTTAGTGTTAGAGCCTGTGCGCGATATCAGGCGTACCCAAAAGAGTCGCACTTACTCGCTCATAAATGTATTATCAAATACGTGAGTGGGCCTACTTCATTTGGCATTTTGTATTCCTTTGATACCGATGACTGTTTATCCACCTATTCAGATGCCGATGGGGTCAGGGATGTATATGGATGTAGGAGAACTTTTGGTGAGCGTCTTTTCTTTAATTCTAATCTTGTCTCTTAGTAGAGCAAGAAGCAAAACTCCATCACTCTGTCCAATGCGGAGGCTGAGTACATAGCCGTCGGGAGTTGTTGCGCACAACTTCTGTGGATGAAGAAGATGTTGGTGGATTATGGGATATCATAGGACATGACTATTTCCTGTGATAATATGAGCGCAGTACATATATCCCACAATCCAGTCTATCATTTTCACATAAAGCAAATTAGGATACGTGAGCACTTTATCCATGAGCTAGTATAAGAGAAGGTCGTATCCTTGAGTTTTGTGTCTACCAACCACCAGTTAGCAGATATTTTCACAAAGCCTTTGGACGCCATTAGATTTGATAGTCTTAAGAAGTCTTTAGGAATTTTCACAGTTGACTAAGGGGTGGTTACCATGTCTAGAGTAGGATTCATTTTTAATGTTCATCTCATATGATTCCTATCTTTAGATTGTATCATTATTTTTTTTGGTTTTATTTTTCCTTTTTATTTTTATGAAAAATACATAAAGATTTTCTATTATTTTGAAAAATCCAAAAAGATTTTTGTTTTTGATAAATTTTTAAAAAAGGCAAAAAGATTTTATTTTTATAAAATTTAAAAAAAAAATCAAAAATAGTTTTGTCTTTTGTTTACACCATTTATAGATGAGCATTTAAGATAGCCATAGTCAAAACTTCATTCCATTTTCCATGTGACTGTTTGATAGTGATCTGAGATGCTACATTATTTCATTCATATGCTTTATAATGTATGGAGTCATTAAGATGTGATTAGTGATATCTTCTACATGTTTGGCTCCTTATCTCCTTTAATGCAGAGGTGCATGGATTTGTTTGATTATTATTCTTGCCAAATCACATGTTGGTCGAAGTGTTTCCATCTCAATACTGTCTTCAAAACGAACCAAATGCAACAAAACTTGAAAATGAAAGTAGTGCATGTAAGAATCGTTTACCGTGAGGAATTAAATTGCCAAAAATGATGAGTGTTCATGGGAAAGTGCTATGAGAGTACACAATTAACTCGTTGTGAAAGCCATCGTTTAAAAGAGACCAAGAAAAAATTAAGGCAATAAAAATAATCATATGCAAAAAATGGGGCCAATAGGATTTCTTTATGGAGAGAAAAAATGGATCACCTTAAGAAAAAACAAAAGATTTATTATTTATGAGGGTATTCGTATGGATATGTAAAAAATGGGTTTGCACGTCCTGACAAAGTCTTGCAAAAGCATTACATAGTTTTAGATGTTATTGGTATGGAAACCATTTTAGACTTTGATGTATCGATTAGAGTGAGTTGATGTCACATGAATTCACATTTTTGACACGTAAGGATGATTTTGAGTTCATTCGTTAGGAATATTCGAAATTCATCATGCAAATTTTTTATGTTTGTATGCATTTAGTTTCCGATCGAATTTGTTCACACCCCTACATTTCCTCTATCACCAACTTGGTTATTTTCATATTCTTTTATGGTGTAACTTTTTTGTTTTGGAAATTTTTTGAAAAATTCAAAAAGAGAAAGTTTGTTTACCTTGTGACATTCTCCATTTGCATTGCCTTGTGTTCTTCATATTTGTCTATTTGGGGACATCATAAAAAGGGGGAGAACGAATTATGGGGGAGATTTTTTTCCCTAGCATGTTTGAATTGATAATGATTTATTTAAGCTTAATTGCTATTGATTTTTTCTTATCATTATTTTTTCAAACTGTTGTGCATCACGGGTATTGTTTCTTGTCTCATATGTGTAGCTACAAAATTGAGGATCATTTTTGCACACGCTGATGTTGACAAAGAAATATTGAAGAAGTTGAAGATTTGGAGATGTTGAAGCATTTTTAAAGACATGTCATTTAGTATTTCCAGTTTTTGGGTCTAATAGGGATATTAAATTGTATGTTATTTGTTTTGATTTTGGGTAGCATAATTTAGATAGTTTTTATGTATGTACTGACATAGACATAAGGGGATACTTGTTAGGACATAATTTTATAAATGTCCTTCTTAGTATCTAGGAGATTTCTAAGTATCCTAGATCACAACATATAAGTCTTATACCGCTACATTCGGCCCGTCAACACGATCATTCATGATGATCTCAATCCGAATCCGAAGCTTCACGCACCCATCATCATCTTCATACGTGCTAGTGCAACCTCAATGTACAACATGTAGCGTGCAACGTGCATCTTCAACATTCCCACTACTCTAATCATGATTATTGTAAAATATTTAATTTATAGTTTTTAAGGTTTACATATATATTTCAGAATTTTTTATAAACTGTTTTCAGTTCCTGAATTTTTTTCCAACGTGATAATATTTTTTCTAAGTGTTGATGTGGACAAGATTTGACGTTCGTGTCATTCAAATGAGATCATACTGTCAGTCAAACGGCATATGCATCTCGCGCGAAGTCGTTCGAACGACATCATCTATTGTTTGAGCGACAACACCCCCTTAACTTTCTTATAAATTCCAGTTTTCTACACTCACATTTTTTAAGTCCTCACAAACTCCGTTTTTAGTAGAAACAATTGCAAATTAAGACTTCATTTTTGAGACTTTTAAACACCCTTTGATTCAACAAATTGTCCCAGATTCATATATGAATCATTTAAATCCTACATTACTTATTCTACTCATCTGGAGTACACTTGCGAGAACAAATCTGATTCTCCATTGCTGACGATTGGAGATCTTACGGGATCTTTTGTCGATGACAACGAAATGATGCCTGCGGGTATTCGTGTGTCAAGCTGTATTTCTCTGTATTTGTAGGTGTTACAAGATATAGTGAAATAAAAAAAGGTTTTGCCACTTTGGGGGATTTTTCCTCACATTTGTGATTGTGTGCATGCTTGATTTCATTTAGTTAGTTAATCATAATTAATTGTAAGAGCTAGGGGTTTTGGGACTAAAATTGTAATTTAATTAAACAAGTTTGTTCATTGATTGCTGGCGCACACTCAGAGCCGTAAAAATCTTTGTTAAATTAAAAATTTTGGAAAAAATATTTTTTTTGGAATCTTTTTAATTTTTGTATGTAAAAATGATGGTCTTCATAGATAAAAATAAGATTTTAAGTGGAATTTAAGTCGGGATTAAAATTTGGAAATTGTAACTTTTTATATAAAAATCAGGGGAGGATCTGACCTAAGGAGGAAACAAAAATTCGACCTTCCAATCGAGCTAATTTTTTACAGTAGCTTCATCTCACCATCAACAACATATCAAAATTTCAGCCAATTTTGATGGTCCGATCATTCGTAATGTCTTTTTTAGTGTTTGTGTTTGATTATGACTCATTCTTTAAACTCTTTATATAATGGACGGGTTTAGACTTTTTAAAATACTTTTAACCATTCAAAAAATGGTAGTAGCCTCCCAAATTATTATCTCCTCTCATCTTCAAAACCTAAATCCCATTAAACACAACTTTCAATCTAAGTTTGGAAGATCTAAATCAAGTTTTCTCAAGAAAAATCAAGAAGGAGTCTTTATTTTTTTTCTCGAGAGGAACACAACCGTGTTATCTGATTTACAAGAAAACTTCTTTATATGCATGAATACTTCTATTGTTCCCATTTAGTATTATTCATTTTAAATGTTTCCTAAACATTAAGTTATTATTTTCTTAAAATTAATTAGCAAGACTAATTAGGGAAATTGAAACAAAAGTTTGGTACTGATTTTATTCAAATCTTTAATACGACTTAAGACTCAAACCCTTGTATGCTTAGATTAAAGGTTAGGATTTCGTTAAAATTTATGATTATCGCATGTAGAATACATTGTAGGGATGTTATAAATTGGCTTCAACATGTAAAACCACGTTAATTATGTGCATCTTGTAGAGTAGAGATTTATTGTTTATGTTTCCAAAAATATATGCACGTGGATAGAAATTCTATAAATTGATGAGAAAATGATTTTTTTAATTAATGCTATAACTAAATGGATACAGTTTTGATAAATAGTGATCTTGCGATTAATTTAAAGAATTCTCGTGATAAGTTGAAAATACGCTTTATGTGATTTGTTAATTTTATTAATAATTGACACCACAGGGACGACGGGATTGTTAAGATAGTCATTGCTCTCACCGTATTTTAGGTTGCTTACTAGGTATGAGACTAGTAGGTAGGCCTTAGTTGTTGGTAATGCTTTATAGGTATTGTACTAGTTAGTGTAAGTTTTATGGATGGATAATTTCGAGGTGGGCCTGAATGGTACGTCCTTTTCGTTGGATCGTTAGCCTAGGTGCGAGATTAGGTAGTAGTTTTTGGTAGGTATTCTTACTAAATGATAGGTTAGGAGATACTTGTGTTTTGGATAACTCTAGGTGCGGTGACAATTATTATTCAACACAAATAGATAAGATAAGCGCAATCACCAAGCAGAATAAACAAAATGCCAATCACACAACACGAGATGTACGTGGTTCAGCAAGAATGCCTACGTCCATAGTGGTGCAGTCAATATTATTTCTATATACTCCGGGGAGCGATTACAGGGAATACAGTGAGTGTCTTATGCCCCAGACCTAGGGTTTATTATATACATATTTATTTTCAGGCAGTGGGGGTGTTGGACTCCCCCAAGTTTTCCATCTTCTCCTGGAACACTTCTTTACGAGAACATGGGAGAAGACTGAGTCATAACCGAATTAATATTAAGATATGAAGGGTTTGGACTTTGGGCCACTTTAATTGGGCTACTCATTGAGGCCCGTTATTCTAAATCCGTGTACCCACAATTGCCCCTAATTTTGTTGGGCCACAATTTGGGCTTAATAAATTTAAATGATTTATCATAATGGCTTATTTGTACATCGTGCAACTCTTACCAAAGTTTGAGGACTGGATTAGGCGGTAGTTGCTTCGGGTCTTGTATGCGATAATTAGAAACATTTAAAAGTCTTTTTTGGGCAATGTTTCATAGTTGCCGTTTCAAGCTTCTCAGTGTTTTTCTATTTCCTACGAACTTTCTGCGAGTTTTAGCAATTTGTGCCCTCTTCTCCAGATCTTCATTTTCCTTGCTTTCGATCTCCCTCATCGTTTGGAATTGTGTTCTTGCATTGTCCAAGTCAAGCTCTCATCTCATAAGTCTCTTTTGCTCTTTCTCTGTGTTTTCTTTGAATTTGTAGTTTTAGGGTTTACCAATGGCAAAGATAGGTAATAGATCAGTGTCCGAGTTTAGGAAGTTCTATAATATTCCAGAGTGGGTAGAGATTGAGTGCGGCTCTCCCCCTAAAAATGTTAGAGAGATAGAGGGTGCCCATTGGATCCACGTCTTGTTACTTTCCCAAGGGGGCTTACTTTTCCTCCAAACAATTTATTCTTGCACTTTTTTGGTTATTTCAACATTGTTCCTGCACAGTGTTAGCCCAATGTGTGGAAGATAATCAATGGCGTCCATAGAATAAATCAACTTTATGGCACCAAATTAGGGCTCGCCGAAGTCTGCTTTTGTTATTCCTTTTCTCGAACTAGTTCTGGTGTTCTCTATCTCAAAGCCAGGAGTCCTGACAGGGTATTGGTAGTAAACCTACCTAATTCCCATAAGGACTACTGGCAAGATGGCTTTCTTGCTAGAAATTAGCAGTTCTCTCCCTAAACTGAGGGGTCGAGGTCTGATAGGTTTACTTTTCCCTTTTATGGGGAAGAATATATAGGTAGTCTTTGCTCTGTTCTTTCAATTTCTTTATTAATGTGTGATCTTTCTGACTCTTTCCTATTTTTTCTTCAGCGAGGTCGAAGAACTTGGAACCTGCTCTCATCGAGGTTCGTCTTTCTGAGTTGGTCAAAGCTTGGAATATCAGGGAGCCCCTAGCTGACGGCGAGCATCCCCGGTCTGCTACTTTCTTGCTTGAGTAGAAAAACATTAGTTCTAGCTTTATAACGAGGCCAATAGATAGCATTCCTGAGTTTGATACCTCTGAAGAGGCTGCTGCCGATCCCATTCAGTTAGACGAGGAGGAGAGCAGTTCTGAGAGTGATAGCATAGGCGGTAATGAAGGAAATTTTGGCAAGGGGATCTCTAGTGGTGATAGTTCTTCTGATTTAGAAGAGGTTTCTGAAGCCCAAGAACCTTCGAGCACGCCCAACAATTCTAGCGAGGAAATGGTTCCTCCAAGGAAAAATTTGATCCAAGATGATGATGATGATCATGTGCTTCTCACTCAGAGGACGAAGAAGTAGAAGTCCAGCACTGTGGCGGTTTCTACTGGTTCCCAGTCTTCTGCTCAGGAGTAGGAGAAGAAGAGAAAGGTAGAAGAGCAGGTGAAATAGATAGAGAGGAAGAGGGAAGAAGAGAAGAAGAAGATTGAAGAGAAGAAGAAGGTCGAGGAGAGGAGAAAGGTAGAGAAAGAGAAATAAAAGTAAGAGGAGAGGAGAAATATGGAGGCGAGGACAAAGGCTGGGCAGGCCTTAGTGCCTGTGTCCACGTTGTCGGAGGGGGCCTCAGTTGCCGTTTCCCCTCAATTGGCCCCTGCACTGCTTGAGAGGGTAGTCCTTCCTGTAGATCGCCAAAAGGTGACGGGGTCCAATCAGTTGGCCTTGCAGGCTAGCCGTAGGCTAGCCTTGGTGAGACCATTTCTCTTTTCTAACGTTCGATAAGTTCTGGTTATTTTTTTCTTCTAATATCTTATTTTATTTATAGTTTGTGACTGACTTTTCCGTGCTCTATCATTCTCGCGATGAGCTAGTGAATAAGAACGGTGAGTTGGAGCAGTAGAATGCCGCCTTAAAAGTGAGGGGTACAGAGATAGAGGCTAGTTTGAAGGCCACTGATGCTACTCGGACGTCATCTAACCTGGCGCTAGCTAATGCAAATCGAGAGAGGGAAGCGACTGTTAAAGAACTGAATGAACTGCGACAAGCCTATGACCTGGTCTGCTCGAGCAAGATGGATGTTGTGTAGGAGAAAAAGGCGCTGATCGAGCAGCTAAAGAAGAAAGAGTCCCAAGTAGCCACCATTAAGGAGGACTCATATAACTCTGGGTGGGCTACTGCGTATGAAGACACTGAGGTTTAGATAGTCTACATCAGCCGTCTGAACTTCAAAAAGGGATGGAACAAGTCCCTTTTAGTTACTGGTGTGGATGTCGCTTCTCCTCTATTTGATGAGCATGACCTAGGCCTAAAGCCAATTGTCGATGAAGCCCCTGCCCCAGCCATTGAAGGTGTTGATCCTGCCTCCCAGATAATTCCTGCCGATGCCCTACCTGCTCAGGCGACAAAGGTTGTCCCTGCTGAGTGAGGTTCTTCTACTGCTGTTGACAAGGGGAAGCAACCAGCTTCTTCTGGGCAGCCCGAGGATGCTTAGCTAATTTTCCTTTGGGGTCACACTTGTATTTTTATTTGTAATTTCCCTTTCTACTTCTTCAATGTCTTCTGATTTTTTTGAATGAATGAAATGAGAAGACTTTTTCCTTTAGTGTACTGAATAGTTCTATCTTTTATTGCTCTTTTATTGCTTGTAGTTGGTTGATGTTGATGATTATATACCAGCCACTTCTCATTTGGGAAGAATGCTTGGTCTTGATGTAGGCTCTAAAGTTTGTCATACCTTTGTGAGGATTTGCAAATCACTACGATTGAGGAACAAGCATTTCATAGAGCATACTGAGCTCGTTGTTAAACTGAAAGACAGGCTCCAAGAGATGAAGGAAGTTGGTGCCTCAGTCTAAAAATAGTGAATACACTGAGAGCAAAGCTTCTAGATGCTTCTGAGATCAACCAGGTTGGGGAAATTCTTTAGCAAGAGAATGAGTCTTTGAGGAGAGAGGTCTCGCGACTTAGGGAGCATGCACCGAGAACTACTCCTGCAGTATTACGAGGTTCCTCCTCATCGCGAGCTAGAACTGGTCCGAGAGGTGTTGCTCTGGTGTGGCGAAGCTCTACCTCGCTGACTGTTCCGCGAGCTGGTACAAATGCAAGAAGTTCAGCTAGGGAAATGGAAGAGCTCCAAGGTGATGACCAACGAGCGTATGTGATTGCTGCTGGGCTTCAAAGGGATGTCACTCGATCGAGGCATTTGTTTAGGAGAGGTCCTCGACAAGTATGGGTCGACGGTTATGACCAAGGTTGGCGAGATGCTTCGACGAGGATAACAGAGTTTGAAGAGCTCGCCTTTATCAGGGGATGGTTGAGTGCCCTAAAGGAGCTGCAAGTTCCTAGGAACTCAATGCTCTGGTACCGTCATGAGATATCATCTTCTACTCTACTGCCTAATACCTTTCGGAGAGATGATCAGTGGATTCCTATTGATGCCATGTCTGGGCACCTATTGGAGTCGAATGCGAATGAAGTCAAGGAGGAGCTAGTTCCCCATCCCGACGATGGTCGAAGAGCCCAAGTGGATGATTATCTTGTTCAGAGGCCTCACCCTCATTAAGATTTTGCCAGTAGTAACTCTGTACATTTTGTAATGAAGTGATGTAATGTTGATGTTTTGGGCGAGCTCGTCGACTAAACATAGGTTGTATTTGTTATAAATGTGATGAAGTAATATAAAGTTTATGTTCTGGGCAAATTTGCTGACTCAAAAAGTTTTTTATATTTTCCACATCTTTTAGATTTTTGCTTAATAACCTTGGTCCTCTCTTGTCCGACTAGATTTGTAAGATTTTATTGTCAAGTAAGTGTCCCTCCAGTCCAGTATGCTTATAAGATACCATTTTTCCCCACTTTACCTTTTCGTTCGTGTCGTCACACTTCTTTAGGCCTAAGTGTGTCAATTGGCGAGGACACACCTGGTGTTGGATGCTTCATCCGATCAGAATTTGTTGACCAAACATTGTTTAGCGACTAACTTTGAACTGGCCATATTGTCTAAGGATCTCCTGTAGGGCTTCATGTATTGCTAGGGGCAATGCTAAGAGGTTTCTTGTGTTTTATAATGACAACCTGAGGAGGGTGATTTCCCTGCTATAGCGTAATGATTAATGTGCCTGTCACTTGGAAAGGGTGTATGAGTTATAAAGTTTATATACTAGTTAACTGACACTTCGTAGAATGCAACTGCTAAAGAACTTTTATTAATGATAAGGAAATGAGCTTCTAGTCTCATAAGTACAATGCAAAAGAATAATCTAGAAATAGAATTTCTTAAGATTGGCTGCATTCCATGCTCGAGGTATCTCTCTGCCCTCCATCGTTTCTAAGTGATAGGCTCCTCATAAATCATCTCTTGTTATCTTGAATGGTCTTTCCCAGTTTGGTCCTAACTTACCATCTGATGGTTTTACTGCGCTGCCCAAGACTTTCCTTAGGAAGTAGTCCCCAACTAGGAATGCCCTTGGATTGATCTTCTTGTTATAGTGTTTTGCGAGATGTTGCTGATAGCTCGCTAGTTTTACCAAGGCAAGATCTCGGCGCTCGCCAGCTAGGTCAAGCTCAGCGGGCAATGCTGCATCATTCTGGCCTTGGTCGATAAGGGTGGACCTCATAATGGGTAAGCCTGCTTCCAATAGGATGACTGTTTCCATTCCATATGTCACTGAGAATGGAGTTTCCCCCGTTGCTCGACATGGGGTGGTATGGTAGGCCCACAGGATATGCGGTAGTTCATTCGCCCATGCACCTTTAACTCGTTCTAATAATTTCTTTAGCCCATCGATCATCATTTTGTCCGAAGCCTCGGCTTGGCAATTACTTTGAGGATAGGCCACCGAGCTGAAATGGTGTTTGATTTCGTGGTCATTACAAAAATTCTAAAAGGAACCGCTCTCGAACTGCGTTCCATTATTAGTGATGATGGTCCTAGGGATCCCAAAGCGGGTGATTATATTTTTCCATATGAATCTTATTTTATCCGCGTCTCGAATGTTCGCCAGTGGCTCCGCCTCTATCCATTTGGTGAAGTAGTCGGTTGCGACCAACAGATACTTGCGATTGTCGGTAGCGGTGGGAAGAGGTCCTATGATGTCCATTCCTCATTGGGCAAATGACCATGGACTGGAAAGTGATTTTAGATCGCTGGCGGGTTGATGGACCATGGGAGCATGAAGTTGGCATTTTTTGCATTTATGAACGTACACTGTAGAGTCTCTTTACATATATGGCCACCAATAGACTTCCTTCATTGCTCAGAAAGCCAATGCCTTCCACCAATATGGCCTCCAGAGATTCCCTCGTGGAGTTCATGTAGGATTTGTTCGAAATCCCTCGGGTGAACACATTGAAGGTAGGGACTGGAAAACGATCTCTTATATAGCTCGCCCTCAGGAGATAAGTGAAAGCGAGTAGCTTTGACTCTTATCTCGTGAGCGGTCTTCTTATCATCTGGAAGTGTGCCATCCTTTAAATAGGCCCTTAGAGGGTCCATCCAGCTGGGTGCTGACTCAATTTGGAGCACCTGCTCCATGCTTGGTAGCTCGTTATTACGGTTAATGCTCGAGTGAGTGAGGAAATCGATGGGGATTGTTATTTTTAAGTCGAAATCGATTGCTGAACTCAGGGTTGCTAGGGCGTTAGCATGGCTGTTCTGTCCTCTAGGAAATTGCTGGACATTGACTTCCTCAAAGTTAGCCAACAGACTTTTTGCCAAGGCGAGGTAGGCTGCTATCCTTTCATCTATTGCATTGTAGTCTCCAATTATCTGATTGGAGACTAATTGTGAGTCACCGAACACCTGCAACTGCTTTGCCCCCAAGGTGTGTGCCTTCTGGAGGCCGGCTATCAGGGCCTCATATTCTGCTTCATTGTTGGAGGCTTCAAATCCAAGCCTAATTCCTTGCTCGAGGATTGCATTTTCTGGAGTGATAATCACGATGCCTACTCCTGCCCCCTTTGAATTGGAGGCTCTATCAACAAACAATTTCCAGATCTCCTTTTTCTTCATGGGTTGAAGTTGATCGAGGGGCTGCTCGCCTGTGAATTCGTCTATGAAATTAGCAAGGACTTGCCCTTTGATTGCGTTCCTTAGTTGAAATTGGATGTCAAATTGCCCAAGCTCGACTGACCATTTAGATAGTCTGCCTGACAAATCCTCTTTCCTCAGAATTGGTTTAAGGGGGTACGATGCAAGGACGATGATAGGGTGAGCTTCAAAGTAGTGCTTTAACTTCCTCAAGGCAACTACGAGTACAAATGTGAGCTTATCTAGTGGTAGGTACCGCTGCTCGGCCTCTAATAAGGTCTTGCTCGCGTAGTAAACGGGGTGTTGGATTCCGCTTTTTCCCATATAAATGCAGAACTGACAGTGTGGTTGGAAACGGCGAGGTATAAGTATAAGGACTCTATTTCCTATGGTATAATGAGCAGTGGTGGGGAGCTAAGGTAAGCCTTGAGCTTGTCCAATGCCCGGGAGCAATCTTGATTCCATTTTACTACTTTGTTTCCCTTTAGGAGCTGGAAGAAAGCCTTGCACTTCTCGAAGGACTTAGAGATGAAGAGGTTCAAGGCAACGAGCATACCGGTGAGCTTCTGTACGTCCCAAATTGTTCGAGGAGGTTATACCTTGTTTATTGCATCAATCTGGTCTGGGTTAGCCTCGATGCCTCTCTTACTGACCAAGTACCCAAGAAATTTTCCTGACTGGACACCGAAAGAACACTTGCTTGTGTTAAGTTTCATTTGGTACTTCCTGAGGATTTCGAAGGTTCTTGATAGGACCGAGAGGTGGTTTTATTTCTTTTTGCTTTTGACGAGCATATCGTTGATGTAGACTTCTATGGTCTCTCCCATTTGTTCCTTGAACATCTTGGTGACCAGCCGCTGGTAGGTTTCCCTTGCATTTTTGAGCCCGAAGGGCATGACCTTATAATAGTACAATCTAATGGTGGTGATGAATGCTGTCTTGTCCTGGTCTGGAGCGTACAAGGGGATCTGATGATACCCTGAGTATGCATCCAGAAAACTCATTCTCTCATGAGCTGCTGTGGCGTCCACTAGGTGATTGAGTTTTGGAAGAGGGAAGCTGTCTTTAGGGCATGCCCTGTTAAGGTCACTGAAGTCGATGCAGACTCTCCACTTCCCTTTACTCTTTCGAACTACTACTGGGTTGGATAGCCATTTGGGGAATTGGACCTCCCGTATGGATCCTGCATCCAACTTTTTTTCAACTTCTTTTTCCACAGCTTTTGCCTTCTCGGGTGCAGTTCGCCTTGCCTTCTGCGCGATTGGTTTGAAGGTGGAATTGATGTGCAGCTGATGGAAAACCATACTAGGATAAATTCCAAGCAACTCATATGGTTCCTATACGAAGACGTCTACATTGGTTCTCAACAGAATTGTCAACTCCTTCTTTTCCTGATCTGTGAGAGAAGCTTCGATTAAGAAGATCCTGCTATCGTCGCTATCTCCAGCTGTGACTTCCTCCAGGTCCTCGACGACCCGTTCAGAGGGGAGGAGACTGATCTCCTCTACTCCTGGCCTTACGTATTTTAATTTCTATTTCGAAGGTATCAGACCTTCTTGTTCTTTAACTTTCTCGCTGGGATTGTCTGCCCTCTTATTTGGTATTGGGTGGATGGCTGCTATGAAGAACCTTCTTGCCATCGCTTGATCACCATGGATCTCCATTACTCCTCGCTCGGTCATATATTTGAGCTTCTGATGGTAGGTCAAGGAGATTGCCTTCATTGCGTGTAGCCACCCTCTGTCGTGGATAGCCTAGTATGGCGAGTCAATGTCGACCACCAGAAACTCGATCATTTTAGAAACATTTTCTACCCTTACTGGCAACACGATCTTTCCCAAAGGAATAGTCACCTTTCCAGCGAAGCCAACCAAAGGGACAGTAGCTTCCTTCAGGTCGGCAATGCTTAATTTCAATTTTCTTAACAGGTCGATATACATTACCTTGGACGAGCTTCCTTGGTCGACGAGTAACTTGTCGATGTCATAGTTCGCTATCCTGAGAGTAATGATTAAAGCATCATGATGTGGGGGTTCTCACTCCCACCAGATATTCATCTGTGAATATGATATTCTTACTATAGTCGACGTCATCTGCTCACCGATGCTTTCCTGATTGTGTCTTTACTGGATAGATCTGAAAAGCTTGCATCACCACTGTAAGCTTTTTTACCTCCATTCGAGCTAAATTCCCTTGAATCTACTTCACGTCAGATGCCTCATGGATTAGTGCGAATTCATGGCCGGCATCATCTTCGAGTACGTTATCGGGCCTTCCTTCTCTATGGGCAGTAACTTTCTCTGCCTTCTTTTCCACGAATTCATTCAGATGCCCGGACTGAGCCAGCTCTTCAAGGTGGGACTTAAGAGCCTTATAATGCTCGGTTTTATGTCCTCCTTCTTTGTGAAAAGCGCATCTCAGCGCATTGTTTCTCTTCCAGGGATCTCCTCCTATCTTCCTGGGCCACTTGATAAATGGCTCGTCTTTCATTTTCATGAGAATTTTATAAATTGGTTCTCTGAAGACGGTGTTGATCGCCTGAAATGCTTTTGCCACATCGTTGCTGCCTCCGTTCTTGGAGCCATTCTTGCCCCCATTCTTTCCTCCTTTCTTTTGGTTCTCAATTTTATCACTGCCCTTGGCAGCGAGATTAGTTTGGCCATTTTCCCCTGTGCTGAGGCGGGTCACATCCTCCAACTTGGCATATTTCTCGATGCGAGCCATTAGGTCGTCGATGGTCATGGCCTCTTTCTTTGTCAGGGATTGGTACAGAAGGGAGGAGCTGGGTAGCCCAATTTTGAAAGAGGCCACTGCCACTTGCTCTGAGCAGTCCTCGACCTCGTTGAATAACTACCAGTACCTCTTCGCATAGTCTCGAAAGGTCTCTTGAGGCGTCTTTTTCATTATTAGCAAAGCATCCATCCTTTTGGGATGGGAGCTACTAGTAATGAATCGGGTCATAAAGAGCTCGACCAGGGACTTAAAACTCCTGATGGACCTGTGGGGGAGCCTTTTGAACCATTTTTGTGCCACGTCATGTAGGCTCGAGGGAAAAATTCGACACATCAGTGCATCTCGATGGTTCCAGATAGACCTGTCAACGGGTCGGTTTGGGTCGTGTACGGGTTACGGGTTACGGGTCAAAACACCCTAACACATACACGACCCGTTAAGCCTAACGGGTCTAATAACAATACCCAAACACGACCCGTTAATATTAACGGGTACACGACCCAAACCGTTAACACCCGTTAATAGTAACGAATCATTTTGGGTTGAAATGGGTAACGGGTTGAGTGACCCTATAATACCCGTTAGTCTTCAATACTTTAAAAATAATGGGTTTTAATTGTAATTTTTATTGGGTATAGATTGGGTGACCCTATAGCACCCGTTATAGCACCCGTTAGTCTTTAAAGATTTAGAAATAATGGGTTTTAATGGTTATTGTTATTGGGTATGGGTTGGGTGACCCTATAGTACCCGTTAGTGTTAACGGGTAGAAACGGGTTAAAACGGGTACAGGTAAATTTCCAAACCCGAACCGTTAGTGTTAACGGGTCTACCGTGTCAACCCATTAATGACCCAAATCCAATAAGGGTAAACCCATTAACTTATAATTTCGTGTCGGGTCGTGTCGTGTTAACGGGTTATCGTGTATTTTGACAGGTCTAGTTCCAGAGGGTCATGGCTTGCCTGTATTGCCTGACGTGATCAATGGGATCAGTTTTACCATCATAAATCTTGAACCTTGGAATAGAGAATTTCTTGGGGGCTACCTCTTCTTCTATTTACCTTGAGAAAGGTGATTTCATCTGAGTTTTGAGAGCTCGCCTAGCGAGTTCTTGAGTCAATCTGGCGCCGTGATATGAAGGGTGTTGGTCCATCTCCCTTCGGACCAGACTTCGTATGTTCTCGTTGCTGCGATCTGGACTCCTGTGATTGCGAGCTAGTCGCAGTTGCTCGAGAAGGTAGTCCTCTGACTCGTTTCCCTCAGCTTTCTGGGATTCGCGCCTGGGGCTCCTTGTAATACCCCGTATTTCTGCATAGTTAAAATTAATAAGGAAAATACGTTTTAATTAAATTACGTAAGTAGAGTAATTTAATGTGATGTAATGACAAATATGATTATTAAGTAATTAATTAATCATTATGGCTATTAGACATTTATTGAGAGTTAGATACTGATTAAAATGACGATTAAAATTTACTAAGTGTGAATAATAAATATTAAAAGTTGATATGTACGGCCTAGCGATTTATATGGACGTACCTGAGTTTATCTCAACCGAGTGTCGCGCGTAGACGAAATTGAAAGTGAGATAAGAAACATATTTTTAAGAAACTCAAAATATAATTTATAGTCCACAGATGATTCGGTAAGGGTCGAATTAGTAAAAATAGTGTACCCAGAGGTACTAGTTGAGTGGCGGGTCATTTTTGGGCTAAACCGGGACTATACAAGGGCATTTTGGTCTCTTTACATTTAAGAGTGAGGAGACCTACGAATTTAGGAACCCTAAGTCAGATTAAAAGAGTTGGAGGCTAGGGTTTGAGAGATAAATATACACCATAGCCATTAGAGAGAAGAGAGAAGCAAATTTCTAAGGCAAAAGAAAGAAGTAGGAAGAATTCAAAGGAGAGTTTCATCACCAACATGTTGGAAAGAAGGATTGAAGGATAAAGATCATCAATCATCAACAACAATCATGAAATTAGACCCTACTGAACATAAGGCAAGTAAATATTTGCAAAATAAATTGAGTTATAATACCCATATATAAGTCTTATGAAGAACATGATTTTTATGATATTTTTAGAAGAAAACACTTGAATATGATCCATGATTGATAGGAATTGCATGTAGAACATTTTTGATCTCCAAATAATCTGATATCATAGAAGACTTGACGATTAAATCGAACTAAAAATCTGGACTTATGGTGAAAAAAATGAAAAGATTGTATTTTTAGGGTTCTTGAATAATAAGAAGATTTTGAGTTAATCTGGACGAAATTTGTAATGATTATGTTGTTTTAGATCGTTAATAATTATCCCAGGATATGTAGGAATGATTAGAAATTGTTAGTTACAAGTATGGTGAATTATCATGGGAGATGGATAAACAAAAATGGTGTAACCGGCATGAAGAAGAGGATCTGTGTCTGTCACTGCTCGATCGATCGATCGACCCTTAAATGTCGATCGATCGAGCAGTCGATCGATCGACCATATCCCATCGATCGATCGACCATGGCTGTACTTTAAAGAATTTTGTGGATAAATTTCTTTTCAATTACCGTCACTTAATGGGAACATTAGTGATGCCATTTTACCTATGAAGGGACTTAATAGATACCACTAGGTGTACCGTGAGATTTCTTCATAAATGATTGAGTGTGAAATTTGGAGAAATGGACCGACGGGAAAGTAACCGATTGAGTCGTGTGTAGAGAATGTGAGAATTTAGTTACGGAAAGAGTGAGAGTAAATTCCGAAAATATACCAGTAGGTTAGAGATGGTTTAACTACTGAATTAAGGGAGGGGTAACTAGGACCCTTAGAGTTGCGTGAATACTCGAATAAATGCGATAGTGAAATAAATCATAAATTAATAATTACGGTGAATATAAGTAAAATATATTTCGTACGGGCATAATTTGATTGGTAAGGTGTGTACCTACTAAATTATATGAATTTTTGGGTTAAGAGAATTATACCTAAATTAATTATGTTAGGGTCGATGAGATATTCCGAACTAACATAAAGTTACTATATGTTTGGGGTCGATGTAAAATGCCGAACCAAACCTTAAAGCTGGTGTCGCGATGAAAGAGTCCCAAACCAGAATATGTGTGTATATATATATATATATATAATTTGGGTCGATGGATCATTCTGAACCAACTCTCACTTGGGGTCGATGAATCATTCCGAACCAAGGGTCCTTTATGTGTGAAAAAGGATATATTAGTGATAACTAATATTTAATACATGTTGTGTGATAAAATATATTCCATATACATAATCTACTGACTTAAGATAGTAGATAATAAGATGGATTGATAATATCTTAGTAATAATTAAATAGTGTGAAGTAATTATTATAAGAATAAGAATAACAAGAGGTAAGTAAGTTATCTACGTTTATAGCATATGAGGTATGGACTATTAAAATACTGCGAGTATGTTATGGGTACTTAGCGAGGGGATACATGCAGTGGGGTATTCTGGTCTAGTTAATTTGGGTAGTATAACTAGGTGAACTAAGTACCAATGTTAGGCGTGCACTATAGAAAAGAGGAGAGGAAGTTCAAAAGAGTGTGCGAAGCCTTAATATGTGTAATCAATAACTCAAAATTGTGATAACTACTTGCAAAATATTTTTAAATGTTTTTGAGTACTAACTCTTGCTATGTAAAATCTTTTTAAAAACCTTTTAGCTACCCAGCCACAGGGACACCCAGCATGATTTCATTCCAAGGATTTGGGAGCTGCAGCACGTGTGGATGTTGTAGGGATTGTTTAGACGTTTCTTTATTTCAGCTCTAGTGCAGGATCTCAGTAGTAGTACTCTCAGTTGGGACATGTTGTCCAACTTCTACTTTTACGGTTATTCTATTTTTGCATTTTGAGTTAGTTTTCTGGGTCGTGGTTTTCGACAAGACTTTATTTTTATTCAGTTGGTTATGTGAATTGGTTAGTACTGTTTGAATTGTATTGTTCCCCATGAGTTGTTTATTCTGTTTAAGGAAGGTAAAATTTGACACTAGCTAAATTTCACTTAGGTGGTTAGTAATTAAAAAGCTTTCGATAGTGATACTAAGAATGAACCATTTAAGAAACCGATTTTAAATTAAATTAAGGCATGATCACCCAGGTTTAATTAGGTGGGGTGTCACAGATGGTATCAGAGCATCAGGTTCTAGTATCCACATGATCTGTACGTCTTACTATGTTTCAGCGTAACGTTTAGTTGTATTAGAGCCCCACTCTTAGGAATGTTGATTCATTTTTCACTTTTGGGATATCGTACATCGGCTTTTAAAATTTTGTATAAACTGTGTACTTATAAAATTTGAACTAATTTCAGATGCCACCGAGGAGACAGCGAATGGAGAGGGTTGAAACTAGGGATGAGGTGAGGGAGGCTCATCAGGAGCCAAAGGTACCGCTGCCACCACCCCCACCCGAGTTGATTTCCACTACTCAGGTTGCAGTGATAGTGGATCAGGCAGTCCAGACAGCGATGAGGGCCATGGCAGCCCATTTTCCTCAGCCCCAAGTACCACCTACCATGGCACCAGTAGTTCAGGCCCCAGCAGGGCCATTTACTTGGCAGCGAGTCAGAGAGACATTTCTAAAAGGGCATCCACCCGAGTTCCAGGGTTATACTGATGTAGTGGAGGCGTGCAACTAGAAGAAAAATATCCAGCGACACTTGCGCATGATAGAGTGCACCGAGGTACAAAAACAAATGCTAGATACTTTTCGTCTATCAGGAGCGGCCTTACAGTGGTGGGAGTCAGTTACCACCGCTGAGGAAAGGGACGCAATGGCAATTTTTGAGTTTTGGGTGCAGTTTGATCGCAAGTATTTTCCTCCAGCGGTAGATGCAGAGATGAGGAAGAAATTCAGTGAGGTGGTTTTGAGTGATTGCTTGGTTGCTGATTACGAGGAGGAGTTCACCCGATTGGCTAACTTTGTGCCAAATGATGTGAGCGATGAGGAGCGGAAGAAATCAAAATTTATGGATGGCTTGAGCTGGAGAATCAGGCAGCATTCGATCGGTAATCCGGCATTGGTAACTTACACAGATGTCATCAATGCCGCTCTACTACACTGTCAGGACCATCGCTTTCATGGGAAGGGAAACAAGAGAGGTGAGCCTAGCCAACCGGGCAAAGTGGATGGAAGTAGTGGCAGCAGCACACCGCAACAACAAACAGTGGGACAACTAGGGTAGGATTCGCGGTAGGGGAACTCTGCCAAGAAGTTTAGGCATGGGAGGCATCTCTTTGACAGACAGGTCCAGCAGGGTCCCCAGTAGACAGTTCCTCAGGTCCGACAGGGCCAAGGGAACCAAGGAGGAGGACAGATAGGCCAAGGTCGACAGGGCCAACGTCAGGGCCAGTAGGGCCAAGGACAGAGGCAGTTTCAGGGCCAGTGTTTCACATACGGCCAACAGGGTCACAAGAGTAAGAATTGCCCACATCAAGACAGGGCACAACAACAAGGTGCCCAATAGGGGCAGCAAGCTCCGTTAGCCCCAGCAGTAGCACAGGCCCCGCAGCCAGGCCAGATGCACTACGGGCGTGTGTTTAACGTCTGTGACATTCCGTTCCAGCCAGCACCTCCAGCACCGCCGACAGTTGCGGGTACGTTTCTTATCCATGGACTAAAGGGTATTATTTTGTTTGATACGGAGGCGACACATTCTTTTATTGCCACTAGATTTGCACGGGCAACCGACCTCTTAAAGACAGCCGACACTCATCTTATGTGCGTGGAGTCATTGATGGGTAGTGGGTCCCTTATACACTCTATTTGTAAGGATGTGGAAATTATGGTCAGGAGATTGAGTCTAGCGGCAGACCTTCTAGTGATAGATATGGAGGGTTATGATGTCATCCTAGGCGTGGATTGGTTGGCGCGTTATAGGGGAATTGTAGATTGCTATGAGCGGACTATCGTGTTCTCTATTCTGGGACAGGAGATGTTCCTTGTGGTGATGCCTCTCCCCGAGGGAGGATCGGGCACTCATTTATATTATATTGAGGAGGAGACCTCACATGGGGTGGTTGCTTCTCTGGACTCAATCCTAGTTATGAGGGATTTCGAGGACGTCTTTCAGGAGATACCAGGGTTACCACCCAGCAGGGAGATAGAGTTCGTTATTGACCTAGCGCTAGGGACGAGACTGATTGCTAAAGCATCGTATTGCATGCCTCCTTCGGAGATGCGAGAGGTGAGAGAGCATATTCAACAACTTTAGGATAGGGTTTCATTCGGCGGAGTACATCGCCGTGGGGTGCGACGGTTTTATTTGTAAAGAAAAGGGATGGTTCACTTTGTCTGTGTGTAGAGTACATGGAACTGAACAAGGTGACGATACGTAATATGTATCCATTACCTAGGATTGATGACTTATTTGATTAATTGAGAGGGGCTGCGTACTTCTCAAAGATCGATTTGAGGCCGGGTTACCACTAATTGGCATTCGAGAAGAAGATGTACCTAAGACCACTTTCCTATCGTGGTACGGGTCATATGAGTTCATGGTAATGCCGTTTGGACTCACTAACACGCCTGCAGTATTCATGGATATCATGAACAGAGTATTCAGGGAGTTTTTGGATCAGTTTGTGATCGTATTCATAGACGACATTCTGATTTACTCTCGCACGGAGGAGGAACACACCGAACATTTACGAATGGTTCTATAGACATTACAGAACCATTAGCTGTACGCCAAATTTGGGAAGTGTGGATTTTTGCTTCGAGAGGTTCAGTTTCTAGGCCACGTTGTATCCGACAGAGGCATCGCTGATGAATCGAGTAAAGTATCGACGGTGAGGGAGTGGGGACAGCCCACAACACCGACAAAAATTCGTAGCTTTTTGGGGTTGGCCGGATATTATCGTCGCTTCATCAAAGGTTCTAAAAAAATGTTGGTCCTTTGACGAACTTGACTCGGAAGGGAGTGCCCTTCGTATGGAGTGACTGTTGTCAGTTAGCATTTGATGAGCTAAAGGAAAGGTTGACATCAGCACCCGTTCTTGCCTTTCCTAGGAGCGGGATGGAGTACCGAGTCTATACTAACGCATCCTTATAGGGTCTTGGGGGTGTGTTACAGAAGGAAGAGAGAGCTATAGCTAATTCATCCCGAAAGCTAAAGCCACATAAGAAGAATTACCCCACCCATGACCTCGAGTTGGCAGCAGTCGTCTTTGCATTGAGGATATGCAGACACTACCTCCTAGGTGAACAGTTCACTCTATTCATGGATCATAAGTCAATTCAGTATCTTTTCACACAGAAAGATCTAAACATGAGGCAAATGAGGTGGCTTGAATATGTGAAGGACGACAAGTTTAATATACAATATCATCTTGGTAAGGCTAATGTGGTGGAAGATGCGTGAAGCAGAAGACCTATCGAAGAGTTGGTAGAAATTTGGAAGGCGAAGTGGAGTGAACTTCGACATGAGGATGAGATAGCTAGAGCATACATGGCAATGTTAGCTATCACTCCCGAGATTATTATACGGGTAGTGAGAGCATAGGCCGAGGACCCGTTTTGTCAGGGCAGAGTACGACAGTTACTGGCCGATGGGGCAGAGTCATACTCCATCAGCTCAGAGGGCGAACTACGATTTAATGGTAGACTGATAGTACCCGAGGATGGTGATTTAAGGCATGCCGTAATGACGGAGTTGCACGGGTTAAAATTTTCGGTACATCCATGTGGGGACAAAATGCACTAGGATATGCGACGACTATATTGGTGGTCAGGTATGAAACGAGACAATACAAACTTCATCTCAAGGTGTGTTTCATGTCAGCTTGTAAAAGTTGACCATCAGAGACCTTCAGGGATGCTGCAACCACTGGAAATTCCCGTGTGGAAGTGGGCGAGTATCTCGATGGATTTTATTACTCGGTTAACAACATCGCAGAAGGGCAATGATTCCTTATGGGTGATAGTGGATCGAGTGACTAAGGTATCTCATTTCTTGCCGGTTCATACGGATTATGATACAATGCAGTATGCGCAGCTATTCATTTCAGATATCGTTAAGCTGCACGGAGTTCCTATTAATATTGTGTCTGACAGAGACAATATTTGTGTCGCATTTCTGGTAGAGCTTTCAGGAGGCCATGGGCACCGACTTACGATTGAGTACGACGTACCACCCACAGACAGACGGCTAGACTGAAAGAGTGAACCGGATGTTAGAGGATATGTTGAGGATGTGTGTCCTAGATTTTGGGGGAGGATGGGAATAATATCTTCCTTTGGTAGAGTTTACATAAAACAACTCTTACCAATTCACTATCGTTATGGCTCCATTCGAGGCACTTTATGGGAGGCCTTATCGTTCGCCCGCCTGTTGGTTAGAGGTGGGGGACAACAAGCTATTGGGACCAGAGATGATACAGGAGACTTCTTCTAAAATAGAGTTGATTCGAGGATGTATTCGAATAGCTCAGGATAGGTAGAAGAGTTATGATGACGCCGATAGGAGACACGTGGAACTAGATGTGGGCAACCAGGTGTTAATTCGGGTATCTCCTATGAAGGGGATTAAGAGATTCGGCAAGAAGGGGAAGTTGGCACCGAGGTATGTGGGACCGTTTCCTATTATTGAGAGGGTGGGGCCGGTAGCTTACAGATTGGGACTCCCTGAACATCTTCAGCGAATACACGATGTATTCCATGTGGCGTCGCTGAAGAAATATAAGAGGAGCGAGAGAGCCTTCTCGCACATTCCACTTGTGGAGATCGACTCGGAGCCAGATGTCGCGTATGAGGAAAGATCAGTGGCTATTCTGGATTATAGGGAGCGTAAACTATAATCCAAGGTGGTACCCTTAGTGCGAGTACAATGGGGACATCACAATATGGATGAGTATACTTGGGAGCGGGAGGTGGATATGCGAGAACAGTATCCAGAATTATTCACCGCAGGTATTTTTTAAATTTCGAGGACGAAATTCCTTTTTAGGGGGAAGTATGTAATACTCCGAATTTCTGCATAGTTAAAATTAAGAAGGAAAATACGTTTTAATTAAATTACGTAAGTAGAGCAATTTAATGTGATGTAATGACAAATATGATTATTAAGTAATTAATTAATCATTATGGCTATTAGACATTTATTG
Source organism: Sambucus nigra (assembly GCA_949130495.1). NCBI lineage: Eukaryota > Viridiplantae > Streptophyta > Magnoliopsida > Dipsacales > Adoxaceae > Sambucus > Sambucus nigra. The sequence continues at coordinate 324,139,214 of OX422207.1, forward strand.
AGAGTTAGATACTGATTAAAATGATGATTAAAATTTACTAATTGTGAATAGTAAATATTGAAAGTTGATATGTACGGCGTAGCGATTTATATGGACGTACCTGAGTTTATCTCAACCGAGTGTCGCGCGTAGACGAAATTGAAGGTGAGATAAGAAACATATTTTTAAGAGACTCAAAAGATAATTTAAAGTCCACAAATGATTCCGAAAGGGTCGAATTAGTTAAAATAGTGTACCCGGGGGTAGAAGTTGAGTGTCGGGTCATTTTTAGGCTAAATCGGGACCATACGAGGGCATTTTGGTCTCTTTACATTTAAGAGTGAGGAGACCTACGAATTTAGGAACCCTAAGTCAGACTAAAAGAGTTGGAGGCTAGGGTTTGAGAGAGAAATATACACCATATCAATTAGAGAGAAGAGAGAAGCAAATTCCTAAGGCAAAAGAAAAAGTAGGAAGAATTCAAAGGAGAATTTCACCACCAACTTGTTGGAAAGAAGGATTGAAGGATAAAGATCATCAATCATCAACAACAATCATGAAATCAGACCCTACTGAACATAAGGCAAGTGGATATTTGCAAAATAAATTGAGTTATAATACCCATATATAAGTCTTATGAAGAACATAATTTTTATGATATTTTTGGAAGCAAACACTTGAATATGATCCATGATTGATAGGAATTGCATGTAGAATGTTTTTGATCTTCAAATAATCTGATATCATAGAAGACTTGACGATTAAATCGAACTAAAAATCTGGACTTATGATGAAAAAATGAAAAGATTGTATTTTTAGGGTTCTTGAATAATAAGAAGATTTTGAGTTAATCGGGATGAAATTTGTAACGATTATGTTGTTTTAGATCATTAATAATCATCCCAGGATATGTAGGAATGATTAGAAATTGTTAGTTACAAGTATGGTGAATTATCATGGGAGATGGATAAACAAAAATGGTGTAAACGGCATGAAGAAGACGATCTGGGTCTGTCACTGCTCGATCGATCAATCGACCCTTGAATGTCGATCGATCCAGTAGTCGATCAATCGACCATATCCCATCGATCGATCAACCTGGCTATACTTTAGAGAATTTTGTGGAAAAATTTCTTTTCAATTACCGTCACTTAATGGGAACCTTAGTGATGACATTTTACCTATGAAGGGACTTAATAGATACCAGTTGGTGTACCGTGAGATTTCTTCATAAATGATTGAGTGTGAAATTTGGAGAAATGGACCGACGGGAAAGTAACCGATTGAGTCGTGTGTCGAGAATGTGAGAATTCAGTTACGAAAAGAGTGAGAGTCAATTCCGGAAATTTACCAGTAGGTTAGAGATGGTTTAACTACTGAATCATGGAAGGGGTAACTAGGACCCTTAGAGTTGCGTGAATACTCGAATAAATGCGATAGTGAAATAAATCGTAAATTAATAAGTACGGTGAATATAAGTAAAATATATTTTGTACGGGCATAATTTGATAGGTCGGGTGTGTACCTACCAAATTATATGAATTTTTGGGTTACGAGAATTATACCTAAATTAATTATGTTAGGGTCGATGAGATATTCCGAACTAACATAAAGTTACTATATGTTTGGGGTCGATATAAATTGCCGTACCAAACATTAAAACTGGTGTCGCGATGAAAGAATCCCGAACCAGAATATGTGTATATATATAGTTGGGGTCGATGGATCATTCCGAACCAACTCTCACTTGGGGTCGATAAATCATTCTGAACCAAGGGTTCTTTATGTGTGTAAAAGGATATATTAGTGATAACTAATATTTAATACATTTTGTGTGATAAAATATATTCCATACGCATAATCTACTGACTTAAGATAATAGATAATAAGATGGATTGATAATATTTTAGTAATAATTAAATAGTGTGAAGTAATTATTATAAGAATAAGAATAACAAGAGGTGAGTAAGTTATCTACGTTTATAGCATATGGGATATGGACTATTAAAATACTTTGAGTATGTTATGGGTACTTAGTGAGGGGATACATGCAATGGGGTATTCTGGTCTAGTTAATTTGGGTAGTATAACTAGGTGAACTAAGTACCAATGTTAGGCGTGCACTATAGAAAAGAGGAGAGGAAGTTCAAAAGAGTGTGCGAAGCCTTAATATGTGTAATCAATAACTCAAAATTGTGATAACTACTTGCAAAATATTTTTAAATGTTTTTGAGTATGAATTCTAGCTATGTAAAATCTTTTTAAAAACCTTTTAGGTGCCCAGCCACAGGGACACACAACATGATTTCATTCCCGAGATTTGGGAGGTGCAGCACGTGTGGATGTTGCAGGGATTGTTTATACGTTTCTTTTTTTCAGCTCTAGTGCAGGATCTCAATTGTAGTACTCTCAGTTGGGAGATGTTGTCCAACCTCTACTTTTACGGTTATTCTAATTTTGCATTTTGAGTTAGTTTTCTGGGTCGTGGTTTTCGATAAGACTTTATTTTTATTCAGTTGTTTATGTTAATTGGTTAGTACTGTTGTTCCTCATGAGTGGTTTATTCTGTTTAAGGAAGGTAAAATTTGACACTATCTTAATTTCACTTAGATTGTTAGTAATTAAAAATCTTTCGACAGTGATGCTAAGAATGAACCATTTAAGAAACCTGTTTTAAATTAGATTAAGGCTTAATCACCCAGGTTTAATTAGGCGGGGTGTCACAGATGGTATCAGAGCATCAGGTTCTAGTATCCACAGGATCTGTACGGCTTACTATGTTTCAGCGTAACGTTTAGTTGTATTAGAGCCCTACTTTTAGGACTATTGATTCATTTTTCACTTTTGGGATATCGTACTTCTGCTTTTAAAATTTTGTATAAACTGTGTAATTATACAATTTGATATAATTTCAGATGCCACCGAGGAGACAGCGAATGGAGAGGTTTGAAGCCAGGGATGAGGTGAGGGAGGCTCATCAGGAGCCACAGGTACCGCTTCCACCACCCCTACCCGAGTTGATTTCCACTACTCAGATTGCAGTGATAATGGCTCAGGAAGTTGAGACCGCGATGAGGGCCATGCATCCCATTTTCCTCAGCCCCAAGTACCACCTACCATGGCACCAGTAGTTCAGGCCTCAACGGGGCCATTTACTTGGCAACGAGTCAAAGAGACATTTCAGAAAGGGCATCCACCCGAGTTCCAGGGTAGTACTGATGTAGTGGAGGCGTGCAACTAGATGAAAAATGTCCAGCGACACTTGCGCATGATAGAGTGCACCGAGGTACAGAACAAATGCTAGATACTTTTCGTCTGTTGGGAGCGGCCTTAAAGTGGTTGGAGTCAGTTACTACTGCTGAGTAAAGGGACGCAATGGCAATTTCTGAGTTTTGGGTGAGGTTTGACTGCAAGTATTTTCCTCCAACGGTAGAGGCAGAGATGAGGAAGATATTCAGTGAGGTGGTTCTGGGTGATCGCTCGGTTGCTGATTATGAGGAGGAGTTCACCCGATTGGCTAACTTTGTGACAAATGAGGTGAGCGATGAGGAGCAGAAGAAATCAAAATTTATGGATGGCTTGACCTGGAGAATCAGACAGCATTTGATCGGTAATCCGGCATTGGTAACTTACACAGATGTCGTTAATGCATCACTACTACACTGTTCGGACCATCGCTTTCATGTGAAGGTAAATAAGAGAGGCGATCCTAGCGAACCGGTAAAAGTGGATGGAAGTAGTGGCAGTAGCACACCGCAACAGCAAACAGTGGACCAACTAGGGAAGGATTCCTAGCAGGGGAACTCTACCAAGAAGTTTAGGCATGGGAGGCATCGCTTTGATAGACAGGGCCAGCAACGTCCCCAGGAAATAGTTCCTCAGGTTCGATAGGGCCAAGGGAACCAAGGAGGAGGACAGCAAGGCCAAGGCCGACAAGGCCAGCGTCAGGGCCAAGGACAGAGGCAGTTTCAGGGCCAGTGTTTCACATGCGGCCAGCAGGGTCACAAGAGTAGGAATTTCCCACAGCGAGATAGGGCACAACATTAGGGTTCCCAATAGTGGCAGCAGGCTCTGTTAGCCCCAGCACCAGCACAGGCCCCGCAGCCAGGCCAGATGCACTACGGGCATGTGTTCAACGTCCGTGACATTCCGTTCCAGTCAGCACCTCCCGCACCGTCGGCAGTCGCGGGAATGTTTCCTATCCATGGACTAAAGGTTATTATTTAGTTTGATACGGGGGCGACACATTCTTTTATTTCCACTAGATTTTCACGGGTAGCCGACCTCTTAGCGACAACTGACACTCATCTTATGTGCGTGGAGTCACCGATGAGTAGTGGGTCCCTTATACACTCGATTTGTAAGGATGTGGACATTATGGTCGGGAGATTGAGTTTAGCGGCAGACCTTCTAGTGCTGGATATAGAAGGTTATGACGTCATCTTAGGCATGGATTGGTTGGCGCATTATGAAATAGCGTTGCCAAAGCCGTTTATGAAAATAAACTATTTAAGCAACTCCGAAAGTTTGTTGAAGAAACTCTTTACTTAAATCAAAACTATTTTGAACACAAGATGTGTTAACAAAATTATGTACGAGATATGGACAAGATTTGATAACAAGTTTTAGTAAACAGTTTAAAATGTTTTAAACTCAGCACACTATTAGAAAGGGATGAGAAGATGTAGAAATATTGATACTCAGATTTTTAACGTGGTAAAACCTCACCAACTGAGGAAACATCCACGACTCCCTCTACGGAGTAAAAAGAAAAAAAAATCACTAAAACAAATATTTGAGTTACAATCTATTTAACTAACATGCACACAAACAAATCTATACAAGTTTAGGAATATACCCTCTGGCGTCCTCAAACTTCTCTGCAGATCTTGTTTGTGTGCATGTTAGTTAAATAGATTGTAACTCAAATATTTGTTTTAGTGATTTTTTTTTCTTTTTACTCCGTAGAGGGAGTCGTGGATGTTTCCTCAGTTGGTGAGGTTTTACCACGTTAAAAATCTGAGTATCAATATTTCTACATCTTCTCATCCCTTTCTAATAGTGTGCTGAGTTTAAAACATTTTAAACTGTTTACTAAAACTTGTTATCAAATCTTGTCCATATCTCGTACATAATTTTGTTAACACATCTTGTGTTCAAAATAGTTTTGATTTTAAGTAAAGAGTTTCTTCAACAAACTTTCGGAGTTGCTTAAATAGTTTATTTTCATAAACGGCTTTGGCAACGTTATTTTCAATTGGTATCAGAGCTTTTGGTGAACTTTTTCAAAAAGATCCTGAGTTTCTGAAACTGTTTTCTCAAAATCATTATGGACGAAAAAAACGAAAGATATGGTAACTTGACCAGACCTCCAGTCTTTGATGGAACCAATTTCTCTTACTGGAAAGTAAGAATGATTGCTTTTATTCAAGGAACACTGGGAGATGATGTCTGGGATATCATTGAAAACGGATACTCTTATCCAACTAAACCAGCCACTGATGGAAGCAATGAAAGGATTAAGAAAATATTGAGTGAGTTTACTCAAGAAGAGAAACAGGTTTCTCGAAATAATAACAAAGGCAAGAACGCTATATTTATGTCTATTAACGAACATGAGTTCAAGAGAATCTCATCTTGTACCACTTCCAAGGAAGCATGGGATACACTGATTACTGCACATGAAGGAGACTCTAGGGTAAAAGCTGCTAAGACTCAGATGTTAATCCAACAGTACAATACCTTAATCATGTCTGAATCTGAGTCTTTCGATGATTTCTATATGAACCTTACTGATATTGTCACTAAACTTCATGCCAATGGTATAACTTATGATAGACAAGAAATTGTCTCTAAAATTCTGAGATCATTACCACAGAAATTTGACAATAAAAGATATGCTATTGAGGAGATGTGTGATATTAATCTCACTCCTGAATTACTCAGTAGCAAATTAAGAACTGTGGAAATGGAATTAGAGTTTAAGAAACAATTGACCCACACTCACAGGAAAAATACCAATTCCACCCTCAGCTTTTCTTCTAAGATGACTAAGCCTGAGTTAAACACTCCTAGTAATGATTCTGATGAGGACTGTGACTTAGAAAGTCTAGATAATCAGATTGCCCTCATGTCGAAACAATTTAAGAAAATTGTTAAATTTAGAAACAGTATTGCAAATAAACAGGGCAAGTCTAATTATTCTGCTCCTTCAAATCACAAGCCCCATGAGAAACCTCATGACAAACAGAACAAGGACAACACAAGACCTCACAGAGACCTCAAGAAAATTGAATGCTATAGATGTGGTAAACTGGGACATATTGCTCAAGACTGTAGAGTTAATTTAAATACCCAAAACAAACACTCTAGAGCCAACCTCTGCAAAACATGGGATGACTCAAGTGACTCTGAAAATGAGGAACCTGAGGCATCTGATGGTTTTGATCCCTGTTTATCCTTCTTTGCGAAAATCATATACAATGATAATATGCCTATGCTTGATAGTGAGGATGAGTCTAGTAATTCTAGTTCTGTTGCTGTGAATCATACTTTAACTGGTTTAGATGCTTTACTTACTGAGAACATTAATACTTCTTCCTCGGGGTGTGTGAGTCAAAGGGAAATCGATACTGCTGATGTCAATGGGTGCGTGAGTTTAAGAAATGAAACCTTAGGGGTCACTTCACACACCTCACTTAGTGACTCAGATAATGATGATCTCCCAGACATCCACACTCTATATACTAAAACTCTAAAGAAAAGCACTAGACTAGAAAAGATTGTTAAAGATCTTACCAAAAAGTTAGAAGATCTAAGCCTAATGGTAAAACTGAATGCTGAAGAGTATACTACACAATGCATGTCTCATGACAGTGAAGTTAAAGTGTTTGATGAAAAACTGAAAACTTTGACTGAAGCTAATGAAATTCTGGAGAAAAAATACAAAGGGACATTATTAGAATTGGAACAAACAAAAGAAAAGACAGCAACTGTTTTCAAAAAATTTACCAAATTTGAAAATAATTCAAACTGTTTTGATGGATTTGTTGCTGAATCTAAAACCAATTCTGATGATAGAACTGGAATAGGGTTTTGCCCCAATTTGAAGACACAAACTAAACATGTTGAACCTATCAAGTTTGTGTCAGGAGGCAAAAGACCTATTGAAACATGTCCAGACTTTCATTCTCTAAAAACTAAGTTTGACCATCAAAACACCAACACTGAAGATGCAAGTTGCTCTAAGCTTGAAAGTTTATCAAAGGGAAAATATGTCTGCCCCCCTATTAGGAAAAGTGAACCTGCTTTCAAATCTGTGCTACCTAGGAATAAAATTCAGCCTCAAAATTTCTCAAAACCTTTGATTAGAGACTTTCCTAAGGAAAACCCTATTCTGAGCAATCTTTATTGCTCCTATTGTGATATATATGGTCACTCTTTCGATAATTGCTATGCTAGGAGACTGATTAAGCCTATCTACAACACTCCCATGTACCATAACTTTAACTATTCTAGGAGGAGTCGTAACAATTATGTTCTTCCCAGACCACCAGACAAAAACTCTAACTATAGGAATAGAAAGACTAAACCTAAAAGGACATTTACTAGAAGGATTCCCAGAAAATTTTCTAAATCAAATGCTCAGGTGTTTAAATTTACCCAAAATCATGCGCAAAATGTTTTTCAACAAAAATCTACTGCTCGCAAATTTTATCAAATGAGAGCAAATAAGCGCAAACAGAAAACCAGAGCAATTTGGGTTAGAAAAGATGATCTAGTACCCCAGATGAAGTGTAATGTTGTTATTTCAGCCTTAAAAGCTGAACTTACATCTTCTGGTTGGTACTTGGATTCTGGATGTTCCAAGCATATGACAGGAGATGATACAAAACTTTTAAATAAAACCCATTTTGATGGTGGACAAGTTGTTTTTGGTGATGGAGTATCATCCCAGATTATAGGCAAAGGAACTCTTAAAGAAAAGGGACTTCCCCTTCTTGAAAATGTTCTCTTAGTTAAAGGTCTCAAGGCTAACTTACTCAGCATTTCGCAATTTTGTGACTTAAACCATACTGTTACCTTTTCAAAGAACAATTGCAAGATTTTAAATGAAAAGGGAGAATGCATAATTACAGGACTCAGGACTCCTGACAATTGTTACACTGTCATGAGTAGTTCTGAAATCTGTAATGTTGCCAGAATGGATGACAATGAAATATGGCATAACAGAATGGGTCACATTAATTACGAAAATTTGAGTAAATTGTCTTCTCAACAAATAGTTAGAGGAATACCAAAAATTAAACCTATTCATAACATTGTCTGTGGTCCCTGTCAAGAAGGAAAGATTGTTAAAGCACCCCATAAAAGAGTTAAAGATATCCTTACCTCTAATCCCTTAGAACTCATCCATATGGACCTAATGGGTCCTTCTCAAACTGTTAGTCTTTGTGGACACAGTTATATTCTAGTTATGGTTGATGACTTCACTAGATTCACTTGGGTAGCTTTCTTAAAACAAAAATCCGATACCTTTCAAACCTTTTTAAAGATTCTCTTACGGATTGAGAATGAAAAAGACACTCAAGTGAATAGAATCCGAAGTGATAGAGGTGGTGAATTCAAAGACACTGGTATTGTAGAATATTGTGACTATAATGGTTACAAACATGAGTTCAGTGCTCCTAAGACCCCTCAACAAAATGGTATAGCTGAGAGAAAGAATCGAACTCTTCAAGAGATGGCACGTGTCATGCTCCATGCTAAGAACTTACCTAAGTATTTTTGGGTAGAATCTATTCGTACAGCCTGCCATCTTATTAATAGGGTCTATCTTAGAAAGAATTCGAAACAAACCTCTTATGAACTTTGGTACAATAAAAAGCCTAATCTTAAGTACCTTAGAACCTTTGGTAGTACCTGCTATGTTTGCAAAGATAGGGAACACTTATCTAAATTTGAGAGTAGAGGAGATAAAGCCATATTCTTAGGTTATTCACCTAACAGTAGAGCTTATCGAGTGTATAATCTTCGCACTAAGACCTTAATGGAATCCATAAATGTAATTGTTAGTGACACTACTGTAGAAAGCAAGACTAGTGAATTAACTATAGAAGAAGAATCGTCAAATATTTTAGAAAATGACTCTTCTGAAATAGATAATTCATTACCTATTGAGTCACCTGAAGTACCTAACTGGGTTTCTAAAGATCATCCCATAAACAACATAGTTGGTAACCCTGGTGAACCAGTACGTACAAGATCCCAACTTAGAAATTATGCTCTCTATGCTTGCTTTGTTTCTCTCTTGGAACCAAAGAATGTAAATGAGGCATTGAATGACTCTCACTGGATTTCTGCTATGCAGGATGAACTTTTACAATTTGTCATTCATGATGTTTGGTTTCTTGTTCCACGTCCTGATCACAAAAAGGTTATTGGTACTCGTTGGATTTTCAAAAATAAAACTGATGAAAATGGGATGATAATTAGAAATAAAGCTAGACTAGTTGCTCAAGGTTACTCCCAAATAGAAGGACTGGATTTTAATGAGACGTTTGCTCCTGTTACTCGTTTAGAATCAGTTCGTCTGCTTCTTGCTATAGCTTGTCACATGCATTTTACATTATATCAAATGGATGTTAAATCTGCGTTCCTTAATGGTATACTTGCCGAGGAAACCTATGTAGAACAACCTAAAGGGTTCATTGACCCTAATTATCCTACTCATGTATTTCGGTTAAAAAAGGCTTTATATGGTCTTAAGCAAGCTCCTAGAGCTTGGTATGAGCGACTCTCCAGTTTTCTGCTGGACAAAGGTTTCAAAAGAGGTGGAAATGACCAAACCTTATTTGTCAAACAATTTGGCAAACACATTACTATCGCTCAAGTCTATGTAGACGATATCATATTTGGATCCACTTCTACCTCAGAAGTAAAATCTTTTGCTGAAATTATGAGTAAAGAATTTCAGATGTCCCTTATGGGGGAGTTACAGTTCTTCCTAGGTCTCCAAGTCAAACAACAACCAGATGGTTTGTTTCTTTCGCAGACTAAGTACGCATTAGAGATAGTTAAGAAATTTGGCCTCGAGAGTGCTAAGAGTGCTAAAACGCCTATGAGTACTACAGAGAAATTATCTAAAGATGAAAATGGAAAATCTGTAGACTCTACCTTATATCGTAGTATGATTGGCACATTACTCTATCTGACTGCCTCGCGTCCTGATATCATGTATGCTGTTTGTGTTTGTGCGCGTTATCAAAACAACCCCAAGGAGAGCCATTTAAACGCTGTAAAACGCATAATTAAATATGTTAAAGGCACTCTAAATTTAGGAATTTGGTACACGAATGACACACCTAGCACTATTATTGGGTACACTGATGCTGATTGGGCTGGGTGTACTGATGATAGTAAAAGCACTTCAGGCGCATGTTGTTATATTGGTAATAACTTGGTAGGATGGAGTAGTAAAAAACAGAACTGCACATCTCTCTCGACTGCTGAATCTGAATACATAGCCGCCGGTAGCTGTTGTGCCCAATTGTTATGGCTTAAACAAATGCTAAGTGATTATGGTATTCTAGAACCCACACTTCATCTCTATTGTGATAATCAAAGTGCGATTAACATTTCTAAGAACCCAGTTCAACACTCGCGAACTAAACATATTAAAATAAGACATCATTTTATTCGTGAGTTGGTGGAATCCAAGGAATTAGAAATTAACTATCTTCCTACTGATCTACAACTTGCAGACATGTTCACTAAACCTCTTGATTTTAATAGATTCGTTTCTTTAAGAAAATCTATTGGTATGATTAGTGCTGATTAATATCTTTTGCTGTTTTTTTTTTTTTCGAATTTTTTTCCTTTGTCTATTTGAGACAAAATGGGGGAGAAATTTGAGTCTACTTATATACTGCATATACTAAACTGCTTGATCTTAGTCTATTCTTTGCAGGTATTCTTTTTAGAATCATTCTCAACTGTTGTAATAATAGGGTGTACAAATGTGAATAGTTGAGTTATGTACTTTTATTTTCTAGGATTTGGGTAGATAGAACCTTTATAGGCATAAGTTTTTTGTTGCCCTACGAGTCCAAGATTGACTCAAAGGAGATTTTGTCTCATATTTCCAAAGGGGGAGATTGAAGCCCTTATACCTTTGACTCACTTGAGTCTATACTGTATAAGAGCTCATCTAGTTTGGAAATAGTGACAAAATTATGTCAATCCTAGAAACCAAAGAGCTTCAGAAGTTGGATTGGACTTCATATTTAATAGTTGTAATGATCCTGAACTTATAGCCATCACTCACACACTTAGAACACCCACACTACATTGCATATTGCACTTTTATATGTGTTCTTGTGTTGAGTGAGTTTAAATCCCTTAATTTGGTTTTTAATAATTTTTGGGATTTTTTAAACATTTTTCAAATTTAATTTTTATAAATAAAATTTGGTTTTAAAAGTTTTGGGGTCAAACTGCAATTTTATTTTGTGCTGTTTTTGGGATGATTGTTTACCTGGGTAGAAACCGAAAGCGCTAGAGACTAGAGGGTGTGCATGTAATTAAGTTTGGGACGCGCGTTTGTTTCCAATTGCTGGCCAACACGTGCAGCCTTCTGATTGCCTACATTTGTGTTTCTTTGTAGACACAAACTTCGCGTCACACCTGAGCCCTTGGATCAATTCCTATCTAGGGTCTGCATGCGATCTTTGGTAATCCCTGTGTAAACATCTCCACCTATCACAGCTTGTTTAACCACCGCTTGCTGTTAACCCTTGGATCAAAGTCAAGAAGAATTGACTTGATCACAACCGTTGTTTTCACTCGAACGTCTGGAACCTTCTCAGCCCCCTATATAAACCCTCATCTTCTCAGACTTCGAAGATTTTTGGCCATTTTGTTTTCCTCTGAGAGAAGAGAGAGTAGAGAGAGAAGAGAGAGAAGTGAGAGAAAAAAGAGAGAAGAGAGAGAGTTTGAAACCCTAGATTGAAACCCTAGAAACCCTAACTTCGTTACCTCTTCTCCAGCCAAAAATCAAACACCTAAACCAAAAACACCTTTCCAGTGTTCTTGAGGGTTTGAGTGTATGAGTTGTGTTTGTTTTGCTGTTCCTTGTGTTCATCGAATCTTACTGTTCAACTTAAACTTTTTATTTCAGATCTGGTTTCTGTTTCAATAGAAATCTCAGATCTGAAGTGTTTGAAGTTACAAAACACGTAGTTACACATTATTTCTCATCCAGAGAAGTATATTGTTGATTTCTTTTGATAAAAACGTTTTCATACTTCAAATCAACAATACATGCTTTCTATTTCTTACTGCTTGCAAAACTAAACCTTGACCTAGTATTAGAATCGCACTTGGAGGTTTTCAATCTCGAAAATCTTTTCAAAACTGAGATTGATTAAGATCTTTACCGATTTTGAAGAAAGATATCCGTGGATTCTGGGATTTATTGAAAGGTCAAAAAGGTTTTATGTTTTGTGAGAAAGAAAGAAAAAGAAAGTTCACAGCATATAGTAAACTGTAATTTACTAGGACTGTTTGTAACTATTAAGGGTGTGTGTGTTCATGCATGTGGTTTAGAACACCTTTTCACAACACATCTTCACACTACAAACACTTAAAGTGTTGGCTGTAAGATCTGGTGAACTAAAGTCGACGTAAAGTGCTGAAACAAAGGAGGAGTGTACAACCTGAGAGGACTACATCAACAAACAAGATCTGCAGAGAAGTTTGAGGACGCCAGAGGGTATATTCCTAAACTTGTATAGATTTGTTTGTGTGCATGTTAGTTAAATAGATTGTAACTCAAATATTTGTTTTAGTGATTTTTTTTTCTTTTTACTCCGTAGAGGGAGTCGTGGATGTTTCCTCAGTTGGTGATTTAAACAATCACCAATCATCCCTCTAGTCTCTAGCGCTTTCGGTTTCTACCCAGGTAAACAATCATCCCAAAAACAGCACAAAATAAAATTGCAGTTTGACCCCAAAACTTTTAAAACCAAATTTTATTTATAAAAATTAAATTTGAAAAATGTTTAAAAAATCCCAAAAATTATTAAAAACCAAATTAAGGGATTTAAACTCACTCAACACAAGAACACATATAAAAGTGCAATATGCAATGTAGTGTGGGTGTTCTAAGTGTGTGAGTGATGGCTATAAGTTCAGGATCATTACAACTATTAAATATGAAGTCCAATCCAACTTCTGAAGCTCTTTGGTTTCTAGGATTGACATAATTTTGTCACTATTTCCAAACTAGATGAGCTCTTATACAGTATAGACTCAAGTGAGTCAAAGGTATAAGGGCTTCACATTATAGGGCAATGGTAGATTGCTAAGAGCGGACTATCGTGTTCTCCATTCTGGGACAGGAGATGTTCCTTGTGGCGATGCCTCTCCCCGAGGAAGGATCGCGCACTCATTTATATTATATTGAGGAGGAGACCTCACATGGGGTGGTTGATTCTCTGGACTCTATCCCAGTTATGAGGGATTTAGAGGACGTCTTTCAGGAGATACCAGGGTTACCACCCAGCAGGGAGATAGAGTTCGTTATTGACCTTGCACCGGGGACGAGACCGATTGCCAAAGCACCGTATCACATGGCACTTTCGAGGATACGAGAGCTGAGAGATCAAATTCAACAGCTTTTAGGATTGGGTTTCATTCGGTGGAGTACATCACCGTGGGGTTCACCGGTTTTATTTGTAAAGAAAAGGGATGGTTCACTTCGTCTGTGTGTAGAATACAGGGAACTAAACAAGGTGACGATACGTAATAAGTATTCGTTACCTAGGATTGATGACTTGTTTGATCAGTTGAGAGGGTCTGCGTACTTATCAAAGATCGATTTGAGGTCAGGTTACCACTAATTACGCATTCGAGAAGAAGATGTACCTAAGACCACTTTCCTGTCGCGGTACAGGTCATATGAGTTCAGGGTAATGCCGTTTGAACTCGCTAACGCGCTTGCAGTATTCATGGATCTCATGAACAGATTATCCAGGGAGTTTTTGGATCAGTTTGTGATCGTATTCATAGACGACATTGTGATTTACTCTTGCACAGAGGAGGAACACACCGAACATTTACGAATGGTTCTACAGACATTACGGAACCATCAGATGTATGCCAAATTAGGGAAGTGTGGATTTTGGCTTCGAGAGGTTCAGTTTCTAGGCCACGTTGTATCCGACAGAGGCATCGCTGTTGACTCAAGTAAAGTATCGACGGTGAGGGAGTGGGGATAGGCCACGACATTGACCGAAATTCGTAGCTTTTTGGGGTTGGCCGGATATTATCGTCGCTTCATCAAAGGGTTCTAAAAAATTGTTGATCCTTTGACGAACTTGACTCAGAAGGGAGTGCCCTTTGTATGGAGTGACTGTTGTCAGTTAGCATTTGATGAGCTAAAGGACAAGTTGACATCTGCACCCATTCTTGCCTTGCCTAGGAGCGGGATGGAGTACCGAGTCTATACCGTCGCATCCTTACAAGGTCTTGGGGGTGTGTTACAGTAGGAAGAGAGAGATATAGCTTATGCGTCCCGAAAACTAAAGCCACATGAAAAGAATTCACCTCGAGTTGGCAGCGGTCATTTTTGCATTAAGGATACGGAGACACAATCTTCTGGGTGGACAGTTCACTCTATTCACAGATCATAAGTCACTTCAGTATATTTTCACACAAAAAGATCAAAACATGATGCAAAAGAGGTGGCTTGAATTCGTGAAGGACTACCGGTTTGATATACAGTATCATCCTGGTAGGGCTATCAAGGTGCAGATGCGTTAAGCAGAAGACCTACCGAAGAGTTGGCAGAAATTTGGAAGGCGAAGTGGAGTGAACTTCGACATGAGGATGAGATAGCTAGAGCATACATGGCAGTGTTAGCTATCACTCTCGAGAGTATTATACGGGTAGTGGGGGAACAGGCCGAGGACCCATTTTATCAGGGCAGAGTACGATAGTTTCTGGCTGGGGGGGGGGGGGGGGGCAGAGTCATACTCCATCAGCTCAAAGGGCGAACTACGGTTTAATGGTAGACTGATAGTACCCGAGGATGATGATTTGAGGCATGCCGTAATAACGGAGTTGCACGGGTCAAAATTTTGGTACATCCAGGTGGGGACAAAATGTACCAGGATATGCGACGACTATATTGTTGGTCAGGAATGAAACGAGACATTACAGAGTTTATCTCAAGGTGTGTTACATGTCAGCTTGTAAAAGTTTGCCATCAGAGACCTTCAGGGATGCTGCAATCACTGGAAATTCCCGTGTGGAAGTGGGAGAGTATCTCGATGGATTTTATTGCTGGGTTACCAACGTCGCAGAAGGGTCACGATTCCTTATGGGTGATAGTGGATCGGGTGACTAAGTTATCTCATTTCTTGCTAGTTAGTACGGATTATGATACAATGCGGTATGCGCCGCTATTCATTTCAGAGACGTTAAGCTGCACGGAATTCATATTAATATTGTGTCTGACAGAGACAAAATATTTGTGTCACATTTTTGGTAGAGCTTTCAGGAGGTCATGGGCACCGACTTACATTTGAGTACAACGTACCACCCGCAGACAGACGGTCAGACTGAAAGAGTGAAGCAGATGTTCGAGGATATGTTGAGGATGTGTGTCCTAGATTTTAGGGGAGGATCGGAACAATATCTTCCTTTGGTAGAGTTTGCATATAACAACTCTTACCAATTCACTATCGGTATGGCTCCATTCGAGGAACTTTATGGGAGGCCTTTTCGTTCGCCCACCTGTTGGTTAGAGGTGGGGGATAACAAGCTATTGGGACCAGAGATGATACATGAGACTTGTTCCAAAATAGAGTTGATTCGAGGACGTATTCGAATAGCTCAGGATAGGCAGAAGAGTTATGATGACGCCGGTAGGAGACACGTGGAACTAGATGTGGGCGACCAGGGGTTAATTCGGTTATCTCCTAAGAAGGATATTATGAGATTCGGTAAGAAGGGGAAGTTGGCACCGAGGTGTGTGGGACCGTTTCCTATTATTGTTAGTGTGGGGCCGGTAGCTTACAGATTGGGGCTCCCCGAACATCTTCAGCGAATACACGATGTATTCCATGTGGCGTCGCTGAGGAAATACAAGTGGAGAGAGAGAGAGTTCTAGCACATTCCACTTGAGGAGATCGACTCGCTGCCAGATGTCACGTATGAGGAAAGATCCGTGGCTATTCTGGATTATAGTGAGCGTAAACTACGATCCAAGCTGGTACCCTTAGTGCGAGTACAGTGGGGACATCACAATATGGATGAGTCTACTTGGGAGCGGGAGGAGGATATGCGAGAACAGTATCCAGAATTATTCACCGCAAGTATTTTCTAAATTCGAGGACGAAATTCCTTTTTAAGGAGGGAAGTATGTAATACCCCATATTTCTGCATAGTTAAAATTAAGCAAGAAAATACGTTTTAATTAAATTACGTAAGTAGAGTAATTTAATGTGATGTAATGACAAATATGATTATTAAGTAATTAATTAATCTTTATGTCTATTAGACATTTATTGAGACTTAAATACTGATTAAAATGACGATTAAAATTTACTAAGTGTGAATAGTAAATATTGAAAGTTGATATGTACGGCCTAGCGATTTATATGGACGTAACTGAGTTTATCTCAACCGAGTGTCGCGCGTAGATGAAATTGAAGGTGAGATAAGAAACATATTTTTAAGAGACTCAAAAGATAATTTAGAGTCCACAGATGATTCCAAAAGGGTCGAATTAGTCAAAATAGTGTACCCGGGGGTACTAGTTTAGTGCCGGGTCATTTTTGGGCTAAACCGGGACCATACGAGGGCATTTTGGTTTCTTTACATTTAAGAGTGAGGAGACCTACGAATTTATGAACCCTAAGTCAGATTAAAAGAGTTGGAGGCTAGGGTTTAAGAGAGAAATATACATCATATCCATTAGAGAGAAGAGAGAAGCAAGTTCCTAAGGCAAAAGAAAAAGTAAGAAGAATTCAAAGGAGAATTTCACCACCAACTTGTTGGAAAGAAGGATTGAAGGATAAAGATCATCAATCATCAACAACAATCACGAAATCAGACCCTACTGAACATAAGGCAAGTTCATATTTGCAAAATAAATTGAATTATAATACCCATATATAAGTCTTATGAAGAACATGATTTTTATGATATTTTTGGATGCAAACACTTGAATATGATCCATGATTGATAGGAATTGCATGTAGAACATTTTTGATCTCCAAATAATCTGATATCATAGAAGACTTGACGATTAAATCGAACTAAAAATCTGGACTTATGATGAAAAAATGAAAAGACTGTATTTTTAGGGATCTTGAATAATAAGAAGATTTTGAGTTAATCTGGACGAAATTTGTGATGATTATGTTATTTTAGATCGTTAATAATCATCCCAGGATATGTAGGAATGATTAGAAATTGTTAGTTACAAGTATGGTGAATTATCATGGGAGATGGATAAACAAAAATGGTGTAACCCGCATGAAGAAGACGATCTGGGTCTGTCACTGCTCGATCGATAGATCGACCCTTGAATGTCGATCGATCGAGCAATCGATCGATCGACCATATCCCATCAATCGATCGACCCTGGCTGTACTTTAGAGAATTTTGTGGATGAATTTCTTTTCAATTACCGTCACTTAATGGGAACCTTAGTGATGACATTTTACCTATGAAGGGACTTAATAGATGCCAGTACGTGTACCGTGAGATTTCTTCATAAATGATTGAGTGTGAAATTTGGAGAAATGGACCGACGGGAAAGTAACCCATTGAGTCGTGTGTCGGGAATGTGAGAATTTAATTACGGAAAGAGTGAGAGTCAATTCCAAAAATTTACCAGTAGGTTAGAGATGGTTTAACTACTGAATCATGGAAGGGGTAACTAGGACCCTTAGAGTTGCGTGAATACTCGAATAAATGCAATAGTGAAATAAATCGTAAATTAATAAGTACGATGAATATAAGTAAAATATATTTCGTACGGGAATAATTTGATAGGTCGGGTGTGTACCTACTAAATTATATGAATTTTTGGGTTAAGAGAATTATACCTAAATTAATTATGTTAGGGTCGATGAGATATTCCGAACTAACATAAAGTTACTATATGTTTGGGGTCGATGTAAAATGCCGAACCAAACCTTAAAACTTGTGTCGCGATGAAAGAGTCCCGAACAAAAATATGTGTATATATATAGTTGGGGTCGATGGATCATTCCGAACCAACTCTCACTTGGGGTCGATGAATCATTCCCAACAAAGGGTCCTTTATGTGTGTAAAAGGATATATTAGTGATAACTAATATTTAATACATGTTGTGTGATAAAATGTATTCCATATGCATAATCTACTGACTTAAGATAGTAGATAATAAGATGGATTGATAATATTTTAGTAATAATTAAATAGTGTGAAGTAATTATTATAAGAATTAGAATAACAAGAGTTAAGTAAGTTATCTACGTTTATAGCATATGAGATATGGACTATTAAAATACTGCGAGTGTGTTATGGGTACTTAGCGAGGGGATACATGCAGTGGGGTATTCTGGTCTAGTTAATTTAGGTAGTATAACTAGGTGAACTAAGTACCAACGTTAGGCGTGCACTATAGAAAAGAGGAGAGGAAGTTCAAAAGAGTGTGAGAAGCCTTAATATGTTTAATCAATAACTCAAAATTTTGATAACTACTTGCAAAATATTTTTAAATGTTTTTGAGTACTAACTCTTGCTAGATAAAATCTTTTTAAAAACCTTTTAGGTGCCCAGCCACAGGGACACCCAACATGATTTCATTCTAGGGATTTGGGAGCTGCAGCACGTGTGGATGTTGCAGGGATTGTTTAGACGTTTCTTTTTTTTTTCAGCTCTAGTGCAGGATCTCAGTTGTAGTACTCTCAGTTGGGACCTGTTGTCCAACCTCTACTTTTACGGTTATTCTAATTTTGGATTTTGAGTTAGTTTTCTGGGCCGTGGTTTTCGGCAAGACTTTATTTTTATTCAGTTGGTTATGTGAATTGGTTAGTACTGTTTGAATTGTATTGTTCCGCATGAGTTATTTATTCTGTTTAAGGAAGGTAAAGTTCGACACTTGCTTAATTTGACTTAGGTGGCTAGTAATTAAAAAGCTTTCGACAGTGATTCTAAGAATGGACCATTTAAGAAACCTGTTTTAAATTAAGGCTTGATCACCCGTTCTTGCCTTGCCTAGGAGCGGAATGGATTACCAAGTCTATACTGACGCATCCTTACAGGGGCTTGGGGGTGTGTTACAGCAGGAAGAGAGAGCTGTAGCTTATGCATCCCGAAAGCTAAAGCCACATGAGAAGAATTACCCCACCCATGACCTCGAGTTGGCAGCGATCGTCTTTGCATTGACAATGTGGAGACACTATCTTCTGGGTGAACAGTTCACTCTATTTATGGATTATAAGTCACTTCAGTATCTTTTCTCATAAAAAGATCTAAGCATGAGGCAAAAGAGGTGGCTTGAATTCGTGAAGGACTACCAGTTTGATATACAGTATCATCCTGGTAAGGCTAATGTGGTGGCAGATGCGTTAAGCAGAAGACCTACCGGAGAGTTAGCAGAAATTTGGAAGGCGAAGTGGAGTGAACTTCGACGCGAGGATGAGATAGCTAGAGCATACATGGCAGTGTTAGCTATCACTCTTGAGATTATTATGCGGGTATTGAGGGCACAAGCGGAGGACCCGTTTTGTCGGGGCAGAGTACGACAGTTACTGGCCGAGGGGGCAGAGTCATACTCCATCAGCTCAGAGGGCGGACTACGATTTAATGGTAGACTGATAGTACCCGAGGATGATGATTTGAGGCATGCCGTAATGACGGAGTTGCACAGGTCAAATTTTTTGTTACATCCAGGTGGGGACAAAATGTACCAGGATATGCGACGACTATATTGGTGGTCAGGTATAAAATGAGATATTGCTGAGTTTGTCTCAAGGTTTGTTACATGTCAGCTTGTAAAAGTTGACCATCAGAGACCTTCAGGGATGCTGCAACCACTGGATATTCCCATGTGGAAGTGGGAGTGTATCTTGATGGATTTTTTTACTCGGTTACCAACGTCGCAGAAGGGTCACAATTCCTTATGGGTGATAGTGGATTGGCTGACTAAGGTATCTCACTTCTTGCTGGTTCGTACGGATTATGATACAATGCGGTATGCGCAGCTATTCATTTAAGAGATCGTTAAGCTTCATGGAGTTCCTATTAACATTGTGTCTAACAGAGACAAAATATTTGTGTCACATTTTTTCCAGAGCTTTCAGGAGGCCATGGGCACCGACTTACGGTTGAGTACGAAGTACAACCCGCAGACAGACGGTCAGACTGAAAGAATGAACCAGATGTTAGAGGATATGTTGAGGATGTGTGCCCTAGATTTTGGGGGAGGATGGGAACAATATCTTCCTTTGGTAGAGTTTGAATATAACAACTCTTACCAGTTCACTATCGGTATGGCTCCATTCGAGGCACCTTATGGGAGGCCTTGTCGTTCGCCGCCTGTTGGTTAGAGGTGGGGCATAATAAGCTATTAGTACCAGAGATGATACATGAGACTTCTTCCAAAATAGAGTTGATTCGAGGATGTATTCGAATAGCTCAGGATAGGCAGAAGAGTTATGATGACGCCGATAGGAGACACGTGGAACTAGATGTGGGCGACCATGTGTTAATTCGGGTATCTCCTATGAAGGGGATTTTGAGATTCGGCAAGAAGGGGAAGTTGGTACCGAGGTACGTCAGACCGTTTCCTATTATTGAGAGGGTGGGGCCGGTAGCTTACAGATTGGGACTCCCCAAACATCTTGAGCGAATACACGATGTATTCCATGTGGCATCGCTGAAGATATAAAAGAGGAGCGAGAGAGACTTCTGGCACATTCTACTTGAGGAGATCGACTTGCAACCAGATGTCTCGTATGAGGAAAGACCCATGGCTATTCTAGATTATAGTGAGCGTAAACTACGATCCAAGGTGGTACCCTTAGTGCGAGTACAGTGGGGACATCACAATATGGATGAGTCTACTTGGGAGTGGGAGGAGGATATGTGAGAACATTATCCAGAAATATTCACCGCAGGTATTTTCTAAATTTTGAGTACGAAATTCCTTTTTAAGGGGGGAAGTATGTAATACCCCGTATTTCTGCATAGTTAGAATTAAGAAGGAAAATACGTTTTAATTAAATTACGTAAGTAGAGTAATTTAATGTGGTGTAATGACAAATATGATTATTAAAAAATTAATTAATCGTTATGGCTATTAGACATTTATTGAGACTTAGATACTGATTAAAATGACGATTAAAATTTACTAAGTGTGAATAGTAAATATTGAAAGTTGATATGTACGGCCTAGCGATTTATATGGACGTACCTGAGTTTATCTCAACCGAGGGTCGCACGTAGACAAAATTGAAGGTGAGATAAGAAACATATTTTTAAGAGACTCAAAAGATAATTTAGAGTCCACAGATGATTCTGAAAGGGTCGAATTAGTCAAAATAGTGTACCCGGGGGTACTAGTTGATTGTCGGGTCATTTTTGGGCTAAATCGGGACCATACGAGGGCATTTTGGTCTCTTTACATTTAAGAGTGAGGAGACCTACGAATTTAGGAACCCTAAGTGAGATTAAAAGAGTTGGAGGCTAGAGTTTGAGGGAGAAATATACACCATAGCCATTAGAGAGAAGAGAGCAGCAAATTCCTAAGGCAAAAGAAAGAAGTAGGAAGAATTCAAAGGAGAATTTCACCACCAACTTGTTGGAAAGAAGGATTGAAGGATAAAGATCATCAATCATCAAAAACAATCACGAAATCAGACCCTAGTGAACATAAGGCAAGTGGATATTTTCAAAATAAATTGAGTTATAATACCCATATATAAGTCTTATAAAGAACATGATTTTTATGATATTTTTCGAAGCAAACACTTGAATATGATCCATGATTGATAGGAATTGCATGTAGAACATTTTTGATCTCCAAACAATCTGATATCATAGAAGACTTGACGATTAAATCGAACTAAATATCTGGACTTATGATGAAAGAATGAAAAGATTGTATTTTTAGGGTTCTTGAATAATAAGAAGATTTTGAATTAATTTGGACAAAATTTGTATTGATTATGTTGTTTTAGATCGTTAATAATCATCCCAGGATATGTAGGAATGATTAGAAATTGTTACTTACAAGTATGGTGAATTATCATGGGAGATGGATAAACATAAATGGTGTAACCCGCATGAAGAAGACGATCTGGGTCTGTCACTGCTCGATCGATCGATCGAACCTTGAATATCGATCGATCGAGCAGTCGATCAATCGACCCTGGCTGTACTTTAAAGAATTTTGTGGATAAATTTCTTTTCAATTACCGTCACTTAATGGGAACCTTAGTGGTGCCATTTTACCTATGAAGGGACTTAATAGATACCACTAGGTGTACCGTGAGATTTCTTCATAAATGATTGAGTGTGAAATTTGGAGAAATGGACCGACGGGAAAGTACCGATTGAGTCGTGTGTCGAGAATGTGAGAATTTAGTTACGGAAAGAGTGAGAGTAAATTCCGAAAATATACCAGTAGGTTAGATATGGTTTAACTACTGAATCAAGGGAGGGGTAACCAGGACCCTTAGAGTTGCGTGAATACTCGAATAAATGCGATAGTGAAATAAATCGTAAATTAATAAGTACGGTGAATATAAGTAAAATATATTTCGTATGGGCATAATTTGATAGGTCGGGTGTGTACCTACTAAATTATATGAATTTTTGGGTTAAGAGAATTATACCTAAATTAATTATGTTAGGGTCGATGAGATATTCCGAACTAACATAAAGTTACTATATGTTTGGGGTCGATGTAAAATGCCGAACGAAACCTTAAAACTGGTGTCACGATGAAAGAGTCCCGAACCAGAATATGTGTATATATATATATATATAT
Organism: Sambucus nigra; assembly: GCA_949130495.1. Classification (NCBI taxonomy): domain Eukaryota; kingdom Viridiplantae; phylum Streptophyta; class Magnoliopsida; order Dipsacales; family Adoxaceae; genus Sambucus; species Sambucus nigra. The sequence continues at coordinate 324,162,247 of OX422207.1, forward strand.
ATATATATATTTATATATATAGTTGGGGTCGATGGATCATTCCTAATCAACTCTCACTTGGGATCGATGAATCATTCCGAACCAAGGGTCCTTTATGTGTGTAAAAGGATATATTAGTGATAACTAATATTTAATACATGTTGTGTGATAAAATGTATTCCATATGCAAAATCTACCCACTTAAGATAGTAGATAATAAGATGGATTGATAATATCTTAGTAATAATTAAATAGTGTGAAGTAATTATTATAAGAATAAGAATAACAAGAGGTAAGTAAGTTATCTACGTTTATAGCATATGAGATATGGACTATTAAAATACTGCGAATGTGTTATGGGTACTTAGCGAGGGGATACATGTAGTGGGGTATTCTGGTCTAGTTAATTTAGGTAGTATAACTAGGTGAACTAAGTAATAACGTTAGGCGTGCACTATAGAAAAGAGGAGAGGAAGTTCAAAAGAGTGTGCGAAGCCTTAATATGTGTAATCAATAACTCAAAAATGTGATAACTACTTGCAAAATATTTTTAAATGTTTTTGAGTACTAACTCTTGCTATGTAAAATCTTTTTGAAAATCTTTTAGGTGCCCAGCCACAGGGACACACAACATGATTTCATTCCAGGGATTTGGGAGCTGCAGTACGTGTGGATGTTGCAGGGATTAGTTAGACGTTTCTTTTTTTCAGCTCTAGTTCAGGATCTCAGTTGTAGTACTCTTAGTTGGGACATGTTGTCCAACCTCTACTTTTGCGGTTATTCTAATTTTGGATTTTGAGTTAGTTTTCTGGGCCGTGGTTTTCGACAAGTCTTTATTTTTATTCAGTTGGTTATGTGAATTGGTTAGTACTGTTTGAATTATATTGTTTTGCATGAGTTGTTTATTCTGTTTAAGGAAGGTAAAATTTGACACTAGCTTAATTTCATTTAGGTGGTTAGTAATTAAAAAGCTTTCGATAGTGATGCTAAGAATGAACCATTTAAAAAACCTGTTCTAAATTAAATTAAGGCTTGATCTCCCAAGGTTTAATTAAGCGGGGTGTCACACTCCTTCCTCGGTTGCGAGACTTGCTCGCCTAAGGGCTAGGAGTGTGGTACAGACGTCTTTTGGTACCACGATGGAGCTCTCTCTCCATTCTTTGTAATCTTCTTTTGAGATGAGCATTCTCCGCTTCGTGCTTGCGAGAAGACTCCCTCTGCTCGTGGAGCCTTGCCTCATATGCATCAATCAACTTGGATATTTGTGTGGACCTCGTTGGTCCTTGGTTTTCTTCTGAGGCTGTCCTCTCTAGGTGAGCCCTCTGATCTGAACGCCGAACTTCAGATCTGATCCTTCGAGGAGCAGGTGGCTCTTGGATATCTCCTGCGTGAGGGGCATTACTACTGTGACCAGACATTTCACACTTCTTTGTTGGTGTGGGCTTTCTCAGGGAAGATAAACGTTTCCCACAGACGACGCCAATTGTGGTGACAATTATTATTCAAAACAAATAGATAAGAGAAGAGCAATCACCAAGAAGAATAAACAAAATGCCAATCACACAACAGGAGATGTACGTGGTTCAGCAAGAATGCCTACGTCCACGGTGGTGCAGTCAGTATTATTTCTATATACTCCGGGGAGCGATTATAGAGAATACAGTACGTGTCTTATGCCTCATTCCTAGGGTTTATTATATACATGTTTATTTTCAGGGAGTGTGGGTGTTGGAATCCCCCACGTTTTCCATCTTCTCCTGGAACACCTCTTTACGAGAACATGGGAGAAGACTGAGTCATAACCGAATTAATGTTAAGATATGAAGGGTTTGGACTTTGGGCCGCTTCAATTAGGCTACTCATCCAGGCCCGTTATTATAAATCCGTGTACCCACACTAGATATGAGACTAAGGGTGGTTTGAGGATTTATGCTCGATAATAAAAAATAAGGAGAACTTGAGAAAATGGATAATTAATGCCTAAGACTTAGAACGGGTATAAAAATGAATTTGCGTCGTGAGTATGTGCAGGACTGACAAAATACATGCCGACTGGCTATAGCGACATGGGTGTGTGTGTTGTCACGAGTATGTGCAGGGATAACAAAATATGGGCGAACTGGCTATAGTGACGTGTCATGCGTGGAACCTCTTGTGTATATGTAGTGCTAATGAAATTAGGCGAATTGGCTATAGTTAGGGGAAAGGAGTAGGTTCAAAACTTGAATTAGGGTGAACTGGCTATATTGGTGGCGCATAAATTAATTGGATTTAATTAATTAGATTAAATTATGGAATCTAGTGTTATGTTGAAATATTATAATTGGATTTAAACATCGGGGTGGCTTAGTGCTATGGATAGATAGCGGTAGTTATTTTACTCGCATGTTAAATTAAAATACTCTATTGTGATTTTTATCTTGTATAATGCCATTGTCTGGGTTTACGGACCCTAATTGGGAGGAGTAGGTAGTATTCATGCGCTGGGCTCTGACCTATTGCGCTTACTAACATTTCAGGTATAGTTGCGGGAGCAGCTGCATAGGATGTATTGGAGATCTTTGGAGCGAAATTGTAGATTTATTTTATCTTCTTTTGTGGTTTAGATTTACTTTCCTTTCCGTCATCTTATTATGAGATTGTATTTATGGATTTTTGGTGGCCATTTAGGTACATAGTTGATTATGGATTTCAGTTAGAGATTTTTAGTGGGATTATTTATGGGATATTATTTTATAGAATTTGAGTTGGATTTATTTTGGAGATAACATGGTGATGGTTTTTAATATTTCATGAATATTTATATTTTTTTGGAAATTTGAGGATTTCTTATGGAAATTTTTTAAATGTCTCATATATCTGTTACATGCTAAGAATAGTATTTAATTTGGTAACCTCCGACACATTTTGGCGGCGGTTTATGCCAGAATACGTGGGGTGTTACAAACTTATCACTACGGGAATCCATCGAGAAGAAAACAAACCAAAGAGAGAAGAATAAACAACCATCCTAAACAACACTAAACACAGATCTTACACAATTACTTAGTGCAACCTTCTCAGATTCCACTTGTAAGCGTGTGAACACGCCCGACAATGATGGTCACAAATAAAAATTCTATTTTCATATTTTTCAGTTTAAATTCCAACGCACAAATTTAATTTTTACCAAATTTTAATCTATGATTAAATTATTGTATGAATGAAAATTGTGATCTAAATATATAATTGCAAGTATCAAACCAAATGTGGAAACACTCAGAGATGAGGAAAAATCTCTTTTCAGGGAAAAATCTATATTCAAGACTTTAGAATATTTTACAAGACAACGACTTACAGACTAATTAGACCGACTAAATATAATGCGTAGAGTCTTCAAAATCTTCTATAGAAAACATCTCAGTCCAGAGTTGTCCACAGGAAACGATCAACCCTTGGTATCCACCGATTAACTTTCTTCCTTCTTCACCAGTGAACCCTTAGCTCACAAGTTCAGCCATAGAGAAACTTCTCCACAAGGTATATGCAAGAAACATAAACTTCTAGGGTTTGAAAAGGATTCAAAAAATATCCGGGGATGTAAAATTTGTGAATCAAAAGTTTTTTGTAAACACAAAAGATGAAAAACTTTGGTAAAGATATGCAGTTTTTATTCTTTCAAAAGTCCCATGCGAAATGGCTCAAAACAGGTATTTATAAACTTGACACAATTTTCGAGGTGACAAGTCGTTCGAACGAAAATAAAGTTCATTCGAATGAGAATGTCAGTTCATTTGAACGAGAAAGCCATGTTGTTCAAATGAGAAAAGAAGTTCGTTTGATATCTACATCTAACGAGTATCTAAATAAAGTTCATTATAAAATAGTACGCCCTCGATAGATGTTCGTTCAAAGTAAAGATCTAACTACCTTTTAACGAAATGGCTATTTCGTTCGAACGAGCTTCAATCGTTTGAATGATGCGAATTTTTTTTTATTTTCAAATCTTTAAAAATCCAGCCTCAATTATTTTTTTATAAAAAATACATCCTAAATATAAATATGAATAATTATGAAATCCTAAATGAGTTATACCTTCATGAGATGTAGAGGAGTCTTAAACTTGGAGATGTTGCAGTTTGGTTTGACGTGTCAGTTCGTGTCGGGTTGTAACGCGATACGCCAAATATTCCAAAATGTAAATAAAAGCCTAATATATGAGGAACATCGAAATTTTTTCTCTTACTTGTGATATGCCACTTATTATATTTACATACATTTATAAGTGATTCGAATATATGTTACATGAACTTACATCTTTTAGAAATTGACATAATACATGGTAATTCAGTAAATAAATATTTCAAATGACTTAGTGTTGTGGGCGATTATGGAATGGTCAGGGACTATGCATTGGGGTTTTTCTCATTTAGATTATTCCCTAAGTATCTGATCCCACTCATCATGAAGTAGTTTCATATGATTCTTATCCACACTTAACTAATTAATTGATATACATAAGTATGGTCTTGTCTAGATGGCACCTAGGATGAATGACCACTACAAACTCATATTCCAAAAGAGGTTAATTCCCTCACCCTAGCCTACACGGTTGGTCTCATCCCACAGTGCACTTGTCTCAATAACACATAGGCAATCTACTAGGCCCCCTATTCTCATATCATAGAGGAGCCCAACTCCACCCACATCAACATGTGTCTCGACCTCAAACGAGGGCCACATTATAGGACAACAACCTCAGCCTGAGATGGGTGCATCGATCATAGACTACCACCCTAACTCGTATTGACCTCTAGCAAAGAGCAGGGCGTTCCTCCCACCTTTGTTACATTTTCACAGGCATTGAAAGCATGATAAGGGAATTTCAGTCATATCTACCCAAAACCATTATTGAAGATCAATAACCCACGCGGGGGAATATTATTTATGATGACCTTACTTTATGAACACATATATGGCACTCTCTCATTGTCCACAACCTCAGTTGGGCATGGGACACATGCTGGGGTTGACACTACACACTCCCCAATCTATATAAGACACACTTTGTCTTTTTCACCTGGATCGACTTCTACAAACCATACTGTTACACTACAAAATTAATTTTAGAGAGAAAGCTCTAGTGTGTATCTTCCTTGGCCTTTTGTGCCCCATTATAGTGAATTTGGTCTCATACTTTTTATAATGGACATAGGCCAAGGCCGAACCACTTAAACACCCGTGTTTACCTCTGATTCTTTCTCATCTCTTTTATTTATTTGTTTATTAATTGTTATATTCCTTCATTTATTGAATACCTACATTATGGGTGAATTCATTATATGATATTAGTATCATCAATTTAGCGTAATCTATGGGAACGATTTTATTGTTCTCAATTTTAGCTTGGATTTCTCTGTCATCGCTAGTTGTGATTCAAGTCCACAATTGTTGGATCTAAATCACCATTGAAAGATCTTGGGTGTAGGAGTTCATAATTTTCTTATTTGTTTCATTTTATGTTATGGGTTTTTTGCACCTTTGTTGTTTTTGTTAGTCTCTCTGATCGGCGATGTCTTACGATTCACCATCAAATCTCTGGGCTAATTCCAGCCAACCACCCCAAAGTGTGAGATGACCGATGTAGCTGTAGCACTCAGGCCTCTTATGGCCAGTCAGCTGGCCATGATACATTAGTTCTTCTCGTTTATGTGACACCCCGCCCAATTAAATCTTGGGTGATCAAGCCTTAATTTAATTTAAACAGGTTTCTTAAATGGTTCATTCTTAGCATCACTGCTAAAAGCTTTGTAAGTTACTAACCACCTAAGTGAAATTAAGCGAGTGCCAAATTTTATTTTTCTTAAGCAGAATAAATAATCAATACAACACATTACAATTCAAGTAAAAACAAAACAGTTTGCATAAATAACCGAATGCAGGTAAAGTCTTGCCCAAACCACGGCCAATAAAGGACAACTCAGAATCCAAAATCAGACTAAACTGTAAAAGTAAAGATAGGACAACATGTCCCAACAAGAGTACTAAAACTGAAATCCTGCACTAGAACTGAAAATTGAGGAAGCGTCTAAACAATCCTGCAACATCCACATGTGCTGCAGCTCCCAAATCCTTGGAATGAAGTCATGCTGGGTGTCCCTACGGCTGGGCAACTAAAAGGCTTTAAAAATTTTACATAGCAAGAGTTAGTACTCAAAACATTTTGAAAATATTTTGCAAGCAGTTATCACAATTAAGTTATTGATTACACATTTTAAGGATTCGCACACTCCCTTGATCTTCCTCACCTCTCTTCTATAGCGCATGTCTAACGAGGGTACTTAGTTCACCTAGTTATACTGCCCAAAAGCGTAGGTAGGTTATTTACTGCTTGTTATCCTTATTCTTGTAATAATTACATCACACTATAAATTATTACTAAGGTATTAACAATTCATCTCATTATCTACTATTCTCAGTTTGTATATTATGCACATAGAATACATTTTATCACACAATCATGTATTGAACATTAGTTATCACAACATATCCTTTTACTACACATAAAGGACTCTTGGTTCCGAATGATTTATCGACCCTAAGTGAGAGTTGGTTCGGAATTATCCATCGACCCCAACTATTTTAAAAAATATATATACACATATTCTGGTTCGGGACTCTTTCATCGCGACACCAGTTCAAGGTTTGGTTCGGCATTTCTCATCGACCCCAAACATATAATAACTTTATGTTAGTTCGGAATGTCACATCGACCCTAACATAATTAATTTAGGTAAAATTCTCTTAACCCAAACTTTTATATAATTTAGTAGGTACACACCCGACCTATCAAATAATGCCCGTACGTAATATATTTTACTTATATTCACCGTACTCATTAATTACAATTTATTTTGCTATTGTATTTATTCGAGTATTCACGCAACTCTAAGGGCCCTAGTTACCCCTCCCTTAATTCAGTAGTTAAGTTAACTTTAACCTACTGGTATTTTCTTTTCGGAATTAAATCTCACTCTTTCGTAATTAAATTCTCACAATCTCAACATACGGATAAATCGATCATTCTTTCGTCGGTCCATTTCTCCAAAATTCCCACTCAATCATTTATGAAGAAATCTAATGGTACACCTACTGGTAATTATAAAGTCCCCTCATAGGTAAAATATCATTACTAAGGTTCCCATTAAGCGACGGTAATTAAAAGAAATTTATTCACAAAATTCTCTAAAGTCCATCCAGGGTCGATCGATCGAGGGGATATGGTCGATCGATCGACTGCTCGATCGATCGACATTCAAGGGTCGATCGATCGATCAAGCAGTGACAGACCCAGTTCGTCTTCTTCATGCGGGTTTCACCATTTTTATCTATCTATATTTCATGATAATTCACCATATTTGCAACCAACAATTTCTAATCATTCCTACATGTTCTGGGATGATTACTAACAATTTAAAACAATAAAATCATTATAAATCTTAGCCAAATTTACTAAAAATCTTTCTAGTATTCAAGAACCCTAAAAATACATTCTTTACATCTTTCCTCATAATTCTAGATTTTTAGTTCGATTTAATCATCTAGTTTTCTATGATATCAGAATATTTGGAAATCCAAAAACGTCCTACATGCAATCCCTACCAATCATGGATCATAATCAATTGTTTTTCTCCCAAAAATATCATAAAAACTATGTTCTTCATAAAGCTTAAATATAGGTATTATAACACAATTTATTTTGCAAATAACCACTTGCCTTATTATTTGTAGGGTCTGATTTCGTGGTTGTTGATGATGATTGATGATTTTGATCCTTCAATCCTCCTTCCCAACAACTTTATGGTGAAATCTCCTTAGAATTTCCCTTCCTTCCTTCTTTTGCCTTAGGAAATTGTCTCTCTCTCTTCTCTAATGGCTATGGTGTATTTTCTTTCATTCTAACCCTAACCTCAACTCTTATAATCCGATATAGGGTTTCAAAATTCGTAGGTCTACTTACACATAATTGTAAAGAGACCAAAATGCCCCTAAATGGTCCCGATTTAACTCGAAAGTGACCCGACACTCATCTAATACCCCCGGGTACACTATTTTGACTAATTCGACCCTTTCGAAATCAACTGTGGACTCTAAATTATCGTTTGAGTCTCTTAAATATTTTTCTACTCTCATCTTTAATTTTTGTCCTACGCGCGACACTCGGTTGAGATAACTCCGATACGTCCATATAGTCACTAGACCGTACATATCAACATTAAAAATTTACTACTCACATTTAGTAAATTTTTAATCATCATATTCATCGTTATTAACATTATATCTCATTAAATTACTCTTCTCACGTAATTTAAATAAAACGTATTTTGTCACATTAAATTACTCTACTCATGTAATTTAAATAAAGCTCACATTAAATTACTCTACTCACGTAATTTAAATAAAACGCTAAATAAAACGCATTTTCCTATTGTGGAGAATTACGGGGTATTACATACTTCCCCTCTTACAAAAGGAATTTCGTCCTCGAAATTAGAAAATACCTGCTGTGAATAATTCTGGATATTTCTCTCGCATATCCTCCTCCCGTTCCCAAGTGGACTCATCCATATTGTGATGTCCCCACTGTACTCGCACTAAGGGTACCACTTTGGATCGTAATTTGCGCTCACTATAATCCAAAATAGCCATGGGTCTTTCTTCATACGAGACATCTGGCTGCAAATCGATCTCCTCCAGTGGAATATGCCAGAAGTCTTTCTCACTCCTCTTGTATTTCTTCAGCGATGCCACATGTAACACATCGTGTATTCGCTGAATATGCTCAGGGAGTCCCAATCTGTAAGCTACCGGTCCCACCCTCTCAATGATAGGAAACGGTCCCACATATCTCGGTGCTAATTTCCCTTTCTTGCCGAACCTTATAATTCCTTTCATAGGAGATACCCGAATTAACACCTGGTCACCCACATCTAGGTCCACGTGTCTCCTACCCGTGTCAGCATAACTCTTCTGCCTATCCTGAGCTATTCGAATACGTCCTCGAATCAACTCTATTTTAGAGGAAGTCTCATGTATCATCTTTGGCCCCAATAGCTTGTTATCTCCCACCTCTAACCAACAGGCAGGCGAACGACAAGGCCTCCCGTAAAGTGCCTCGAATGGATCCATGCCGATAGTGAATTGGTAAGAGTTATTATATGCAAACTCCACCAATGGAAGGTATGGCTCCCAACCTCCCCGAAAATCCAGGACAAACATCCTTAGCATATCCTCCAACATCTGGTTGACCCTTTCAGTCCGACCATCCATCTGTGGGTGATATGCCGTACTCAACCGTAAGTCGGTGCCCATGGCCTCCTGAAAGTTATGCCCGAAATGTGACACAAATATTTTGTCTCGGTCCGACACAATATTAATAGGGACTCCGTGCAGCTTAACAATCTCTGAAATAAATAGCTGCGCGTACCGCATCGTATCATAGTCTATACGTACCGGTAAGAAATGAGCTACCTTAGTCAGCCGATCCACTATCACCCATATGGAATCGTGACCCTTCTGTGATGTTGGTAACCCAGTAATAAAATCCATCAAGATACTCTCCCACTTCCACATGGGAATCTCCAGTGGTTGTAGCATCCCTGAAGGCCTTTGATGGTCAACTTTTACGAGCTAACACGTAACACACTTTGAGACAAATTCAGCAATATCTCGTTTCATACCTGACCACCAATATAATCGTCGTATATCTTGGTACATTTTGTCCCCACCTGGATGTACCAAAAATTTCGACCCGTGTAACTCCGCCATAACGGCATGCCTCAAATCATCATCTTCGGATACTATCATCCTACCATTAAACCGTAGTCCGCCCTCTGAGCTGATAGAGTAGGACTCTGCCCCCTCGGCCAGTAACTGTCGTAATTTGTCCTGACAAAATGGGTCTTCGACCTGTGCCCTCACTACCCGTATAACCCTCTCGGGAGTGATAGCTAAAACTGCCATGCATGCTCTCGCTATCTCATCCTCGAGTCGAAGTTCACTCCACTTCGCCTTCCAAATTTATGCCAACTCCCCGGTAGGTCTTCTGCTTAACGCATCTGCCACCACGTTAGCCTTACCAGGATGGTACTGTATATCAAATTGGTAGTCCTTCACGAATTCAAGCCACCTTCTTTGCCTCATATTCAAATCCTTGTGAGTGAAAAAATACTGCAATGACTTATGATCCGTGAATAGAGTGAACTGCTCGCCTAGAAGATAGTGCCTCCATATCCTCAATGCAAAAATGACTGCTGCCAACTCAAGGTCATGGGTGGGGTAATTCTTCTCACGTGGCTTAAGCTTTCGGGATGCATAAGCTATAGCCTTCTCCTCCTGCTGTAATACACCTCTAAGCCCTTGTAAGGACGCATCAGTATAGACTCGGTACTCCACTTCGCTCTTAGGCAAGGCAAGAACGGGTGCTGATGTCAACTTGTCCTTTAATTCATCAAATGCTAACTGACAACTGTCACTCCATACAAAGGGAACTCCCTTCCGAATCAAGTTTATCAAAGGTCTGGCAATTTTTGAGAACCCCTTGACTATGCGACGATAGTATCCTGCCAACCCCAAGAAACTGCGAATTTCGATCGGTGTCGTGGGCTGTCCCCACTCCCTCACCGCCGATAACTTATTTGGGTCAACCACAATGCCTCTGCTAGATACAACGTGACCTAGGAACTGAACCTCCCGAAGCCAAAATCCACACTTCTCAAATTTTGCGTACAACTGATGGTCCCGCAATGTCTGTAGAACCATTCGTAAATATTCAGCGTGTTCCTCCTCCGTGCGAGAGTAAATCAGAATGTCGTCTATGAATACAATCAAAAACTGATCTAAAAACTCCCTGAATACTCTGTTCATGAGATCCATGAATACTATCAGCGCATTAGTTAGCCCAAACGGCATCACTCTGAACTCGTATGCCCCGTACCGCGACAGGAAAGCTGTCTTAGGTACATCCTCTTCACGAATGCGCAATTGGTGGTAACCCGACCTCAAATTGACCTTTGAGAAGTATGCAACCCCTCTCAACTGATCAAACAAGTCGTCAATCCTTGGCAACGGATACTTATTACGTATCGTTACTTTGTTCAGCTCTCTGTAATCTACACACAGACGAAGCGAACCATCTCTTTTCTTCACAAATAACATCGGTGTACCCCATGGCGATGTACTCCGTCGAATGAAACCCTGTCCTAATAGCTGCTGAATCTGTTCTCTCAGTTCTCTCATCTCCGAACGAGCCATGCGATATGGTGCTCTGGCAATCGATCTCGTCCCCGGTGCTAAGTCAATCACAAACTCTATCTCCCTTCTGGGTGGTAACCCTGGTATCTCCTGAAAGATATCCTCAAAATCCCTCACAACTGGGATTGAGTCCAGAGAAATGACAACCCCATGTGAGGTCTCCTCCTCAATATAATATAAATGAGTTCACGATCCTCCCTCGGGGAGTGGCATTGCCATAAGGAACATCTCTTGTCCCGGGATGGAGAACATGATAGTCCTCTCATAACAATCTACCATTGCCCTATAATGTGCCAACCAATCCATGACTAGGATGACGTCATATCCCTCCATATCCAGCACTAGGAGGTCCGTCGCTAGACTCAATCTCCCGACCATAATGTCCACACCCTTACAAATCGAGTGTATGAGGGACCCACTACCCATCGGTGACTCCACGCACATAAGATGAGTATCAACTGTCGCTAATAGGACGACTGCCCGTGCAAATCTAGTGGTAATAAATGAATGCGTCACCCCCGTGTCAAACAAAATACTACCCTCAAGTCCATGAATAAGAAACATACACGCGACTGCCGGCGGTGCAGGAGGTGCTGGCTGAAAGGAATATCACGAATGTTGAACACACACCCGTACTGCATCTGTCCTGGATGTGGCGCCTGTGCTACTGCTGGGGCTAACGGAGGCTGCTGCCCCGGCTGGGCACCCTGTTGTTGCGCCCTGTCTGGCTGTGGATAATTCCTGCTCTTATGACCCTGCTAGCCACAAGTGAAACACTGACCCGGAAAGTGTCTCTGCCCTTGGCCCGGTTGGCCCTGACGTTGTCCTTGTCGCCCTTGACCTTACTGTCCTCCTTTTTGATTACCTTGGCCCAGTCGGTCCTGAGGAACTGGTTGCTGGGGACCTTGCTGGCCCTGTCTGTCAAAGCGATGCCTCTCGTGCTTAAACTTCTTGGTAGGGTTCCCCTGTCGGGAATCCTGCCCTAACTATCCCACTGTTTATTACTGTGGTGCGCTGCTGCCACTACCTCCATCCACCTTGCCCGGTTGGCTAGGCTTAACTCTCTTGTTTCCCTTTGCATGAAAACGGTGGTCCTGACAGTGAAGTAGAGCGGAATTGACGACATCTGTGTAGGTTACCAACGCCGGATTACCGATCAAATGCTGTCTGATTCTCTAGGTCAAGCCATCCATAAATTTTGACTTCTTCCTCCCCTCATCGCTCACCTCGTTTAGCACAAAATTAGCCAAGCGGGTAAAATCCTCCTCATAATCAGCAACTGAGCGATCACCCTGAACCACTTCGCTGAATTTCTTCCTCATCTCTGACTCTACTGCTGGAGGGAAATACTTGCGGTCAAAATACACCCAAAACTCAGAAATTCCCATAGTGTCCCGTTCCTCGGTGGTGGTAACTGACTCCCACCACTGTAAGGCTGCTCCTGACAGACGAAAACTGGCTAGCATTTGTTTCTGTACCTCGGTGCACTCTAGCATGCGCAAGTGGCGCTGGATATTTTTCTTCCAATTGCACGCCTCCACTACATCGGTACTACCCTGAAACTCGGGTGGGTGTCCTTTCTGAAAAGTCTCTCTGACTCACTGCCAAGTAAATGGTCCTGTTGGAGCCTGAACTACCAGTGCCACGGGAGGAGGCACTTGGGGATGAGGAAAATGGGCTGCCATGGCCCTCATAGCTGTCTCGACTGCCTGAGCCACTATCACTGCAACCTGAGTAGTGGAAATTAGCTCGGGTGGGGGTGGTGGTATCGGCACCCGTGGCTCCCGAGGAGCCTCCCTCACCTCATCTCTGGCTTCAGCCCTCTCCGCTCGCTTTCTCCTTGGTGGCATTTAAAATAAGATTCAAATTGTATAAGTACACAATTTATACAAAATTTAAGAGCGAATGTACGATAAAGCAAAAGCGGATAATGAATCAATAGTCCTAATAGTAGGGCTCTAATACAACCAAACATTACGCTGAAACACAGTAAGCCGTACAGATCCTATGGACACTAGAACCTGATGCTCTGATACTATCTGTGACACCCCGCCCAATTAAATCTTGTGTGATCAAGCCTTAATTTAATTAAAACAGGTTTCTTAAATGGTTCATTCTTAGCATCACTGCCAAAAGCTTTGTAAGTTACTAACCACCTAAGTGAAATTAAGCGAGTGCCAAATTTTATCTTTCTGAAGCAGAATAAATAATCAATACAACACATTACAATTCAAGTAATAACAAAACAGTTTGAATAAATAACTGAATGCAGGTAAAGTCTTGCCGAAAACCACGGCCAATAAAGGACAACTCATAATCCAGAATCAGACTAAACTGTAAAAGTAAAGATAGGACAACATGTCCCAACAAGAGTACTAAAACTGAAATCCTTCACTAGAACTGAAAAATGAGGAAGCGTCTAAACAATCCCTGCAACATCCACATGTGCTGCAGCTCCCAAATCCTTGGAATGAAGTCATGCTGGGTGTCCCTGTGGCTGGGCACCTAAAAGGTTTTAAAATTTTTACATAGCAAGAGTTAGTACTCAAAACATTTTGAAAATATTTTGCAAGCAGTTATCACAATTAAGTTATTGATTACACATTTTAAGGATTCGCACACTCCCTTGATCTTCCTCACCTCTCTTCTATAGCGCATGTCTAACGAGGGTACTTAGTTCACCTAGTTATACTGCCCATAAGCGTAGGTAGGTTATTTACTGCTTGTTATCCTTATTCTTGTAATGATTACATCACACTATAAATTATTACTAAGGTATCAACAATTCATCTCATTATCTACTATTCTCAGTTTGTATATTATGCACATAGAATACATTTTATCACACAATCATGTATTGAACATTAGTTATCACAACATATCCTTTTACTACACATAAAGGGCTCTTGGTTCGGAATGATTCATCGACCCTAAGTGAGAGTTGGTTCGGAATTATCCATCGACTCCAACTATTTTTAAAAATATATATACACATATTCTGGTTCGGGACTCTTTCATCGCGACACCAGTTCAAGGTTTGGTTTGGCATTTCTCATCGACCCCAAACATATAATAACTTTATGTTAGTTCGGAATGTCACATCGACCCTAACATAATTAATTTAGGTAAAATTCTCTTAACCCAAACTTTTATATAATTTAGTAGGTACACACCCGACCTATCAAATCATGCCCGTACGTAATATATTTTACTTATATTCACCGTACTCATTAATTACAATTTATTTGGCTATTGTATTTATTCGAGTATTCACGCAACTCTAAGGGTCCTAGTTACCCCTCCCTTAATTCAGTAGTTAAGTTAACTTTAACCTACTGGTATTTTCTTTTCGGAATTAAATCTCACTCTTTCCGTAATTAAATTCTCACAATCTCAACATACGGATAAATCGATCATTCTTTCGTCGGTCCATTTCTCCAAAATTCCCACTCAATCATTTATGAAGAAATCTAATGGTACACCTACTGGTAATTATAAAGTCCCCTCATAGGTAAAATATCATTACTAAGGTTCCCATTAAGCGACGATAATTAAAAGAAATTTATTCACAAAGTTCTCTAAAGTCCAGCCAGGGTCGATCGATCGAGGGGATATGGTCGATCGATCGACTGCTCGATCGATCGACATTCAAGGGTCGATCGATCGATCAAGCAGTGATAGACCCAGTTCGTCTTCTTCATGCGGGTTTCACCATTTTTATCTATCTATCTTTCATGATAATTCACCATATTTGCAACCAACAATTTCTAATCATTCCTACATGTTCTGGGATGATTACTAACAATTTAAAACAACAAAATCATTATAAATCTTGTCCAAATTTACTAAAAATCTTTCTAGTATTCAAGAACCCTAAAAATACATTCTTTACATCTTTCCTCATAATTCCAGATTTTAAGTTCGATTTAATCATCTAGTTTTCTATGATATCAGAATATTTGGAAATCCAAAAACGTCCTACATGCAATCCCTACCAATCATGGATCATAATCAATTGTTTTTCTCCCAAAAATATCATAAAAACTATGTTCTTCATAAAGCTTAAATATGGGTATTATAACACAATTTATTTTGCAAATAACCACTTGCCTTATGATTTGTAGGGTATGATTTTGTGGTTGTTGATGATGATTGATGATTTTGATCCTTCAATCCTCCTTCCCAACAACTTTATGGTGAAATCTCCTTAGAATTTCCCTTCCTTCCTTCTTTTGCCTTAGGAAATTGTCTCTCTCTCTTCTCTAATGGCTATGGTGTATTTTCTTTCTTTCTAACCCTAGCCTCAACTCTTATTATCCGATCTAGGGTTTCAAAATTCGTAGGTCTACTTACACATAATTGTAAAGAGACCAAAATGCCCCTGAATGGTCCTGGTTTAACTCGAAAATGACCCGACACTCAACTAATACCCCCGGGTACACTATTTTGACTAATTCGACCCTTTCGGAATCAACTGTGGACTCTAAATTATCGTTTGAGTCTCTTAAATATTTTTTTACTCTCATCTTTAATTTTTGTCCTACGCGCGACACTTGGTTGAGATAACTCCGATACGTCCACATAGTCACTAGACCGTACATATCAACATTACAAATTTACTACTCACATTTAGTAAATTTTTAATCATCATATTCATCGTTATTAACATTATATCTCATTAAATTACTCTTCTCACGTAATTTAAATAAAACGTATTTTGTCACATTAAATTACTCTACTCACGTAATTTAAATAAAGCTCACATTAAATTACTCTACACACGTAATTTAAATAAAACGCTAAATAAAACGCATTTTCCTATTGTGGAGAATTACGGGGTATTACATACTTCCCCTCTTACAAAAGGAATTTGTTCCTCGAAATTAGAAAAAACCTGCTGTGAATAATTCTGGATATTGCTCTCGCATATCCTCCTCCCGTTCCCAAGTGGACTCATCCATATTGTGATGTCCCCACTGTACTTGCACTAAGGGTACCACCTTGGATCGTAATTTGCGCTCACTATAATCCAGAATAGCCATGGGTCTTTCTTTATACGAGACATCTGGCTGCAAATCGATCTCCTCTAGTGGAATATGCCTGAAGGCTCTCTCACTCCTCTTGTATTTCTTCAGCGATGCCACATGCACTACACCAAAATGCTAATTTTGTGACTGTCTTTTTGTGAGTGCTAATGGGGATGACAAACTTATCACTCCTGGGAGCAGTCACAAAATTATTTGTAACTCCCATTAGGGGTGATAAAATCAATGGGTAATAAAAAACTTGAGTCAATTAGTTTGTCAGCGCTAATGACAGTCACAAATTTTATCATATAATTAATTTGTGACTCCTATAAGCGATCACAAATTTATAACTGTCATAAGCAGTCACAAATTTATTAATACGCCTAAGTTATGACTCTTATGAGCAGTCACAAAATTATAACTGTTGTGAGGAGTCGTAAATTTTGGTGTAATACAAAATTTGTGACTGCTCTCGGCAGTTATAAATTTATAACTGCTCGTAGCAGTCACAAATTTTGGTCTAAGAGTTAATTTGTAACCTCTATTGACAGTCACAAATTTATAACTGCTCCCAGCGGTCAAAAAATTTGGTATTTTGGAGTCACAAAAATTTTACCCTAACTTTAATTTCCCTCTTCTCTCTCCTCTCTCTCTTTTCACAACTCCCGCCCCCGCCCTCTCTCTTTGATTTCGCTGTGTAATTGTGAGAAAAGTTGCTACTGTGAGAACAGTTGCTGTGAGTTTTTGCCCCTTTCTCTTTCATTTCGTTTCTCGTTGCTGTGAATTTTTGGTTTTGAACTGAGTATATAAGTTTTCATTTCGAACTGAGTATATAAGTTTTTTGGTTGTTGTGAGGTTCATCTCTTTCATTTAGCCCCTTTCTCTGACATTTACAAAGAAACGTTCGATTCATTGAAACATTTATTTCGTAAAACCACTACTACATTTTCAATCTGATTAGACACTTTCTAATGTGTACTGGTTTTCTAATAGTGTCAAACCACTACTACAGGTGTATGTACAATGTGTACCTCTAAATGAATAAAAATGGGTTAGTTTTTATTTTAATTCAATATATGAAATGATATCTTATGGTGGTCTTGTTTTCACATTTTTCTTCTTGGAAACTATATTAATGTGTTCAGGAATTGTCTTGTATTTGATTGAATTATTTTTATCCAATTAGATTAATACCCATTTTAAGTTGTGAACTTGTTTTGGTGTCCATGGGTTGAGGATATTTTTCTTCCCTTTTCAACAAAGAATTGAGGGATGCTTATTTGTGAAAGTAAATTGTGATATTGGCAATCAAACATATGTTTTTCTTCCTTATATAAAAATTTCATGTTCTTTTCAATGGCAATCATATGTTTTTCATTGATGGATAATTGACAGGGTTCATCGGCGCTTAAATATTTGATCTAATCCCGTGCATTGAAGTTATAGTATCGTCGAATTGATACGAATAAAAGGTAATTTTAATTCTTGGTTATCTATTAATATCATTAGTTTTTGTACTTGATTGATTTGTAGTGGTGATAGGAGGTTGAGGGTGAGCCAATTGAAAACCCGGATTGTTAATTGGTTGTTGTAGTATAATTTTAGGATCAATTTATGGGAATATTTGTATACTTGTTTATTTGAATTTTAGTTAGAATTATTGATCTGTTTGTTTGTGTTAATTTTTTAATGTCATTTGGAAGTATTTTATGCCATTAATTTGATTTACTATTCCATTATGATTTTATTTTATAATATATGTGGTGGACCCAATTAATTCAAACATGCATCACCGTTGAAAAGATCGTCAATGTTATCCAACACCATATAAAATTGAAAACAACAATGAAGTATCCCGAATAGAGAGACAAATACCCCAAAAGGTACCAAGATAACCTAAAAGAAGTCACTGTGTCCTCGTTGGACTCGGTTTTCGAAATTGGTTAGTTTATACTTGTTTTGGTGCTAAAAATATGATTTAAGGGGCAAAAGCTGAAAATAGCAACCCTGTTTTTCGGAGAGAGACAGGCACATACTCCCCAAGAGGTTCAAACGTAACTTATAGGTAGTGTCTATGGAACATAGGTGGGGAAAACTCAAAACCACAATTGTGTGGCCCAGATAGATTTACATACACCCTAATAGTTACAAAGTAACTTGTAGGAAGTGGCGTGTCTCATTGGACTCCTGGTTTTTGAAATTGACTAGTAAGTGTTCACTTTGGGGCTAAAATGGGATTTAGGGGGTTAAAACTTAAAATAGCAATCGAGTGACCTAGACAGACCAACAAACACCCTTAGAGGTACAAAATTAACTTACATGAAGTGTTAGTGTCCTCATCGAACTCGCGGTTCTTGAAATTGACCAGTAGACGTTCATTTTCAAGTTAAAAAAGGGCATTGGGGGTGTGAAAAGCAAAAACAACAATGAAGTGTCCAGGAAAGAGGAACGCATAACCATGAAGTGTTTATTAAATAACTAGCAAAATCTTGTTATTATACACTACTCGTGTTTAAGGTACTATTTGCCGCTACCGAATGAATCATACCATGTGGGCTCACAGTCCAATTGTCGGTCATTTTAATATGTTTTAGTAAGTTCGTGAGCTACAATATAATTTCTTAAAGTTATATAGATGTATAAAGGAAATTTCTTGGTGGATATCAGAATACAACTACACATGTATGTGTGAATTTTTCTCTCTTATAGTGAACATACCCTACCTTCTGGATTAGATCTTCAACAGGAACACAATTTGATGAAACTTTCCACACAAAAGTAGACATATTTGGAGGGAGTTTTAGATCAATTATGATTAGCAAATTTAACTCCTATATGAGATTTAATAAGAGGATGATCAATCCTGATTAAAAAATTTTGATCATCATCTATTAAAACGTCACTATGAATCCCATGCCTCCAAAAACACCATATCTTATTCAATTTTTTTTTTGGATTAAAAACCAAAAGATGTTTGACAACTCACGTTAAACACAAAAAAATTACATTGAAGTATGTATAAAGGAGGAAACAAATTATGGAGAACACTGGTTGAGCACCTCTTTAGCATTTTGATGGGGAACTCCGATAATACTATTATCGGAATTGAGCGCCACTCACACATTCTACTTCTGTAAAAAAGAATAGAAAATATTAAGTTTGGGATCCCAAATCTTGGACTGAAAGACAACACCATCTGTGTTCCAATATCTCGAGCTGCAAAATGCTTGCAGTCCCATGATAAGTGCCCTGCAAAATTTCACATCACACATGGCGTTAGATAAATTTGCTTTCTATACCATAACAACCTTTGTATTTGACTATTTATAATACGCACTGCAGAAGTATGACGATCAAATATACAAATATTCGCTACTAGCTGGGATGCTCTATGTGAACACTTCTAAATAAAGGAACAATACTAGAGAACTAGAAGAACAAATACTATTTGCCAAACACAGTTTCATAGGAAATAATACTCATTATTCTAAACTATGAAGTTAGGGGAACATATTTGAATCTATAATTTCCCCTCTCTGATCTACATTCAAAAATTCGGGAATCACACTTCCCTTTCCCGTGCTGCTCATATGCACTTCCTGTCCTCAAGCACCAAAACCTCTCAGGTTTCTTGTTGTTCCTCCTGCAGTAATGAGGGTACCCTTGGGATAAATAATCAGATGGATTGAAGACTGGAATCTCCTTTCTAATTGCACCAAAAATTGGTGTGTTTGATTTTGATGCCTCCAAACAATCCTCTATCACTCTTGACTCTTCCATAAATCTGGCTCCGATGTCTTTCCCCACAATCTTATTAGACCTCCACCTCTCAGTAGGAAATAATCCATTTTATCAGTGTTATTATGTGGGACTCTATTTCACTCGATACAGAAATTATTCCCTCTCTCCAAGTCGAAGGTTGCTCTTCTTTCATTGTCCGAAAGACAAGCATGTGGCTTCCATAATCATGTCATATATTAGTCTAATTATGGATGTAAGGTGAATATAATTATTTATCTGTCCCTCTAAAGTATGAAGAAGTTGGGAATAATTTAAGGAGTTGGGAAAAAGGACACTTAAAGGTGATACCTCAAATTTATTGTACTTTAGGGCTTTATCATTTTGAAGTTTCATTCTGACACACTTTGCAAGATCCAAAAATAGTTCTAAAAAATCTGAGAGATATCCATATCTAGTTTTGATGAAACAGACATAATAGCTCCCATGTAAAATTCGTTTATCAAACTTCATTACGATTTGTGGGACACCACTAAATCAAAGATTTGGCAAGTGAGACAACAAAATACTACAACTTGCATGATTGCTTCTATTTGGTAATTCAATAATTTAGGACTCCCTCCCAAAGGCCCTTGTTAAAAAAAGAAGAAAAATCTGGTAACTAGTGTGTTGAGGGTTGGCAATTGCTTACACAATCTGGGGAAGGATGAGGGTGTTAGGTTGTTCTTGGATGATAGGAAATTTGGGTGTTTTATCATCACCAACATCAGCATCAGCGTCGTATAATAGTTTAGGTGTGGTGTGTCGATCCCAATTTGCAGCACCAAATGTTCTCAAATTTGTATTACACGATGCTCTCGATTCTTCTGACTTGGATTCCACCACCCATGCCCATGCCCGAGCAGCAAGGGAGGGATTTTGCTCAGAGATTGAAAAATTTTCAGATGTCGAGAGGGACACCAGCATTAGCATAAATAAAGAGGTTGATTTGGGGAAAACAACTCTTTATGTAGCAGCGGAGGATGGCTCCCTCATTTTGCACTCTTTGGTTCCACTTCCTGTTGATGCTTTCACTGAGAGATTGGATGATCTTTCTATGGGTTACTGCATAGACTACAGCTCTTCATTCAGATCATCACCGGAAAAATTTCTTGAGGTTTTAGACAGATACTTGTATGTTAACAAGGGTTTTCGGAGAAATATGTCAAGAAATCAGTTAGAGCAACGGTCCTTTTATTTGCATACAGTTTTGACACATCGTTTAGGTTATGCGCCTATGCTTTACCTTATATACTCAGAGATCCTGAAAATGCTTCGTTTGTGGGGTCTCTTGAAATTTGATGTGGAAATTTTCTTACCTCATGATTCTAATAGTTCTCCTAGAGGCTATCTTAAGCTGAAAAGCAAGGAGTCTGATCAACCACATATTATGACATCATAATTACTATTAGTGAAGATATTGAGAGATTTGAAGGATGCCTTATGTCCATTCCAACTT
Organism: Sambucus nigra; assembly: GCA_949130495.1. NCBI lineage: Eukaryota > Viridiplantae > Streptophyta > Magnoliopsida > Dipsacales > Adoxaceae > Sambucus > Sambucus nigra. The sequence goes on from OX422207.1 coordinate 324,183,781, forward strand.
GATCACACTAGAAGTTTATTCTTAAGGTAAACAGAGGCTGCGAACTGTTCAGATGCATCAAAAAAATTCCAAGAAAGTGTCTTTGAGCTTACATCTGCCAGGGCTACTCGGCATAGGCTAGAACATGGCATTTGGACCAGTGTATGTTTTGGGGATATGAGGCGTGCACTGTCTGGATGTGAACGACTTATTATTTTAAAAGCTGATTTGAAGGACTTAAGAGATTATAGTGTTCTCTTATACCACTGTGGATTTTATGAGGAATCATTGCAATACCTAAAGTTGTATCATGATTCAGAGAAGCAATCATCTGATTCTGTTAGTAACCCGGAGGAAGACGCTGTGAATCATTGCAATACCTAAACTTTAGGAATCATTGCAATACCTAAAGTTGTATCATGCTTTACGTAGCTCGGTTGTCATTTCCTTAAATTCTAAACATATATTGAAATGTATGTCCTTGATATGAGTGCATTTCCAAAAATTTCCTTTGACGCAGTTATTGATAAAGATACCTTTTGTTAAATACTATTCATTTTAATGTAAAGAATTTCAAACCAGTTTATGATATCCTAATTTTGCATATGATCTTTCCAGGGACTTTGGACTCTCTCTTGGTGAGTGCTTTATGTGATACAGAAATGTCTGCATAGAGCTGATTATTTATGAAAAATCTTTCTATGCAGTGGGGAAACAATTCTAGGCCAAATGCTGCGAAAATGCTTGAGGAGGTTGTAAGGTATATTGAAACAATTTACAATATTTTTCAATTGTTTCTCATCATTATAGTTTTACCTTTCCTTCTTCATCTGTTCATTTATTGAAACAATTGATGACTGTAGGATCCCGAATGATAATGGAGTTTATATTCTGGTGATTATACCTTATTCTTATTCAGTGCAATAGAAAATCCATTTCTATACACTTAATACCTTTTTCCCTGATTAAATTTGTAGCGTTGACTCAATAATTCTGCATATCACTTTTTTTTACATTACACTGTTATCATAGCATTGTTGACTGATGAAGCATGCAATTTGAACCTCTAAACACCAACTAGTGATGCAAAGGCATAAAATTCCTTATCTCATGGATTATCTAGTTTATTCATGTTTGAATTCCCACTCTATAGAACAGTTTTTCTCCTATTTGTTAACTGTTTTTAAGGATATGCAGATCCTTTACAGCCTACACCGATAACCATTTTCTAAAATTAAAAACTCTATACAACCTAGATCTATATTGTTATTAGAAAGGAATACTATTTAAACTGCCCAAACTAATTAAAAACTCTAGACAACCTCTCTTTCACACTACTGTTTGTTCAGATTCTGAATCCCGTGCTAGAATTGTTACCGTAACACCTATTTATGCGTGTGTGTCATTCGTGATTTTTATTGTTGATACAATTCTCACTTGCTATTGTTATTTTTATCTTTTATATTTTCAGAATCTGGAATCCATAAGTGACATTCGTGATGAGAGGGATCAAACTGGAATGCACGTGGTCATTGAGGTATACATATGATCAGTGCTTTTGCATTACTTTTGTCAATTCACATCTTTACCTAAAATATTAGCATCATTTGGTTTCTTTCATGTTATTTATTTCAAATATTAAAAACAAGCCGTTTGAGGGTGAAAACCCAAACCAACCCCCAAACGGTCCTATAAGAGGCACGAACACCTCGCACGGGACCAATGTAACATGTAGGAACTCACTGCGTAGTCACGGACCTCCCAGTTTGAGATAATGACGATAATTTCAAAATACGTAGGTTAGGCTTGAAAACAAGCCATTTGAGGGTGAAAACCCAAACCAACCCCCAAATGGCCCCGTAAGAGGCACAAACACCTCGCATGGGACCAATGTAACTTGTACGAACTGACCGCGTAGTCACAGGTCTCTCGGTTTGAGAATATGACGATAATTTCAAAATATGAGGATCAATCAAGTTTCTAGCTTAGAGAAATGATATGTTAATATCTGTATACATTGGGTGCTATGTATTATTTTGGGAAGATCACAGGCTCACATTAAATTTGAGTTATGAGAATTGTTTCAACAATATTTTTCCTTCTATATTTGATTATTTTATTGTCATTTATATATATCATGTGAGAATATCTAGGAGGCAAGGAAGTGTTCATCATTGATAAAACCAAAGTTGTCAAAATGCGAATCGAAATCTGAGTCGAAAATCGGGAATCCTGTCTTGAATTAAATCATAAGATTTAGTAAACAAAATACGAAAAAATGGTAATAGATAATGTATAAATATGTTGGAAACATCAATTATTAAATGACAAAACATATTATCATCTCAAATTAGTAATAATACATGGTTACATCATCTAATGGTACTCTTTGTGAAGTTGGATTGAAATTTATGCATTTTGACTCTATTTTTTGTCTTGATTGGAACTATATGTGCCCCTTTTCGATTAGTTAATTGGATTGAGATATGTGGTCCTTTTACTTTAACTTTAGCATCACATGATAATAATTACATTTTATTATTTTTCAGGTATACACACGGCATACTCTGCATATGTAGTATTCAAAGGCCTAAATCCAGGTGCTTACACTTTGTGGCAAGCAACACAAGCACAAGGCAATGGATACCGAGGCACCGCATATAAAAAAAATGAGTGCATTGAACTTGCTCAGCAGACATACTCCGAGGGAGGTTATCACCACATCAATACCCCCACGGTTCATATACCTAGGCTTCGTGGAGCGTATCCATCGCGTGGTGATCCCTGGTCGGTTCAGGATGATTTGTTATATGTTCATGGCATTTTATGTCATCAAAGTGTTGTGCCGTTATTTTTTTAGTTTATTTTTAATTTGATGTTTATTTTGTATTTGACACTCGAGATGAGTTAGTTTGATGTTAAATTAAGTTTAAACAAGTTTTATATGTACAGGATATTTGGAATGTCCGAAATATAAATGAAATTTTGTCCAATTTTTTTAGACTTGTTACATATTCATGACATTTCATCTACTTCTTTATTTTAATTTACTTTTATTTTATTTTACTCTCACCATTTCATCATTTTGTGAAAATATAAGGATATTTGTAACAACTCTTACCACATTTAACAAATTCAACATTTGTAACTGCTAATAGCAGTCACAAAGTTGTCACTACTGTCAATTTTATAACCGCTAATAGCAGTCACAAATATAAGATTTGTAACTACTGACAGCAGTTATAAATATTAGTTTTATAACTGCTAACAACAGTTACAAATATTATATTCATAACTGCTGACAGCAGTTACAAATAGCAGTGATAAATTGGGGTCACTAGTCATAACCCCATAGGGGTTATAAAAATTTGTGACTGCTGTTAGGAGTTATAAGTTTTCTTTTGTCACCCCCCAAATTATGACGGTAAATAGCAGTTACAAAGGTCATTTGTGACTGCTAACAACACTCACAAATCTCCCATTTTGGTGTAGTGATGGAACACATCGTGTATTCGCTGAAGATGCTCAGGGAGTCCCAATCTGTAAGCTACCGGTCCCACCCTCTCAATGATAGGAAACGGTCCCACATATCTCGGTGCTAATTTTCCTTTCTTGCCGAACCTCATAATTCCTTTCACAGGAGATACCCGAATTAACACCTGGTCGCCCACATCTAGGTCCACGTGTCTCCTACCGGTGTCAGCATAACTCTTCTGCCTATCCTGAGCTATTCGAATACGTCCTCGAATCAACTCTATTTTGGAGGAAGTCTCATGTATCATCTCTGGCCCCAAGATCTTTTTATCCCCCACCTCTAACCAACAGGAAGGCGAACGACAAGGCCTCCCATAAAGTGCCTCGAATGGATCCATGCCGATAGTGAATTGTTAAGAGTTATTATATGCAAACTCCACCAATGGAAGGTATGGCTCCCAACCTCCCCCAAAATCCAGGACACACATCCTTGGCATATCCTCCAACATCTGGTTGACCCTTTCAGTCTGACCGTCCGTCTGTGGGTGATATGCCGTACTTAACCGTAAGTCGGTGCCCATGGCCTCCTGAAAGCTCTGCCAGAAATGTGACACAAATATTTTGTCTCGGTCCGACACAATATTAATAGGGACTCCGTGCAGCTTAATAATCTCTGAAATAAATAGCTACGCATACCGCATCGTATCATAGTCCGTACGAACCGGTAAGAAATGAGCTACCTTAGTCAACCGATCCACTATCACCCATATGGAATCGTGACCCTTCTGTGATATTGGTAACCCAATAATAAAATCCATCGGGATACTCTCCCACTTCCACACGGGAATCTACAGTGTTTGTAGCATCCCTGAAGGCCTTTGATGGTCAACTTTTACGAGCTAACACGTAACACACTTTGAGACAAATTCTGCAATATATCGTTTCATACCTGACCACCAATATAATCGTCGTATATCTTGGTACATTTTGTCCCCACCTGGATGTACCAAAAATTTCGACCCGTGTAACTCCGTCATAACGGCATGCCTCAAATCATCATCTTCGGGTACTATCAGCCTACCATTAAACCGTAGTCCGCCCTCTGAGATGATGGAGTAGGACTCTGCCCCCTCGGCCAGTAACTGTCGTAATTTGTCCTGACAAAATGGGTCTTCGGCCTGTGCCCTCACTACCCACATAACACTCTCGGGAGTGATAGCTAAAACTGCCATGCATGCTCTCTCCATCTCATCCTCGTGTCGAAGTTCACTCCACTTCGCCTTCCAAATTTATGCCAACTCCTCGGTAGGTCTTCTGCTTAACACATCTGCCACCACGTTAGCCTTACCAGGATGGTACTGTATATCAAATTGGTAGTCCTTCACGAATTCAAGCCACCTTCTTTGCCTTATATTCAGATCCTTCTGAGTGAACAAATACTGCAATGACTTATGATCCGTGAATAGAGTGAACTGCTCGCCCAGAAGATAGTGCCTCCATATCCTCAATGCAAAAACGACCGCTGTCAACTCGAGGTCATGGGTGGGGTAATTCTTCTCACGTGGCTTAAGCTTTCGGGATGCATAAGCTATAGCCTTCTCCTCCTGCTATAATACACCTCTAAGCCCTTGTAAGGACGCATCAGTATAGACTCGGTACTCCACTTCGCTCCTAGGCAAGGCAAGAACGGGTGCTGATGTCAACCTGTCCTTTAATTCATCAAATGCTAACTGATAACTGTCACTCCATACGAAGGGAACTCCCTTCCAAGCCAAGTTTGTCAAAGGTCTGGCAATTTTTGAGAACCCCTTGACGAAGCGACGATAGTATCTGACCAACCCCAAGAAACTGCGAATTTCGATCGGTGTCGTGGGCTGTCCCCACTCCCTCACCGCTGATACCTTACTTGTCATACTGCCTAGCAGATTTTTTTTCAATTCTGCCCAGAATTGTCATGGTCATTGACCGTGACAATTTTTTTAAACACTGTCACGTCTTTGTCACGGTCCTTAACCGTGACAAAGCTTGTCACGGTCAAGGCCCGTGACATAACCGTGACAATTCTAACAAACTTGTCACGTCAATGATCATGACAAGTCCGTGATAAAAAAATTTGTCACCCCCAAAATTATCACGGTCATTGACCTTGACAAGTCCAACTTGTCAAGGTCAATGACCATGACAATTTGGCAGATTTGGTGTAGTGATCGCGGGTGGGTCTTGCGAGACTACCGCCTGGTGAAGGTTGTAGACTCGTCTGTACTGAAGTTGTCCCTGCTGAATCGGGACGACTGGAATGGGTGGTAGTGCTGGCATCTGTGGGTGTGCTGGGAGAGTTGCGGGAAATAATGGCCTCTAGGGCTCCTGGCGAGCAGCTTGCTGCTGCTGGCCTCTACCCTTTTGAGGGAAGTCTTAACGCTTGTGGCCAGTATTTCCACAAGTTGGGAAGGGTCCTCCCTTTTGTCCCTGCTGTCCCCAGCCCTGATGGCCGTTACCACCCCTCCCTTAGACATTCTGGCTGTGATGAACCTACTGCTGGCCCTGATGGTCGTGCTGGCCCTGCTGGCCATGTTGAAAGCCTCCCTACCCATGTCTAAAACCTCCTAAACTGAACCTCTTAGGATCCCCCTACTGGGAACCCTGGTCACTATTCTTATGCTAACCCTGAACTACCTGTGCCCCACTAGTAGGTGTGTGCAAAAAAACTGACCGGCCCGAAAATCGAACCGAACCGGCCCGAACCGAAACCGGCGGTTTTTTTTATCCCGGTTCGGTTTACGGTTTAAGGAATTAAAAAACCGACCATGTCGGTTCGGTTGGCGGTCTAGCCGTGGAAAAAATCGAATCGAATCGAACCGAACCGAACCGATATTAATATTTATATTAAAAAACTTATATTTTTATATGCAAAATCCAATAACCGGCCTTAAAAACCGGCCAAAACCGAAAACCGTCCAAAAAAAACCGACCAAAATCGAAAACTAACCAAAACCGAACCGAAACCGAACCGAACCGAAACCGACATAAACCGAAATCGACGATTTTTTTCATTGTCGGTTCGGTTTCGGTCTAACCCTTTCCAAAATCGAACCGATCGGTTCGGTTTGGATTGAGGTCCAAAACCGAACCGAACCGACCCGTGCACACCCCTACCCACTAGCACTATTTGCTCCTGTCCTCCCCTGTTGGCTAGAATCTCCTACTCGCTTAACCTCTGTCAGATGAAAACGGTGGTCCTGGTAGTGGATTAGTGCTGCATTAACCACATCTGAATAGGTGTCCAAATAAAGATTGCCTATCAAGTGCTGGCGGATCCTCCATGTCAACCCATCCATAAAATGCTGAATCTTCTTCCCCTCAGTCGGGCTTTCATTCGGTACAATGTTCAGAAGGTTGATAAACTCTTCCTCATATTCTGCCACGGTCTTTTCCTCCTATTTTATGTTCATCAATTTCCATCTCATCTATGTTTGGACAGTCGAGGGAAAATAATTACGGTCAAACAACACCCAAAAATCTCGAATAGTGAGTGTGTCTCTCTCCTCAGTGGTGGTAATAGACTCCCACCACTGCAGTGCTTCTCCCACTAACTTGAATGTGGCCAGTATCTGACTCTGCACCTCCGTTCACTCATGTATCCTCAAGTGCCTTTGGATATCCTTCTTCCATTGGCTCGCTACCACCACATCGAAGCTCCTTGTAAACTTCGGAGGACGTGCCTTCTGGAAGGCATCCCTAATATGTTCCCAAGCAGACGGGAATGCCTGGGTTTGAACTGGTGCCACTACCGGTGCTCGAGGTGGTTCCTGTTGCACAACTGCTAAAGCGGCATTCACCGCCTGAGCTATAATGGCGGCAACTTCAGTGTCATTCATCACACCCTGAGCTGGAGCAGGCTGAGGCTCAAACTAGGCATCCCTGGGAGCTCTCTGTGCGCGTCCAGGAGGCATCTAAACGGAGAAAAAAGTTTCATAAGTATACAGTTATTATCTGAAAGTAGCTGAAGAATGTAAAATGCATAAAGAGTACAACAATCCTAAAATATAGGGCTCTATATTAAAGAACGCTACGCGAAAACATAACAAGACGTACATATCCCAAGGGCACTAGAACCTGATGCTCTGAAACCACCTGTGATACCCCGCCTAATTAATTACGAGGTGATGAGTCCTTAATTAATTAATTTTAGAATATCACGTTAGTTCAGATAATGCATCACTGTCAAAAACTCAAATTTTAATTTGATAAAAACTAACCGCCTAATATTTAAAAAGGTTGGTGTCAAAATTGTATCTTGTTGTTAACCAACATCATTAAAGAGTAATATCTAAACATCATCATACATCACAATAGTATAAGGTAAGAACTAACTGAAGTAAAATAAGGAACTGGAGTAAACACATCTAGTCAAAATCATATACAATAATCCAATAACATGACATCAAAGTCTAATGATAGAATAAAAACAACTCGAAATCTCTGAATGTAAAATAAGAGGGACGACATGTCCAACTAAAATAAAAGACTGATAGATAAGGAGCAATAGACTCAGAAACGTCTACTAGCAATATCCTATAGCTTCCACAACAGCTATAACTCGACAAATGAATGGAATCTCCTAAGACTGGTGTCCCTGTGGCTGAGCACCTAAAAATAATAGAACAAGAAAAAAGAATTGCAGAAAAAAGGGTCAGAGACCGAGTAGAAAACAGTTTAAATATAGCAAGTGCTTAAATTGATTTAATTAGCACATACATTATCCAAGTTAACTTAACGTACTCACTTGAGGAGCTCACCTCTCATCTAATGTGCACACCTAGTGAGTCTAACTACCCATACTAGTCTCGTCACTCTACCGGACTATATGTAGGATAATCACTATGCTGGATACAATATCTAAATAATCCGAAATCAATATATTACTATTATTTAAGAATAGGTTTAAGGATGTTATAACTCATTTTCGTAGTATTTTTTATTCCCAACTGGTGACCCAATAAGTATATACTTTCATAAAGTAGCCAATAAGAAACACATAATAGGAACTCGGTACACATATATAAAATCTCACTACGTATACATACAAATATATCTATACAACACCTATGGTTAAGAAACCCGTGGTGCTAGGCATACTCAGTTATCTAGTCCCATTGCAACGCTCACGCATAAAGGACAAGAGGTTCAATCTCTCAAGAACCAATAAAACATATACACATATTATAGGCGAACATATTCCTAAGACGATGGGCTACGCACATACCTATGCACCCATACGATCGTCAACACTATCGTTCTCACAGATAGTCCATACCTAGGTTCCATGCTCAAGTGATACGACTCGAAATCCTCCTAAGGCACACCAAATATGGTCGTCCACAATGCGTTAACCCCCGTTCGATAGCCAGTAGCTAGGTATGTCATACACATGATATTCGAAGTAATAATAATGCACACAACTTACATACATTAATAGGTAATCACATAACTCAAATACTATAATTCGTAGGTGATATTAACGCCATTACTCTCCACGATATCCATACATATATAGCCTATCAAGGACTTACATTTTCTCCTAGGTTTTCACACAAATTCGATACCCTGACGACCATTACATCCCTAATTCCCTAACACTTTGGAATTTAAGCTACCCATTACTTACGTAGGTTAATACACTCACTTGGATAACCCTAGGATGGTTTTTTAACTCGAACGGACCCTAAAAACTCAATCTGGAATCTCGTTCGAAGTTCCAGGATTCTCGTTCGAACGAGTTTGTTCAAACGAAATTACCACTTCGAATGAACTCAAAAACTCGTTAGAAAGGCCGTTGGAAATCTCGTTAGAAGGTTCGTTCAAACGAGGTCGTTCGAACGACCTGGGTATGTCTTCTAATGAAAATGCCGAACAGGCCTAGTTCTTCCCCAACTTCGATTTTCTCAACTGTTAATCTTCAAAAACATACAAATACTCAACCCAATCCAAATTAAATGTTCCTAAACTAATCCCAATCACACTAAGATACTTTTTAAGAAAAACTATAGGTCAAATACTTATAAAATCAATTGGAATTCAACAATCTCTTTAATTTCCAATAAGTCTCTTAAATATGAACCCGGAATTTTAATTGTCCAAAACTCTTATTACATTTCATGACTACAACATAAAATTCCGAAATTTTAATAGTCCAACTAAGGGAAAAACCTCTACATGCATACCCATCTCCAATTCTTAAGGTTTCTTCACAATTTAGTCTAATTAAACCTAAGTTTTCATTGTACCAATTTTATATCATCAAACCTAAATTAACAGGAACAATATATGCTAAAAGATGAGTAAGATAAACACTTTCCTCGGGATGAACTTCTGATTCTTGGACTAAAATTGGTATGGGAACGATTCTCTTGACACGATCTACGCGCTAGTGTAATTTTTGGTGTGAAAGCTCGAGTTCTTGGCTTAGGGCTCCAATGGAGTCTTTTTCTTCTTCCTTGGTTCTCTCTCTCTTTTTCTCTCTTTCTCACATTAGTTGAAATTGAAAGACCACTAACCCTCAATTCTTTTAATTAAACCCAATTTTAGTCCATTTAATTACCCAAAAATCTCAAAAGACCGAAATACCCCTCCGGGGTGTCGTTTTGGGCTAAAAGCCTCGGACTCTAAATAAAATACCCGTGTAGTGTTTTCAGACTATTTCGACCCTTCCATACACTCTGGCGCCCTCAAAATAGTCATTAGACTTATATAAAAATAATTTACATTTTTAACCCCCAAATACATACCGGTGACGAGACTCATACGTGCGTCCCAAATAATTATAACATGACTGCCGTGTATCTCATCCTGGAAATAATATTACTTCAATAACTACTAACTCTCGTCAGGCTAGTAATTATTACCATAAAATCAGATTAATTACAAATTAAATTTTCACCCTTTAAATTAATTAATCCCCATAATTTCATAAAAATAAATATGCATAAAAATACGGGGTATTACGACATCGTGGTTGCCTAGTTAAGCAATTAATTAACACACGATAGTTATGAACATGAATAAGATGGTAGAGTCATAATCAAGTACACTCATATGCAATTATAATTCAAGTATGAAACATGTCCGCTTTTCATAATGGAACAAAGTTTTTCTTGAAGTAGAACGCTTCCAGGATAATAATTCCTTTTGAATTAAAATTCTTCATAAAATTGACTTCTTTACAAATTAAACCTATGGAAATACTCATTTGCAAGCTCAAAATGATTGGAATGAAGAGCCAAAGATTGAAGCATAAAAACTAGGTTCTCTAGTAGGCACCAATCAATCAGGGTCCCCAGACCTAATCAATCAGTTATCTGATTAATCGGGATAATTTGGATTCATCGAGTTTTTACAAATATACATTGTTTGATCTTCATCTCCACTTCACAAAAAATGGAAATAGCTTCAAGCATAAGACTAATCTCACAAAATTCCATAGAACTTTTCCCATGACCAAACCCCATAATAATGTAGGATTATAACAAGTAAAAATTATTACATCCCCTCACAAACTCCTCCAAACAAATTATTTGTATAAAATTAAATTACGTAATTAAATCGAATAAAAATATCTAGGGATTAGCACCATAGGATCCATTCAAATAAAACAATATTCCTGCTACCATGGTAGGGAGGATATATATATATATATATATATATATATATATATATATATATATATATATATATATATATATATATATATTAGAACCCTAAAAAGCCATGCTATTACAATATCATATATAAACATATATATATTTAAAACATGCAAAACTAGGTCGTCATGTTGGTCAACTTAAATCTTCAAAAATATGACGAGTCCTTAATCTGGGATCTAATATATATATACACTAGCGTATTTCCTATGCGTGAAGGCACGAAGAAATTTTTTCAAAGTACGTCGTAAAAAAGAAATTTTTTTGCCAACTATGTAACTGCAAAACAACAAAAATTTTGTTCCCCACCAAAATTTTCTAAAGTGTCACATAGTGTATAATAAAACTTTGCTCAAGTTCCATTCACAATACAAATATTTTATAAAAATTGGGCAGAATTTCTTTTGTTTATATAACTATCCACCATGTTTAGACAATAGAATTACCACCACAACAACAACAACAACAATAATAATAAAAATAATAGTCCATTGCATCCATCTATTTTAAATCGAACCCAAAATAAAACCCAAAATCCAACTACAAAATTCTTCATGGTCAAAAGTTCATGGCAACCATCCAAATTAAATTACTAAGAAATTTCTAACGAAGTACAAGAGTCACTAAAATTCAAAAGTTAAACATCATATTTCAGACGTTAGTGGTTTTAATTTTGGGTGGCATTGATAGACACAACATTTATTAGCACAATTTTAGTTCGAAATGTATCTGTAATTACCACTTATATGCACAATTATAGGCGCATCTTGACTATATACCCTCATTTCTCTCAAGCCAAAAGAGATAATCCACATGACACAGTGAGGTCTCTTTTAGTATAACACAAAATCTTCCTTTGTGCTCGGTGAGGATGTAACCTTTGTCTTTGTACAGTTCAAACAATCCAAGTGCATCCTCCTTGCTCTTCATAACACTACATAATTTGGATCCCATCTGAAGCCGGCTTTTAATGTTAGACGCTGCATACCATGCTTATGAAGATAGTACTGCCAGTTGAACTTCAAATGCATGCTTCAGATTTAGAAGTGGCATAGTGGGGGAAAAGGGCTCCTCGGCATTGACCTCTTTACCAATATAATGTCACCTAATTGCGAAAAAGGAGAAAACAATGTCAACAAATTTACAATTTACATAATCATTTTCTAAAATAAAACCCCAAAAGATTGCATTACTATTAAAGGGAACCCAATATAAGAGAGTGTCTTATCTTGAGAGATTGTAAATATAAAGTTGCTAAACTAATTCAATCCTTCTCTGGCACCCAAATGAATAGGAAATTTTTAACCCTTATCTTGCACCCAAACATAGTACATGTTCATAGTAACATAAGTGGAAAAAAAAAATAATTCCCTAACAATCAATGGTCAAATATACAGTTAAAGAAATTTAACATCGATAGGCATGTTTATTATTACTCTTCTAAACAATAACCAACATCAAAATGGGTAATAACGTTACTATAAAAAAAAAATGGAACATACTCTACTTTGACATAGTAGTTATAAACATTAAAAGTATAGAGACAAGATTGGTTCATCTCCGTAATTAACATGCATGCAGAAACTAACAATTAACCAAATCTAATAGAAACAAAAAAACCATAACCATTCGTACCTATGGAGGAGGATTTGAAGGAAAACAAAATCGGCATTCCAGTTATGCAGATTTCAAATGGTCGACATTTATTCTAGAGAAGCAGCTGCTGCTTCCATCAAGGTTGGAAAAAGAACTGAAATGTATTTCTTTCGACTGGAGCAACAGTTGCTAGATTTGGAATAACAATTGAACAATCACGATGTGCTTCCTTAACCAAACCCAACTCCTTAGAAATAAGTTAATTTTGCAAAAGATATCTTTCCATTCGTGTAATCATAGAAAGATGAGAAGAAAATGAAAAATTAGATCGCAACAACTTGTACGAAATCCAAATATTTGAGCTACTTTTCCTCAATCTATACCTTCAATTACAAACACAAAACACGCTTGAGATCAATAGAAAACCCCAAGAGTCAAGCCATTACGATATCAGTCAGATTTTTTAAGAGAACATGAAATTATTCAGAATGAATATAGATGTGTATCTTATAGCTTCTTAAATGAAGTTTAAAAAATACTCTTGAATGAATATCGGTGTGTAACCTATAGTCCAATATAGTTCCTGCAATATGGAGGTTAAAAAACAGTCTTGAATGAATATCGGTATTAAATAGGTGTATTTAGCATATGTGGATTTAACACAGTACTTATTCACTAATTCTCTTCTTGAGTTTAAATGACACGGTACTAATTCTTTTCGTAAAACTCACACCTCATATGTGGATTTAGGAATTGAAGATTCCTGGAAAATATAAAGTCTCAAACTAAATAGGTACCAAGACGTTTATGGTTAGTGGTAAAAGTAATATGGATATACATACAAGTGTATTAGTAACATAATCTTGAAGATAGGGTGAAATTTAGTATAAACAAATCATGCCGAGGTGACCATTATGAAAAAACCATATGAATATCTACTAAAAATAAGTATGTTGAAGCAACTCATTCAATCTAGTAATTGAATTGAAAAATTAATCTTTACAACCACCATTCTTGGCAAACTATATTCCAAGAAGATATATGATATGCGTAAAGGGACAGAACATGGAGATAATAAGTAATTAGTAACAAATTACAATTATAAAAAAACAATTAAACAACGCAAATAATTACGTTTAGAATCCAATCCTAAGAAAAAAGTGCTCAAAAGATGTTCTCCACATGCCAGATATCACATAGAAGTCATCATCCTTTGTAGCATCTCCTTACATACAAAAAAGTTCATTGTAGTGGTCTAAGCACTTATTTGAGCCTGCAACACATTTCTAAGCTCACGAATCATTTTTTGTTATTCTTCAAACCATATCACATATTCCATCTCAGATGTAATAACACCTGCAAATTCATAATCAGGACTGTTATAAATAGTATACCAACACAAAACCATCTCACCAGAATCTAGCTTCTCTTTCTCAGCATTTAGCCTCTGTTTTTCATCACAAACCCCACTTCTACCGGTAGTGCTGCCACTGATGCGCTGTTCAGAGAAAACAGAGGTTTCCATTGGCATGCCATTGGTACTACTCAAAGTAATTATACAAATTATATCAAACATGATTAATATTAGAAAGAATAGAAAAATTAAGTTTTAAAATAAGAAAAATACAAAGAATGGTAAAAATGTTGACTCGATCTATATTCGTATATGTGTTTAATTGTATTAGATTATAGAACTATTGAAAAAATTATAAAGTTAAAATACTAACCAATGTGATGTCCTAATCAACAAACTAAGCATTGACATGAGCTGGATCGAGACAATATCAAATGATCAACATGTATTAAAAAGTTCACAAAAATAAGGGATTCAAATCTAATATCATCATGAGAAGATAGAGTTTCATAAAAAAACTAATAAAACTCATTAGTGTATTAGCAGGTCTGCATGAGCAACTAATAAAACTCAGCAATATAAAGTCACTAAAATAGGGAATTCAAATCACTATAGTGATCAGAAACAACTGAAGCCTATTTGGGCTGAAGATAAAAGTCTAAGCCTATTCCATTCTAGCTGAACATAATAATACAACACTATAAAAAATTATTATTCCCAAGCCAATTTCATAATCAAGAAAGTTTTCATTGTTCACAACAAAAAAAGCATCAAATAAGTAAACCAAGAAAATATCATGATTTCATGACACTGAAACAGTGTGTTCACTAAGACATCTCATGAATTACATGGTGTTGACTTTAATATTTCATTAGACACATGGTGTCCTTTTGAAAATGAGGAAGCACTATGAGAAAGTGTTGATACGGGAAGTTCAAAACGATAAAATGAAACATAATGAAAATCCTTCTTGTACTTGGACATTATGCTCCATCGTAGCAGAATGAATGATTTCCCATCCAAATCCTTGAATGTACTATATCTCCAACTCAAAAGCTTTACTACGGTTAGGTCCAACCATTTGCAGTGCTGATGGATGAAAATTCTTGACCCTATTTTCATGGGGTGAGGGCACCTAAAATGAAGCAAAACAAATTATTAAGATTGACCAATATGAAAGAACTCCCAAAATAGCTATGACCAAGCCAAATATAAGACTAAATCTCCTCTACCTAATGTAAGAAACATCAATATGGTTCCACCAAATTTGATAAAGAACTGGTAGTTAGATAACTAATGTAATCAAAGACCAAGGTGAAAGAACTCCCAATACATGTGTGAGACAATGAAAAACATTAAATGCATGTAATAAAATCAAATATATTAGTGTAAAGGTATTTTCTCGATCACAAAAGTAAGTTTTTCTATCAACTTGAATAATATTCTTACAAATGTAAGTTTTTCGACCAACTTGAATAATATTCTTATAAATGTTTTTAGCATCTACAAATATATTAGTAAGTTTTTCTCTCTGCTTCTTTTCTTTCCAAAACCTTTTAGTCCCTATAACAGAAACGTGAGCAAGAGATATCTTGGGGGTGTGGATTTTAAATGAAATAATTTTGAAGATGAAGATTGAGTTTGTCTTACATTGCTGAAAATCTCTTACACCTCAAAAAAATCTTCACTTGCCAATTCTAAGGTGAGAATCGGTGGAACATCATTAGCATCCGAAGAGAGTGTCTGTACAAATATTTGTATACATTAAAATCCATACCTTTGCTTTAAAATCTTTTGTATGTAGATATCCATAATACAAAATACAAAATAGTGAAAATGTTCAAATTAGATATTACAGAGTAGGTCTCAATCAACAACATAAATTTCTCTTGACTCAAATATTTACGTATAATATTGGTGTTAATGACTATTGTTATGGAGTAGGTGTCCTGTTCATTGTGTAGTGATATAATGGAACTTGAAATTTTATCTGTACATAAAGTTCATGTTCATTATAACATGTGAATATTGCGAGTTTCCATTGCCTGTGATTGATCTATCTGAGCATTAGGTAGTAACCGATAATGATTTGAACTGGAACTCTGAATCAGAGCATCTACTTTGTATTAGTAATATTTTTGTCATTTGTACTATCAGGAAGTATATGGCAACTGGACATAACTATGTCCTATGTGTAGCCGATATATTAGATTGTGTGAGAGAAATGACCATGAAAACAGATGCAATGGTGACCCAAATATTACTGCAGATTCTTCCAAGTAAAAAGGAAAATTGCTTAATTCTTTTGGGACCTGAAACATTTATATTAATTTTTGGTTATATATGATGAATTTTCTTTATTATTGGAAAGAGTGAATTTGATATGGCTATTCCCTATTTAAAACTTTTAAATAGTCAAAGATCTATTGATTGAGACCTTCTCTGCAACAATAGTCAAGTAGCTAAATATCTGTCTTTATGACTATAAGAGTAGAGAGTCTTGTAAAATAGAAAAAACCATAAAAATCCTCCCATAAAGTAAAATGTTCAAATTAGATATTACAGAAAACAATTTCATAAACAATCATTATAAATTAATATTAACTAAAAAGAACCTCCCCAAATTCTTCAAACAATAATAAATTCATCACTTGTATCTCAAGACAAAAATGAAAGGAAAGAAGAATCTAGGATGAAATCCCTTCTTGAAGACAATCCATCATTCAGAACTTCAATTTCACATGTAAACCCCCAAAAGTACAGAGGTATACCATACATCAGTTAATACCAATTATTAATGCAAACTATAATTATATGCCAGAAATTTGGTGTTTCCCTATTCAAAAGGAACTTAGGGTTTCAAAGTAGAAGCTAAAATATCTAAGTCAAGAAAAATAATGGCAGTCAATTCAACATTACTGTTTAATGAAAACCTACTCAGACAAATTGATATCACACTTGAATATCTCTAAAACCTACTCCTGACCAAACACAAAGACCAATACATAACAATATACTAAAAACAAAAACTAAACCAAATATAAAACCATGTTTCAATTTCATCTTCTACTATGCAAAAGGCTTAGAGTGAGTCTGAGTTACAAAACAAAACCTATAAAAAATAATAATTGTACATTATAGAGGTCAAAAGATCTCCATATTTTTCTCTGTATAAATCAAAAAAATCATAAACTAGACAAATGTATATATTATCATCAATCAGATGGAGTTTTCAAATCGTACCGTTTCTCTCTGAACCTTAAAGAGAAACAGCACCTTGATGGTTACAAAATATCGAACTTGGAATTTGGAAGATCTGATAGATACTGGTTGGGGAGCCTTGACGATGAAGCAGGAGCTCGAAATTATTGATGAGAGAGAGTACCACAAAAAAGCCTCCCCATGTATTTTCCTCGGGAGAGAAGCTTGGAGTATGAAGCGTGCCCATGTGTTTGTCAGACCGAAGCTCCTCCATAAAAAGTCCACAAGATGCTCTTTTACCAAGAAAAAAACCAAATATTTGAATTAGTGTGTAAGATTGATAAGTAGAAAAGGAGAGGGAAATCAAATAATTTAGGGGTAGAGTTGTAAAAAAGAAAGAGATATGATCTCAACCATTAAAATATGTAAGGAGGTGACATTAATCCGCACCGTTAAAAATGTGTATATTTTCAAAAACTTCCCTATCTTATATATATATATATATCTATAGGATTGCTAATAATTTTTTTATTCCCCATATGACTTTGAATCATAGAATTCAACAACGACAGTTAAATCTAGGGTTTAAATATAGGGTTTATATCACCATACCTTTGTGAATCTTATAGCCGATCCAATATAGGAGACACATCTGATGAAGAATATGCTCTTGATGATCAGACACATTTAATCCTTGATTAGATGTGAAAAACACCATAGATATTCTAGTATATCATCCACCCAAATCAAGTTATGTTTGTGGGAAATTCTAAATATGAAAGCTTTGTGAAATAAGAGAACAATAATTTGTATTTCCTTATACTCCACATAAAAAAGTTGATAATATTGTTATCTCCACCTCTTTATCTTTGAAGAGTGTTATTTCTACTTAAACCCTTATTTTGACCTATTGTAGTGTTATGGTCCCTGTTCACACAAGGGGAACGAGATGCAATGCGTTTACACGGGCAAGGGAGTTATGCTACACCAATCCATGTGAAGGTGTCAGCTTGATCCCTACTAGGATGTGAGAGTTCTTATCTGTTGGTCCACCATTTCCCCAAATGTCAGTTATCATGCCCCTAGAAGTTGTTCAACACCATATCTAGTTTGTTGCATGTCCCTGTTTACGCCTAATCCTAATTCTTCATGAAAATGGTTGTTTGTTATTCATAGACATCAATTTATTTTATATAAAAATTAATAAAATGGGTTGAGTTAACCCTTTCGGGCTAATCCTAAGGTAGTTTGAGGGATAAAAATGATCCATAGATTCTTGTTGTGGGCTTGAAAATCGAGTAACTATTGGGGAAGGTATAAAGCACCCCACTTGTTCTTTCTTCTTCTTTATCTATATACTTATCATTTTATTTTACATTTATAATTACTTTCAGTTAATTTTATAAGATGATGAAAGACCTTCGTCTGAGAATTCATTAAAGTGTAGATGTGTTCTTAGGTATAAAAATGGCATTAATGAGGTCACTAAACCGATGTGGGTACACAAGAGTGCATGTGCACAAATATGTGTTCAAGTGACAAGTGGCCATTAATATGGATGCACTAAGGCTCGACTTATGTAATGGAAGTCAGTCAATGTGTGCATGTGTATGCGTGAGAACTTGCGGTTTGATATAATTTTATATTTCATTTGATATGTGAGAGAAGGATAAGTGATAATGTTGGATATGAGTGCGATATTTGGGTTAAATATATCAAGAGATAAATTTTTGAGTCATATGCTCACGATAAAGACTCGGTATTCCACCTACGTATCCGTGTCGGAACGAGATCAAAACCTACTTAGTTTAGTGTGAAGTTTATGGGTATGCATTGGAGAATTTGTGTTGCATAGCTATGCATGAGAAATCAATACTTGAGATAGTTTGGTATCTATTTGGTAGGCGACAGGTGAATGTTAAAGATGGAAGAATCCCTTTATAGTAATATATCTTGAAAAACATTAAGGAGGATTTTGCTCATGAGGAAAGCCTTTGTATTATGTGTACATACACAGGGAGAGTTGGGATTAAAGTCCACATCATTCCTGGTGTCATTTACCGCATATAATGTAAGCTAATGTGGTGTGCATATGTGAGTGTGAGGACTCGACTTGGAAATGTGAATGGATGCGTTTGAAATCTTATGTAACACCTGCAGGATACATGGCTAGGGGGTTATATTACAGGTGGAGGAATATCTAAAGAAATTATGACCAAAGATGTATAATAAGGCTTTGGATTACAAGTGCGCCTCAATATTGTGCCTATATACCCGGGAGATTTATGGATCAAAGTCAATGTAGTTCAAATGATGGGCTTGTATTTATGTGTATGGGCTATGTGATACAAGTCTTGGGGTTTGTACTATAGATGGTGTCATGCCTAAAGATAATACATTGAGAAACTTATTATTCATGAGTGTATCTCATTATTATTCATATGTACCTGTGAAGTCCTGGTATTAAAGACTATGTAGTTCCAATGACGGGCAGGAAAACCATATTTGGAGGACTAAGCCTCTTACACACTCTAAAAAATCCTAGCCGGATCAACCACACACTATTATCAGCAAAATACTCCAAAAGAACTAAAAGTGCACCCAAATCCAAACCTACTACACTTTCCCAGTAGGAAACACAAATATACACAATCCTAGTGGAATCTCAAGTAACATAACTACTTCCCAAAAATTATAATTTTAGGTCTTTAGAATTGACCTCGACCCACAGAATTGGTTACCCCAAATTCAGGTCCTTAGAACTGACCTCGACACCCAGAATTGGTTGTCCCTCCCAAGTTCCTCAAAATTGACCTCGACCCGAAGAATTGGTCATCCCAACTTTAGGTCCTTAGAATTGACCTGGACCCACAGATTGATCACCCTAACTTCAGGTATGTAGAATTGACCTTAACCGATAGAATTGGTCATCCCATCTTCAAGTTCTCAGAATTGGCCTTGACCCATAGAATTGGTCACCCTAACTTTAGGTCCTCAAAATTAACCTTGACCCACAAAGTTGTTTCATCCCTCCCAAGATCTTCAGAATCGAACTCGACCCGCAGAATCAATTGCTACAACTTCAGGTTCATAGAATTGACCTCGACCCGTATAATCGGTTATCATCACTCAAGGTCTATAAAATTGAATTCATCTCATAGAATCGATCACTACACTCCTTAGGCTTGCAAAATCAACTTAAACTCTACGTAGTTCCATAGAATTAACCTCAACCCAGAGAATTGATCGCTATAACTCATAGTCCAAAGAATTAACCTCGACCTTCTAAATCGGTCAACCCTCACTAAGTCCTCAGATTTGACCTCAGCCACCTTTTATATCATTGATGTGGTGTCTATCTTTCGTCAACCTTCACTTGTTCTAATCTTTCTCGTTGAGGGTCTCTGTATACACCCAATCGTAGAACCCCCCCCCCCCCCCAAGTACCTGCTTAGGTCCCTAGCACTCGTACATTCACCATAAACCCTAGGTTATGCTCTGAGTACTAATATAGAGGACACATGATCTCTCGGGCTTCACTTGACTCCAATCAACTCGCCATCTAGAATGAAGCTTAATAATATTTAAAGGCTATGACTCCCCTTTTCAACATTCTTTGTTATGTACAAATCGACCTCACAGTCAGCACCAACGATTTATTTTACTGAGTACTGATCTGGAGGTCACTAGGCCCTCTCAAGACCCATTTGACTTGAGTCAGCTCTCTAGATTGATAAAATCTCAATGAAGCTTCGAAGGGCTTTGAATCCACTTTCTAATAATCCATCTCTTGCATGAATCAGCCTCACAGTTCGAACGCAGGATCCATTTTAGTCAAAGGGTCATTAGGCATTTTTGAGCCCTGTTTTACCTTTGTCAACTCTTCGAATCGAGCAAAGCTCAACAAAATCTCCAAAGGCTTTGAATTATCTTTCCAATGGTCCTCCTTGTGCGTTAACAAGCCTTATGGTTCGGACGAATGATTTTTTTCCTCTAAAAACTTCCCATCTAGAGACCATCAGGAGCTTTCGAGCCCCGTTTGACTTCGATTAACTCCTAGACTACGGAATGTCTCGATGGATAATAAAAGGGCTCTAAATTTTCTTTCCAATGGTCCACTCAATGCGCGATTCACACTAATAGTTTGCATTTTAGGCCGTTTTCCAAAAACCCATTTCGGGTTGTCTGTAGGCACCTCAGGAAGCTTGCCTATTGGCATAGACAGGCTAGAGGACATGCCGATCGGCACCCCCTTGGCCTAAATTACCTTATAAATAGGTCATGACCACAACATTATAAGAGTAACCTTCCAGAAAATCTGAGAACACTCTCCTTATAATCGGAGCATTTTCAATTCCCAAAAGTCCATTTTCCCACATTCTCTTACCTCACATTTTTACCCAACTTGGTAATTCACCTCACCTCTTAACATCACTTCCAGATCACTTCAAAATGAGAATAATTGCATTTAAAATTTGGCAATAAGCATCCATAAGGAGGTCTATTTCTCAACCCCTTCTCTAGTTTATCCATTTTAGTGTTATTCATCTTAGTTCTATTTTGTACTTTTGCTTCATTATATCACAACCACTAATCTCTACTCCTTATTAGTAGTATTGCACATAACCTATTTTTATAAAAATTAATAAAAGATGAAAATAGGGTTTATTCGTAAATTCTAAAAGCGGGATTTCTATTTTTACACTTTCACTCTTAAAACACAAATTTTTCACATACACATAAGAGAAGTCCCACATTTGGATTTATGGGTATAACCCCACCTCTATGCTATTTTTGAACTACGTGGATTTTGATTCCCCTTGGGACACGTAGGCGTCCTGGGCCAACCCGATATTCGAGTCCTCCATTTTTATTTTATACATATTTTTTATCTTATTAGATCAATTTTGTGATTTATAGACTCCTATATACTTGGGTCTCATGTGACGTGCACATTCGTTCTTACATAGAGATTTACCATTCGACGAACACTTACATCATATTTTTTATTATTATTTTTGGGAATAGTCCTAGGTACGAGTCCACTTCATCCCTTCCATGACGGGAGTTGGATGATTCCATTCTCCCGTTATTTATATTATGCACATGTACACACATGTAACGGAGTAAAAATGAGAAGATTAACATTTGTCCATGAGAAACTGAAAGGGGGAATAGGTGCCTAACACATTCCCATCCCATAACTTAGTCTTGGGATCTTTGAATTATTTGGTTTTGCATGCATCATTTTGACCTTGATGTCGTTCTCTTGAGGCAACGAAATTTTTTTCCTATTTTGAGAAAAATAGGTTGGCGAATCTATCCCTTCCTCTTACCCCTATTTGATGACGACTAATTTTATATCTGACGTTGGACCACAAAAAAGGGGGAGCGAGAGAGAGAGGTAGGGAACCTTCATTTCTTCTTTGTTCCTCCCCACCGTCTCACTAATCAAGGGGACGGAGCCACATGCTTTGGATGAATCCAACCCTGCATAGCCACACTATTAATGATCAGAATGTCTATAGAGGCGATCGATGGGGAGTGTGCGCTTTTGAATACTCTTCATCGAAATTTTATGACGAGGTTGATCTTTAGTGGTGGAAACAAATAAATTTCTTTACCAAGAGGGATAAATGTACGATAGAAACTAAAAAGGTCCTTAATGAGGTTACTTAGGAACTCGAGTGTCCATCGCAAGACTGAAGATGGGTGCTCGACATTGCGTTGAGGCTTGGAAGGTCTCTATTGAGGCTATATAGAACCTAATAAGAGAGAAAACCTTGATGTGTGGTCACGACCGACGATCCGTGATTGACATTATGTCAAACCTAGAGGCCTCATGGGTACCTAAGAATATAAAAAACCTAGAGGTTTAATGAAGGAACGGTGATGTATGGTCAATATTGAGTAGTCATGTGGGGGCCTAAGACGAGTGAGAACCTAAGGGTGCGATGCATGACTGACAATGGGTACTCAACATTGCCTCAAGGCTCAGAGCATCTCTATAAAGGTCGCATGGGGATCTAAGATGAGAGAAAATCTACATCAAGAATAGGTGTTTGACATTGCATTAAGGCTTGTAATGTCTCTATGAAGGTCTCACGGGGACCTAAGATGAGAGAGAGAGAGAGAGCAGCGCTCATATATATCAAGTATACATACTTGCTGGCACAAACCTATTTTTCTAAAATATTAAAAAAATTGAGTTGAATTTTTTTATATGGTATTTAAACATTTCAAAAGACACATAAAAAACATTGACTCAAAATAACTATTTTTTCTATTTTTAAAAAACCAGTCAAACTTTCACAGCTTTTAAAGTTCTTTAAAAGGTGTGAAAGTTTGACTGATCTTCTTAAAATAGTAAAAATGTTATTTCGAGATGATGTTTTTATATCGGTCCCTCGAAACTTTTAAATACCACATAAAAAACTTAACTCAAAAATATTTTTTTTACTATTTAAAAAAAATCAGTATGTATACTTCGTATGTACTATAGCTTCTCTCTCTCTCTCTATATATATATATATATATATAGAGAGAGAGAGAGAGAGATGGAGAGAGAGCGAGAGCGAGAATATTATATGTTCTTAAGTGAGATCTAATTTCACAACATACTTACATGTATATATAAATAAATTTGGACACAAAGAAATCATCATACATTAATAACTATTTTGAACGTGACTGTACACTATGGGAAACTATGTATAGGTTCATGGTTCAGTATTGAGGATTTCCTTGTTTGGATTATCCCCTCGGTGTCGGGTCCCAATGACTATGAAGTAATCAACTATTATGTCGTGCTAAACCAAACCAATTAATTATAATTTAAGTAAATTTTGACTAATTTGACTAATTTTTCGTATGTATATTATTTACTAATATTATTTTAAAGATGAGGGATTATGAGGGTTGGTAGTATTTAAAATAATGGGTTTCACTTAAAATAATATGTTTTGGGCCTATTGGGTAAGTATAATAAATTGAGGAATTTTTAAACGAGTTAAGGCCTAACTTGGGCCAGTACGAGATTTGTTTTAACATAAAACACAATTGGGGATCTAAGATATTTGAGAGAAAATGGCTAAAGGCAAAATAGAGGATTCTAAAAGATTGGAGCCATAGTTTTTACATAAATTTGGAGTCAAGTTCAATTCGAATCCTTGCATTATTGAAATTATTATAGATTATGCCTAATCATTTAAATCAAAACCCTAATCAAGTAATTAGAATGTGATTCAGATTACTTAAACCAAGTAAATTAGTAATTAACTTAATCAGTAAATAATTAGGATTGATTTAGCATCAATTTGATTGAATCCTCCCTAAAATTGATGAGGTTTCAATAGATATTAAATAGGTTTTGATTTATTAATGTAATCAATTGAAAACCCTAGGATCTTATGGATAATATGTAGATAGTTGAAATTGAATTGTTATGAATTGGGATGTTAGGGTTCTTAAGTGAGAAAATGAATTATATTTGAGTTATTGAACTTTAATTAGGATTTTTATTAAAAAAATGTGTTCTAATCATGTTTTATATGTGGATGCACTATTTATGTGTTATATGAATCATATATAAAGTTTTTCTGGTCATTAATGGAGGGTTGAAATGATTTTTGTTGAGTTGGAAAAGACAAACCCCGTAATGGGTTATTTTTAAAAGACTAACGCGATCGATGCTTCAGTTATTTTGACAATTACATTTATTGTTTTAATTTAGGGATTTTTTATTTGGGGGTTTGTCTATGGACTAACTAAAGATATGTGAATTGGATTATGGTATGATTAAGATGACTTTAATTTAATATAATGGAGGGATTTCTTATTTACTTCTAAATTGAATTAAAGTGGATAACTCTAGTTGAGACTTGAATTCCACGAATGAGATGGATATTTCTTGTTGTGTTATTTATGTAATGGATACCATATGTTATTACTAATGGTGAACATACTAATAGAAGGATTCCATTAATAGGGAACGTATGACGTGGATCGTTATGGTCCCTCGGTGAGTGGACGAGATGCCTTAGTCAATTTTCACCTATATGTCACACTTCTACGTACTCATATTAGAGATGGATTACAGGAGTATTTCATTCATATAGTCTTGGGTATGGTAGACTATATGATCAATGATTATATATGGTGATTTATCCATTTCCTTGATGAGGTCTTAAGTTTAGGACGACCTAAGACTATACTTAGTACGCAAGAGTGATCCCCAAAGATAATAAGGATAGGCCTTCGTTGCTTGTCTTACTTATGTGATCATTAGACTTTAAGATTATCTTAAGTTATTTATAACACTTGAATTTGATTAATGTAATGCTTTTTCGAATTCAATTATTTTTCTCATATGTGTAGAGTAAAATTTAAATATGGGTTCACTCGAGATTTTTAACCTTAGATGCATATGATTAGGCCTATCAATGGATCAGATTTTATCCGAATCCGAATCTGGTCCATTTAAGAAGATATGGATCATGCCTAAAATTCGATTATCCTATTATCCCATTATCCGTTTATTAAATGGAGTGATTTGGATTCATATACTCCGATCCGTTAATAATCCGATCCGATTAATATTTTTCATATATATATATATATAAATTATATATAATATATTTTTAATTAATATATATTGTATTTAATAATATTTTAAATATATATTATAATAGTTCTTTATTTCATTATCTATTTTTTTGGAACATTTGCAAAATAAATTTATGAAATAAGAGTTTAAAATAAAAATGTTGCAAATCAAGTTTAACATGAACGGATAATCGAATCGGATCCGAATCCGTTTAAGATAAACGGATATGGATTTGGATTTTCTTGATCCAATTCAATTAATAAACGGATCGGATCGGAATCCGTTTAACATAAACGGATATGGATTTGCATTTGCATGATCCATTCTGAATCCGATCTGTTTACAGGCCTAGATATGATATTAGGATTTTTGGGTGGAGTAAATCTAAAAGATGTTAAAATGCTAGAGGCAAAGGCATAGTTATAATTTATTCCAAATTCCATTATACTCATATTCTCTTGAAACATGTTGTTACCATTGTGGATTTAACATTTATTGACAGGGGTTTTCATTCATCCTTCTATCGTAGATATATTATTGGATGTAGGTGTCACTCGACTGCTGATAGTTTTATTAGCTCATTAGTTTTCTATTATAGTAGTGAGGCATGCATGCTTGTAATCTTATATTTTATATGGATAGTATTTAGTTGTGTTGGTATGATAGACTTTTGACTCATATGGATGGTATTAGTGTTCATAAATAGCTTTCATTGTTGATATTTTGTTTTGGTTTTAGTTTATTTCTTTTCTCATATGCTTAGAATGGTAATTAATTGTTTATACACCTCTACTGTTTAATTTAGAACTGGTCAATCTATTTTTAAATATTACATGGTGTCATAGAGAACCCATAGGAGCATTTCAAGATCGACAATATACTTTCCATGTTGAGTAAAGTCTTGGAACATCTTTGTAAAGGTCACACACAGACCTAACATGAGAGAGAACCTTTAGGTGTGGAGAAGGAACAATGATCGGGTATAAGGTGTCTCGAATTTTGACTTTGGTTTAATGAAAGATCAAGAATATTCCAAATATGGATTTGTAATTATTTCGGCCAAATTTCACACGACTTAAAATCGTAACTTGAACCCATCCTTATCTAATACGAACAACACCTGTATAAAAGTGACACATCACAATACTTTATTTCTTTTCAATTAAAATGAACATAAACAAAATGAAAAGGACCGAACACGACAAGACAGAAGCACACCCCAATTAAAGCATGATCAAAATATAAATCACCTAAATAATTCACAACACAAACCCAATCCAAATATAAGGTTATATGACACTCCCCAATTAAATCTCGAAACAACACGACACAACACACAAAAAAGTTTTATGAAAAAATGTAAAACACCTGTATAAAATAAAACAATTCAATTCAATTAAGTATATAGATATTAAATTGAATATGGATTTGTAATTGTTTTAGGCAAGTTTCATATGACTCAAAATCTTAACACAAACACATCTTTATCGTATACAAACAACACCCGAATTAAAATTGACATGTCATAATATATTATGACTTTTTACTTAAAAAGAACATAACCAAAATAAAAGCAATATGAAATTTTATTTTTTTACCAAACATGAACACACCCCAAATACAACATGATCCATTGGTAAACAACTCAATTAAAATACGATATATACATGATCCAAGTATAATTTGATATGACACACCCCAATTGAATCACGACAGGACATGGAACGATATGCTAAAAAGTTTTATGAAAGTATGTAAAACACTTGTATAATATAAATTAATTCAATTGAATTCAATTTAGAATATAAAATATTAAATTGAATATGGATTCGTAATTATTTTGAGAAATTTTCAATTTTAGAAATTAAAATATTGAAAATACCTACTGATGGAGATGTATTTATTTTCTACTTTTCTATCATTGTAAAAATTGTGTCAAGTAGACACAAAAATTTCTAAAAGAGTGTGAGACACTTAGCTTTCGAAACTAATCTTTTAACATTAGAGAGTGAAAAACTCAACTTTTGAAACAATTCTCCACTGGCCGACGATGGGTTCAGCTAAAGTAGACACTAAAATTTCTTTCTTTATTGGAGGGAGACGAAATCTTTACGGGTTTGTGTATATTAGAAGATTTCATGACCAACTCTATTGGTTTATGTCTATCAATCATCGAAGATTCGGTTTGTGTATTTGGTTAGAGATTTAGCCTATGTATACCATGGGAGATTTCTGTGGGTTTGTTAGGTGGATTCAAAATCGAATGTATTGGTTTGTTTGCTCGGTGGATTCAAAATCGAGGATTTTTATATCTATGTTGGTTTGGTATTCAAATGGGTTTGGTCGAATTTGGGAGTTATTGGGCCTTAACTAGGCGACAAGTGTGCTTGGGTTTCAAGTGGGTTCATCTGAAGCTTTAGAAACGATTGGTGGGGTGTTTGTTTGTATCTATTTATATAGAATTGGTTTTTATATCAGTGTTGATCAATGTATATCCATTTTTATGTGATTTCATTGGATATACATTAAATTTCAAGATTCTTTGGAGATACTCATCGGAGATATTGAAACATTCGTCAAAAATTCATTTTATACGTAAAACATTCGATGAAGATATTAAAACACAACATTCGTCGGAGATATGGTGTAGGAGGGTACTTTAGATAAGATGGAGGCGTAACCCCTTTGAAGTATAGTGATGATAAGTTAATTAGCTAAAACCTTGGATTAGTGATAGAACATGCAAACACAAACTCAATGAAGATGAAGCTTAGTTTAAACTCACAAATCTCTCCTGTATAACTCAAGAAGATAGTAATGAACTTAGAAGTAACTTAGCTAGAGGGAGAGAGAAATAAGCACTCTAGATACACCTCGGTAGGCAGGAAAACACACTAAAACACTCTCAAGAAGCTCTGTCACATATTAAAAGCTTCGTAATAAATGACTATGGTGAGTGAATAAGTCCTACGGTTTATAATAACTCTCTCTCTGATGTGTATTCTCTCTAGTAATAACTTCTTCAACTCTCAAAAGATCTTCTTCCTCAAAGGTGGTTGGGGTCCTTAAATAGCTCCCCATACCACCCCGAGGCAACTCAGTCATCAATGCCTATGAAAAACCTCCCTCATAATTTATGTCACAACATTAAATGTCTGATGCACTAGTTGTCTCCACATCATAAATATGAAATGCCAAGACATGCCTTTTGCCTAACCACTGCGTGTCAGGGGGCTGCTGCCATAGAGGTGGCTCACCAACTGCCTGCCAGCCCCAAATACCACGATAGTTTACTCTAGTGCAGGTCTGACATTATTTAGCTGGATAGTGACATCACTACAGTAGATGTGACATTAAGTAGAGGGCTGTTTGGTTCATAGCTCAATGCCCGATGGAACTCCAAGCTGCTCCGCTCGAGGTTCCACAGTCAGGGTTCTTTCCTGTTTTATTAGGTGTATCTAAGATGGTCAAGACAAGCCCCAACGGTGCCTCACTTCTCAATCCTCCAAACCAAGTCCTTCTAAAGTTCCCACGGTGAGGTCATTCGGTAGAGCATGAAATCTCTCCCAGGCCCTGCCAAGCCTGGTCTCTCGCGAGTACTATTTGACCTCACACTAAAACTCATTATTATTCTCGTTACATCATTACAACTGTTATAGCTTATAGTCAATATAAACAAAGATACAATATGACTAATACAATAAGCTAAAATACAAGTTGTCACGCTGAGCTGCCTTGCTAAGCTGCCACGCTTGAGCTGCCTCGGTTGCTTAATCTCAAACACTGTTGCTAATGTGGACTTACTTCTAATCTCAAAATTACCTTCAAGCCCCCTCCACATTTTCCCCTTCGTGGATAGATTTGTTAGAACAAGAAATGTCTACACGAAACTTCTCAATCCGATGAACCTTCTCTACGTGAAAAAATTCTGGCCTCCTTTCCTTCGTTATAATCGCAGGGTTATAATCTCCAGGAAAAAATAAAATTCTCCCCGATGTACCTGAGTCGAAGCGCCACGAATTATTAGGGCTTAGATGAAGGGACATCGCCTTTTTTTCCTTAGACTGAGCTTCAACCGTTCTAGCTTTTTAATATTTGAAATTCTCCTGAAAGGCCTGCTAACCTTCTAAAAATACTCTCTTTGTTTTTTGGCAAGTGAAATTATCCCTTGTAATGCTTCACTATGTTGGAAAAAAAAGCATAAATTCTCCACGATGTAGCTGAGTCACCATTTAAACAACGTTTGAACTTATGGTGAGCGGACATCATAGCCTTTTTGAACCGTTGGGACATATATTCCGTTGGGAGTTATTAGATGTGTCTTGACAAAAAATTCTGGCGCTAAAACTCAAACTTGCTGAAGAAGGCAACCCTCTCTATTCCCCAGGCGTCGCTTCGTAGATGACGTAGCGCTGTCTTTTCATCTGTCAAAACACTTCCCAAAGTGCCACG
This sequence comes from Sambucus nigra, assembly GCA_949130495.1. NCBI lineage: Eukaryota > Viridiplantae > Streptophyta > Magnoliopsida > Dipsacales > Adoxaceae > Sambucus > Sambucus nigra. The sequence continues at coordinate 324,214,139 of OX422207.1, forward strand.
TGTTCATTTGAAATGATTATAGGCGGCGGTGCACATGCGATGGTGGGAAACTCAAAAGTTGAGCTTTAAAAGCTTCAAACGTCTCTTTTATTTCAAAACCTTCTCTTTCCTTCCTCTTCTTCAAGCTCCCGTATTTCTTAGAGAGAGAAAACTGTGCGAAAACCTCCATTGGTGTCCAGTTCTTTACTCACTCTCCTCCCTCTCTCTCATTTGTTACGCCACCGCCGGTGGTTGTGTTTCTCCCTCTTTGTTCGTAGCCCTTCCTATTCAACGATACCATTTATCGCCACTCTACTATGGCTTCTTCAAGCACTTATAAGGTTTCCACCACCACTCATCCAGGCTCCCCCTCTGGCACTGTTGTCGCCCCTAGCGGCGCTGCCCTAAATGCTGCTCGTTAAGAGCAATTCTACTTCTATCGTAGGGCGCCTATCTTTGACAAGGATGATAAATTTTTTGATGCATGCAAGACTTTCCATTTCTCATCCAAATTCGACCCCTTACTGTTGGGTGATGAGGAAATAGATTCATCAAAGTGGGGCTACCTTTCACCCGAGGGGACTCTACATTTTCGTCTGGACCGTGGTGACTTCCCCTACTCTTAGATTGACTTCGAAGCACTTGGGGGGTCACCAGCCCATTTCTCTGCCTGACACACACATATGCAGAGCTCTCACGCTACCACTCTTGCAAAGGTTGGGCTTTATCGAGCCTACTGGTTTGGGGAGTCCACCCTCTCTAAGCACCATGTGACGCTGCAAGTGCTAGTTTCCAGATGGAACATCACAACTCACACTTTTTTTGCTGCGTGGGGGGAGTTCACCATTACGCTGGAGGACGTCTTTGAACTCCTTGGGTTTGAGCCCATGGGTGAGTTCACTACCACGATGAGGCTCTTGATGCCGAAGAGGCTGCTGATCGAGTTTAGCTGGATCGGATCTACTATAGTTGCACCGGTTCCTCGAACAAGGCCATATTTACCCCCTTATCAACTATTTTTTTGAAGCTCCGACGCCGAAGGATGTCAGTGCCGTAATGGGCCAAGGTAGAGGTACATCCTTGGAACTACCAGCCTACATACTTGTATTTCTTTCTCGCTTCTTCCTAATCGGGAAACCCAACGATCAGCCCTGGAGGGTTCTGATAAATATTTCCATTCGTTTGGCCAGGGGGTTTAACCTTCCTCTAGCCGCCATCGCCTTGGGGACCCTCTACACCTGGTTGGATCGAAACCACATATACATGGCACGATCATTAGGTCGTTATAACTTAGCCAATTTTTCCAACACCATTATTCAGATGGGCTTTCTTTACACCCGCTTTCCTACTATCGCTACCAAGTCAATTTTACGGCCCGTGAGCCAAGGTATCAAGCCCCCACGCCTCCTATGTTTCCATAAGAAGAAAAGTCGAAAGGAGATAATGGAAGTTTTTTTATCTTCTAGACTCCTTTGTGATGAGGCCATACAATGAGTCTACGTTTGCCTATAGTTGGGACTTCTTTCCTTCTACAGCCAGAACGGTTAAGTTTATCCCAGCTGTAGAAGAACCCTCGCAAGCCGTAGTGCTTCTATTTACCCCAGGGTTTCTTCCCTCCTATACTGAATGGGGGTATACCTCAGATCCCTACAACCCTGATAGATGTAGTAGGCAGTTCGAGTTTGATCAGGGAGTCCCTTGACCTGTGTTTCAACACGGCCATGTAAAGTCCACTTTCACTTAAGCATGCACCTTCTATACTGCAGCAGCAGTGCTTGGTGTGACGTCTGTCATCGATGGGTGAGTCACCCTTCCTAGTGCGACTAGGAAGGGAGATGTATCCACCTCTTTTGCCACCAAGTTCCATTTAGGGAAACTGGAAATGATCTGTGAGTACATTCAGTCCCCTCCTAATTATCCCCCGGTCCTTTCTTTTTCTTCTACTGAACTGGGTCTTTAGGGGAGCTCTGTGCTTGGGGTTGAATTTCCTTTGAGTACAATGATTAAAGAGTCTCCCCAAGAGCTACCCCCTTATTATCCAATGATTCCCACTACCACCTCGAAGTCCAAGGCCGCTAATGACCCTAAACAGGCTACCCTTTCAACCGAAGCTGCAACGGGCGAGGGACCTTCTCAGTCACCTGCCTTGAAAGCTAAGAAGTCCAAGTCGTCAAAGTATAAGTCTCAGGATCAAACACAAACTCCCTTATCTTCCCCGGACCTATAGTTTCTACTAGGCCCATGAATTTTTGTATATATTTTCTTTTATTCTTCTTCTTATGTAATTTTGGGCAATAAGTCGCAATTTTGTAATGCCCCAAAGCTTATGAATGAAGAAAGATATCAATTTTCTCATGCCATTTGTTTGTGTTACAACTATTTGCATGGATTTTGAAGTGTGAAGTTCTATAATTCTTTCATCTCTACTTGAGTTATAATAAAAAGAACTTGTATACTCATCATAAAAAGAACTTGTATATTCATAATCAGCTAGATACATCAGTAGCCCAAACATAATTGCTTACACATGATAAACCTTCAACATTTATTATTGATTTTGAATGGTTTGTCTTCTTCCATCTTAGAAATTAAGCAATAACTTGAGTCATGAGCTTCCTTCACAATGAAAGGTCCTTCCCAATTTACTGCAAACTTGGGTAGAGGAAGCCCCCCGATATGTTTCACTACTGCTTTTAATATAAGGAATCCCTCCACGAACTTCCTTGGTCTCACTAGGTTATCATACGCCCTAGAAAGTTACTTTGTATACATTTGAAAGTATTGCATCACATTATCTCTGTGTTCGTCCAATGCTTCCAACTGCACATGTCTATTCTGGGGGAGCATATCGAGCAGAGGGGACTTCTAACTCTACTGGGAGAATCGCCTCGGTCCCATAGATAAGAGATAACGGTGTATATCGTGTAGGATTCCTCTTAGTTGTTCGATAGGACCACAATACGGCTGGTATCTTGTCATCCCACGATCTTGGGAAATCCTCCATTGTTCTATCCAAGATATTGACCAAAGTTTTGTTAGTCGCTTCGGCTTGACCATTTCCCTTTGGGAATGCCACTGTCGAAGTGTGATGGATAATGGAGTATTTGTCTGTGAGCATCGTTACTTCTGAATTGACGAAAGGGGTTCCATTATCTGAAAGGATAACCTTTGGGATCCCAAAATGACAAATGATGTATTCTCTGATGAAGTTGCTCACCACCCCCGATGTTTCCCTTCTCAGTGGTATCGCCTAGGCCCACTTTGTGAAACACTCCATTGCTACAAGTATCCATATCTTCCCCCCTCGAAGAAGGGTGTATTGCCCCTACCAGGTCGAACGCTCAAGTGTGAAAAGGATAAGGTGTTGACTGGGAGTGTAAGTCCACTAACGGGGTATGGATCATATTTCCATGAAGTTAGCAAGCCTTGCACTTTTGGACGAACTCAACCGAATATTTCTCCATCGTTGGCTAATAGTATCCCAAAGTCATCAATTGGTTATATAACTTGTCCCCTCCCATATGAGGTGGATCATGTGCCTGTTTGAGGACATCCGCTTCCTCTTCTCTCGTGATACAATGCAAAGGGCTGTTGAAGTATCCCCTTCGATAAAGTTTCCTGAACATAAAATCTCGGGGCCCTTCGCCGAAGTCCCACCGCATTAATTTTCTCCGTCTGGATAACTCCATCTTTTATGAAATCAATATAGGGCTGTCTCTAGTCAGGTTGAGCCTCCACAAAGTGATATTCAGCCGCTTTGAAGAATAACTGGCATTTATCACACTTCCGTTGTAGCTCTGTCGCATCCTGTTTCATCTTAGACCAAAAATACCCCTCCCTTTGCATTCTTCATTAGAAGGGTATCTCAGTTGTTTCGCAGTGCGCTTCATGTGTTTTCTTCAATCTTTGATCTGCCTCTTTTGGACCGATGCATCTCGACAGTCATCCCCTCGCATTTCTGAAGTAGAAGTTTCCCTGGTTTGTAAAGTACTGGGCTAATTCACTTAGCCCCATCATTCCTTTACCAGTATCCAACTACCTCTTAATCTCTCCTCTCCAATCCCCATACTCTTCTATTGGTAGAATTGACTGTATCATCAAAGGATATGTTCTTCGTTGGATCACGATGGTAGTTGTATCGCTCCTTATGAGCATTTTATGGGAAATAGTGGCATAGGCATCTGGATGGCGGTTCATCATTCTGGGTTGCCTCCTGATCTTGGTCCAATGGAACTGGCAAAGAAGTCTCTGGATGATTATTATGTATGGTGACACGCTCATGTGTTTTAACGCATACTCACCATTCACTTGCTGAACCACCAAGTTTGAATCTCCTTTGACGCAAAGTGATCGGATCCCTCTTCGAAGGGCCTCTAGTAATCCCAACACCAATGCTTTATATTCTACCTAGTTATTAGAATAAGGGAAATCTAACTTGTAAGAAAGACAAATCTCATCCGCTCCTTTTGAAAGAATAACCCCTGCTCCTCCTTTCTTTTTTGCTGAAGACCTATCGAACTGCATTGTCCATTCCTCCTCCGTTACATCTAGGTGATTGTCCTGCAAGTCGTCTCCTGGGATACTCTCCTTGGGTGGCTCAAACGTTCTCGAAGGGAAAATATCCAACAGATCAGCGTACGCCTGGCTTTTGATTATGCGAGGAATAACGCACTTTAAGTCATATTCGGATAGGATGAGGAACCACCTGGATGCTCTGCCAATCAATATAGTTCTTTCTAACAAATACTTAATAGGATCACATCTAGTTACAATATGAATTGTAAAAGACAACATGTAATGTCTAAGTTTTTGCGTTACGGATACTAAGGCTAGACAATGCCTTTCCAAGCTACTATAAATGACTTCTGGCCTGTGGATGATCCTGCTGAGGTAGTAAACTGGTCGTTCTTACCGGTCAATCTCTTGTGCCAGCAAAGCTCCCACGGACCTCATGGTGGATGTGAGGTACAACTGCAATGGTATTCCTTTCTTTGGGGGAACCATGGTCTGTGGTGAAACGAGAAGTTTCTTCAGCCCGTCGAGAGACTCCTAGTGAACCTCGTCCCACTTGAACTTCATGTTCTTTCGCAATAGCTACATCAAAGGATGTTTTATTTCGGCTAATCCAGGAACAAATCTCCTAAGGTAGGAGACTTTACCAAAGAAACTCTTCAACTCCTTTGCCGTTCTTAGGCATGGCAATTCCAAAATCCCCCGTTTTTTATCCTGGTCCATCTGCACCCCTTGTCGATCAACCATAAAACCCAGGAACTTCCCATTTGTCACTCCAAAAACACACTTCAATGGGTTTATCTTCAGCTTATACTTCCTGCAAGGGGAAAACACCTTCCTCAAATCACTCAGATGGGACTCCTCCTTCCTCGATTTGGTGACCAAGTCATCCACATAAAATTCCATAAATTTGTGAAAGAAATCATGAAAAATAGCCATCATTGTTCTCTGGTAAGTTTCCCTAGCGTTCTTGAGTCCAAACGACATCACTTTGTACATGAAATTGCCCAACGGGGTTCTGAACATTATTTTCGCTACATCTATAGGGTCCATCTTGATCTGGTTGTACCCTACATACCCATCCATGAAGCTATACATCTCATGACCATCCATTTAGTCCATCAGGCTATCGATGGAGGGCAAAGGGAACTCATCTTTGGGAGAAGCTCTATTCAAATCACTGAAGTCCACGCAGATCCTTATTTAGTTTTTGTCTTTCTTCCCCACTGGGACAATGCCAGATAGCCAGAGTAGGTGTTGTATCGATGTGATGAACCCTGCTATTAGTAATCATTAGACTTCCTCCTTGATCTTCAAATCTATCTCAGGCTTGTACATTCTCGTCGCTTGTTTCATTGGAATGACTGAAGGCATTACGTTCAACTTGTGGCAGCTTACTTCCTCATCCAACCCTTCCTTCTCTGTGTATTTCCATGCGAAGACGTCTATAAACTCCCGAATCAACCCAACCCAGGCCTCTCGTTTCTCCTTACTAAGATCCTTCGAGATGAAGATGGGCCTCAGATCCTCTCCTTCCTTCGCCAGGTTCAATTGCTCCAACTCTTGTGCCTGGGGCTTCGACTGATTTTCCATGTAATCTGGTTCCTCGGTGACTTCGTCCATAAATTTTTGTATGCTGGAATTATCTATCACTATACACTGTCCCCGTTGGTCCACCAGAAAGCATTCATATACCAGTTCAACCTCATCATCAGCTTCCTCTGTCGTCCGCTCACTTCGTTACAATCAATACACCACTTTTCCTTCCTCGGTAATGACCTTCTCGCATTGTCTGCTAGTAGTGGTTACTGCCTTCCTCTTCTTCTCTTTAGAAGCCTCGGCCACTCTTTCTCCTGAGAACCGTCTCAGCACGCTTTGTCGTTGGACCTCATGCTCCATCAGATCCACTTTAGGCCTAATTCTATCTTTGAGATGCTTCGAGATTCCTTGGGGCTGAGGGACCACCTGGTGAGCTTCTTCGGCTATTTCCCTTGTGTTGCTCGCAACCTCCTTCTTCTGCTCGTTTAAGGACCCCATCCTTTCTCTGATTGAGGGAACCCATGCTCCCTCCATTCTTCTTGTTAGGACCCGAACATCTTCCTCTAACTCTGTGTAAAATGCTGCGTCCACCAAGTGAGCCTCCTCAACAGCGAAGGGACTCTTTATAGCCCTAATGGTCACCTTTGTTCCCTTGACATTTGCTTTAGCACATTGGTGGTACGTTGAGGGAACCAACCCTTAGTTGTGCATCCATACTCTCCCTATCAGCAGATGGTAGGAAGTTGCGCTCTCTATTACATGGAACCTGATATGGAAACTCATATTTCCCATTACAATCCCAAAATTAACGTACCTAATAGATTTGGAAGATTGATTATCATACCCCCGAAATTACTAAAGTCTTAGGGACCAACCTTTCTTCTGGAATATTAGCTGCGTGGAAAGAGTTAATTGGCATGATGTTTATGGAAGCTCTCCCATCCATGAGAGTCCTTGCGAAGCTAACTCCGTTGAAGCTAGTGGTCACATATAATGGCCTGTTATGAGGGAACCTTACAACCCTATCTGCATCGCTGAAGGTTACCTCTGACAGAAACCTTCTCACCAACCTGGCCATGGGTCCTTTCCATCTCAGCGAAGGGATCGCGTTCTTCCTCATAATATCGAGTATTATCTGGGTTATCTCCAATCTACTCTCCTTCGGTATCCCCACTTGGTCGAAGAACCAAGCGAATTTTGGGGATTTCAAAACTGCACAGTATTCTAGAACTAGGTCTACTTCCTCACCTTCAACACCGTATACATCCTCCACATCCTTGGCTCTTTCTTTGTCATAAGCCAACACTACATTATCCATTCCCCTCGTACAATCTTCCAAAACCTCTTTGATAAGATGGCAGATGTACTCAGGGAGCAGTCCCTCAGCGCAGATCTGTAATAACTTGGACTATTTGGCATCCTCCCTCACATCGAGGGACCTTTCTTTGAACCTTTAGACATATGCTACTACTTCCTCCCCAGGTCGTTGTATTTCTCTTCCCAGTTGAGTCAAAATGAATTGATCTTTCGCCAGAAAGAACTTCTGGACGAACAAAACATGCATTTCCTCCCACGTAGAGACGCTCTGGGGGGCCAAATAAGAGTACTAGGTGTATGCCTTATCGGTCAAGGATTTAGAAAACTCCCGCAACCTGAGCTTCTTATTATTGCAATGCGCCCCCAAGTGTTCAACAAATAGCTTAATATGATCCTTCGGATTCCCCCCCTTCCCTATGTACTTCTCAAAAATATGAGGACAATAGTCCTTTGGGTAGGGCTCATCATTGTATTCCTGGGGATAAGGTGTTCGAAAGTAATCATAAACTGAAGCTACCTCAACAGAAGATTGCGAGGAACCTTGTATAAACTTCAGCATCTCCTTCTGCATTTCTTTTCTCATTTCTTCCATGGGTGATGCTACTGGGGCAATATCCAATGGCACTATGGGCTGGGTGCCCGTTGCAGCTGGCACAAACGTCGCAGCAGGGGCCATTGAAACTCCTGAGGTTTCCACTGCTGAATTCACAATAGGGGGTATGCTTGCTGGGACCATTCCCTCTACACATGCACCTAGCGAGGCCGTTGGGGCTACCCCTGGTGTTACGACGACATTGTCTTCCAATCCTCCCAGCATCGTTGAAGCTATTGGAGTTTGCAAAAACTCATAAAACTTACTCATGAGGAGCGCCACCTGAGTGGGTCCCAACCCCGCACTCACGGAAGCTCGCGTCACCCCTAGAATGCCTATCGTCGCCTGAACCGGAGGTACCTCTATTTGAGGAGCCCCATCCCTTAGAGCCTCCAGTTCTCTCGAAACTTGCTCTTCATTGTATTAAATGTCATCAAAGTTGAGCCTTCGATTAGCATTATCTTACGCCATACTCCTTACTTAGAAGAATGCCTCCCCAGTAGAGCCGCCAAATGTAGGAGGGTACTTTAGATAAGATGGAGGCGTAACCCCTTTAAAGTATAGTGATGATAAGTTAATTAGCTAAAACCTTGGATTAGTGATAGAACATGCAAACACAAACTCAATGAAGATGAAGTTTAGTTTAAACTCACAAATCTCTCGTGTATAACTCAAGAAGATAGTAATGAACTTAGAAGTAACTTAGCTAGAGGGAGAGAGAAATAAGCACCCTAGATACACCTCGGTAGGCAAACAAACACACTAAAACACTCTCAAGAAGCTTTGTCACGTATTAAAAGCTTCGTAATAAATGACAATGGTGAGTGAATAAGACCTTCAGTTTGTAATAACTCTCTCTCTGATGTGTATTCTCTCTAGTAATAACTTCTTCAACTCTCAAAATATCCTCTTCGTCAAAGGTGGTTGGGGTCCTTAAATAGCCCCCCACACCACCCCCGAGGCAACTCAGTCATCAATGCCTATGAAAGACCTTCCTCATAGTTTATGTCACAATATTAAATGCCTGATGCACTAGTTGTCTCCAAGTCATAAACATAAAATGCCAAGACATGCCTTTTGCCTAACCACTGCGTGTCAGGGGGCTGTTGTCGCAGAGGTAGCTCACCAACTGCCTGACAGCCCCAAATACCACGGTGGTTTACTTAAGTGCAGGTCTGACATTATTTAGATGGCTAGTGACATCACTACAGCAGATGTGATATTAAGTAGAGGGTTGTTTGGTTCATAGCTCAACGCCCGATGGAACTCCAAGCTGCTCCGCTCGAGGTTCCACGATCAGGGTTCTTCGGTGTTTTACCAGGTGTATCTAAGATGGTCAGGACAAGCCCCAACGGTGCCTCACTTCTCAATCCTCCAAACCAAGTCCCTCTAAAGTTCCCACAGTGAGGTCATTCGGTTGAGCATGAAAGCTCTCCCAGGCCTTGCCAAGCCTGGTCTTTCGCGAGTACCGTTTGACCTCACACTAAAACTCATTATTATTATCGTTACATCATTACAACTGTTATAGCTTACAGTCAATATAAACAAAGATACAATATGACTAATATAACAAGCTAAAATACAAGTTGTCACGCTGAGCTGCCTCGCTAAGCTATCTCGCTGAGCTGCCATGCAGAGTTGCCACGCTTGAGCTGCCTCGGTTGCTTAATCTCAAACACTATTGCTAATGTGGAATTGGTTAATCTCAAACACTGTTGTTAATGTGGAATTATGTCTATCGATCATCGAAGATTTGGTTTGTGTATTTGGTCAGAGATTTAGAGTATGTATATCATGGGAGATTTCTGCGGGTTTGTTAGGTGGATTCAAAACCGAATGTATTGGTTTATTTGCCCGGTCGATTCAAAATCGGGGATTTTTATATCTGTGTTGATTTGGTATTCAAATGGGTTTGGTCGAATTTGGGAGTTCTTGGGCTTTAACTAGGCGACAAGTGTGCTTGGGTTTCAAGTGGGTTCATCTGAAGCTTTAGAAACGATTGGTGGGGTGTTTGTGTGTATCCATTTATATGGAATTGGTTTGTATATCTATTTGATCTATGTATATCCATTTTTATGTGATTACATTGGATATAAATTAAATTTTAAGATTCTTTGGAGACACTCATTGGAGATATTGAAACATTCGTCAAAAATTCATTTTATACGTAAAACATTCGATGAAGATATTAAAACACAACATTCGTCAGAGATATGGAAACTTAGTTTTCTTAAAACACAACATCTCAGTTTATGGGGATAGTGATTGGTATTGAAATAAAATATCTCTGAAAGGAAACATTTTTCAAAAACAATTTTCAAACTCAGTTTATGACAGATGGAAACCCATTTTGGGAAAAACTAAAAATCATTTTTATGACTTAGTTTAGGGCAGATAGAAATCTAGCTCATAATGAAAAAAACTCACTTTGTTAACATGCATAACTATAAACTTAGTTCATGATAACAAAATGAACATGGATAAATTATTAAAGGATTACAGTTATGTACCTTATTAAAGAGTGACCCAGCTTTGGTAGAAATGGGCTTAAAAGTGACTTGAGGAAATTATGACAAGTTTGGGGAGTAGAAGTGAACAAATGATGATGAGTGACCCCAAATTGTACACACAATTATCGATTTTTTTTAATTAAACCCATGAATCTTGATCAGCAAACGTTTTTACATGAGCTGCCCATGATTGGGTTCCACGTGGAACCATTTAAAACCATTGGATATAAACCCGATATATATATATATATATATATATATATATATATATATGTTTGTGTAGGGGGTTTATGGAAGAAGAGAAAATGGAAATAGAAGAAAGATAAAATGGAAGTTGGGTGTTTAGGAAAGGAAATGGCATGAGTATGTTGTAAGTGGGTGGTGGGGACACTGACAAAATGTTCTACCTACATGGTAGAAGCTGGTACCATTGGTGGTTATATGGAATGGCAGGTGGTGTGGTAAGATAAAATGTATGACAAAAGTAATTACTGGATTGCATTTAGACCCAACTCTTTGACTTCAAATCTCACTAGATATTTATGTTTGTCAAATGATCTCTTGAGATTTGATAAGTGTATTTCTCATGTGTGTGAGGATGTGAGTAAATTTAAATAAGGTAAATATTTTCACACACGTGTAATGCCCTAGTCCGGATTTATGGACTAATCATAGGTCAACCCTGTCCGATCCAAACGTTAGGTGTGAAGTGCAATGAGGAAACCTAAATATTGTCTCTAGTTCGATTTTATTTTATTGACATTTCACTTATTTAACATATGATTATAATTTACATCAAACTACGTGAGGGACCCGTGGGAAGCGTTGAAAAAATCTACACATACAGAGCTAATAACGTAAAATAAAAAATATATTTACCTATACAACCCAGTGGGACATACAACAATGAATCAAACGGAAGAATGAGACTCTAACACGTTACACCTCTGTGCACATGCAATTACCTTATGTATATACATATACTTACATTAATGCATAAAATCGTTTTATTCCCAAACCATTGTTATTCCAATCAAATCTCATCAATCTTAAAAAGAACCATTTTTCAATTTAACGCACCTAGTTAAATACTTTAAACAAAATACCCTTTGTTTGGATAAAAGTATTTCTTTCACCAAAATTACCCATTTACTTGCAACAAATTCACCTTAATATTTTCCTTCAATTCACCTTTCAACATACTCACACACCGTGTTAGAAAATATTAATTTTATCTTTGAAAACCTTTCATAAACACACTTTTGTGGTAATTACAGGTTAACCCTCTCTAGGTTTCTTAATTATCCATTTATTCAATTGACTTTACTATTCCTTTTATTTCATGGGCATTAGTCAAATTCTTACAGTACTTGTCCACATAATATTTCAACCGAAACATGTATTAATTTCATTCAAGTTAGGTTGTCTTTTCTTGCATTCACCACACAATCCATTTCCTAATATGTTCCAATTTTCTCATTATCGTTTTTCCGGAATCCTTCAAATAACCGCGTACTTTAGTGGGCTTAACATATCCGACTACTCTACAACATGTTGTGACCAGTGTTTTTGGTCCTTTTATCCTAGGGATCCGATCCCGTCTTAATTATTTCTCGGTCTCATCCGAATCTATATTAATGTGTTTTAACATTTTTCAAATGTCCACATATTCTATTTTTTTTCTACCGAAGCCAAAACCTAGAAATTTCACCCAACCCTTATGTTACACTTTAAAAAATCACCATTTCTTATCCTTTACATACTTGCATTGATTTTATCCCAAAAATCACATTTGTTTAGGGCCATTTGTGTAAAAATATTTCCAATATTTTTCTTTCATAAAAATATTTCACTTTACGTAAAATTACCATTTTACCCATGTGTTTTCAAACTTGCGCTTTCCTCCATTTTCACAAGTGTTATTTCTCAAAAACATTATTAAGTTATGCATACCAACTTCTTGAATGTTTTACTAGTTAAAACTTATTATGCAGTTTGGATATTATACACCTTTCAAGTTGGAACTCTCTTTATTTCATTACTTTCTTTATCTAAGAAATCATTGCGCATTTTTAAGACTACTATATAAGAAAAACTCCATTTTCCTTTATTAGCACATATAGTCTTGAAAACATACACACATTATATTTTTCACATTTATCAACGCATTTTAAAGGCTGAAATTTCTATTTTCTTTATTTCATGTTAAAACTCATCAAAATCTTGACAAAACTTGTTTATATGCTCATTATCAAAGCACTACAAGTTTATACACATGCGAAGAGGGATTTTAAGGCAAAAATCCAAAATAATGTGTTCAACTCATGATTTATTCAAGAGATTTCATAATACTTACAAAAACATGCTTTTCAAGATTATAACGACATTTTTGTTCTTCACACTTGAGTAAATGTCTAATTTTACAAAAAAAACTATTTTTCCAAGAAAACTTCAAGCCTTTGTTCACAAAATATTTCAGTAAGATAAATTTTCCTTTTAAAACTATTTCGTAAAATGTTTAACCCTAAGTTTTCTAGAAATATAACATTGTCTTTAAACTTTAGAACCCTTTGAAAAAATATTTTACACAAATCATGAAAATTAACTTTCTTATAATGTGCAGGCATTCTACTATTCAAATCTACATATAAGACCAGATACTAAGGAAATAGAGTTATTAAACTTAAAGAGTAGAGTTTTTCACATCAAGGAAGCTTCAACAATGGTCGATGAAAAGTAACATAAGATAGAAACCTCCCACCTCTTAAGGTGGCCTTATAGAGTTTGTCTAGATCCACTAATCTTGCTCCTTGAAACCTCTATAATTTCTTATACTTTTCTTCTTCAAAACCCCCCAATAATATCTCCATAAATTTACATATTGCCTAACAAATTGTGTAGATGGGTTTATTGGGCTTAAATATGGTGGAAAAAAGGGAAAAAGTAAGGTGGTTTAGGGTTGAAGGGTGGTGATGCTAGGGTGGTAGAAGGTGGTTAGTAGTGGGAGAGCTCTCAAGATCTAGAGAGAGATATAGAGACAATCTTATTTAAAATGGGTTAAAATGACCCAAACATCACTTAAATACCCCCAAATACTTGGGGGTTAAATTCCTAAAATTCCCAAGAACACATGCCCCCAGTTAATCTACTGCTATGGGAGGTTGACACATGTCTTAATCCAATGGTCAGGAATTTGACAACACGTTCCAAATCTGTAGAAACTGATTTTTACAATCTCGTTCGAACGAGGCTCAAATGAAAGTAAGTTTCCAACAAAGGTGGGTAGTTAGAATGTTATTGAAGACCATTCGAACGAGATTTGAATCTCGTTCGAATGACTCTGAATGACATTCGAATGACCTTAATTTTCCTAAATGAAATTTAAGGTCATTCAATATCTAACCAAGTCCACCAAGGCCACTATATTATCCAAATTTGATTCGTCATTCATCTTACAAAATCTAATGTTCAATTAGTTCATATAAAGTCGCCTAATTACATAGGTATAGTCAAAATCACAAGCGCGAGTGTTACATTCTTCCCTCCTTAGGAAACTTCATCCTCGAAATTATCAATCCATCAATTCCTCAAGTTCCTGGAGGTTATCAACTTTTATTCTAAGACATAAGAATCTTTCAAGGTTAGGTTATCAAATACTTTAATCACTGAGAAGTCACCATACACCCCTTTATAAAGGGTGTCACCAAATATGTCAACCTGCAACATATTTTAACGCTCACCCTCAAGCTAGACATTAAAGTTACCTAACATTCCTCGAGTTATTGCTAACACCCAATGCATACGAGAGCCTCTATCGGTGTAATACTCCCTAGCGACCGATACTCACCTAAGAGTAAAATGACATACAACTAACACCTAATCCCTCATCATAAATTATTTCAATTCTTAGGACTATATATCCCTAGTATCCTAGAATTCTTGGGTCTTCCTGACCATGCAAATTCTCTTAAACTTGACATTAACCTCGCATAGCTAGTCACTCACGTCGAGGAGAGACACACTAACCAAGTCATAAATCGTTCATTTGACTAACACATTCCATACAATCATTCTATGAACCTAAGATCACTCTAGGCATCTAACTATGGAACACTCACCCGAGTATTACACCAATCCACTCATTGTGGCAAAACAACAGTGTGTACTATGTTTTCTCAAGTTCTAACACTTTACAATATCCTCATATCATAATTTTTCTCTTCACAACTATAGCTTCTAATCACTATATCAACCAATCCATAAGATCGCTAATCCTAAGGAAAGAGGGTACTATAAGAAAATCGTGCAATAAAACACGCAACCTTGCGTATATAAAACTTGTGGAAACAAATGGATATTTCGAACACGAGCGCACCCATTTGTCGAGCTGTAATGACCACACCATGTCCATCCGCTCTCATACTGATCTAAGATATCAACATGGAACAATACCAGACCATCAAAATTGAAAGGACATCAGCCTCAACCATCAGAGCTGAAGAAACACAGTCCTCGACTATCGAAACTAAAAGAATACAATGAATCATAATGAACAACTAACTTTTCCAAGTGAATCCCATCAGCACGCAATAACTATTATTTATAAAAGGTGAACCTATGCCATAAGCTTGGAGTCTACGAGTCCTCCCAGGCATTCTCATCAGATCCTAGTGTAGCCATACACCCATTCTTGAGTCACAAACCGTGATGAATCGAAACACGAACCATTCTTCTCCTCAAGACAAAAGTAACATGTAATACCCCGTGTAATTAAACATTTAGGTTGATCAAATCTAAATATAAAATCATACGGGATAATAAAATAAAATAATATCATTCTCAGCATGAAGAGATCAAATGAAACAATAGACAAGTATTTTGGAAACGATATGGAATTCCTCAAATATTACTTATAATATCAAAAAAAAATTATAAACAATTTTATCTCATTAGTTATACATAAATACAACCCCCAAAGAGTCTATGAATATTACAAACCATCCAAGTCTCATCACATAACTAGACATCTCAATTTAAGCTAGATTGAAAAGGGTAAATGATAACATGAGGAGGTAGATAACTATAATATCTCTAGAGCTGATGCCCTTAGAGATGTATATCACGTGTTGACTAGAAACGCCATCTAGTCAACACGTGATAGATGATAGTGTCATAGTTTAGTAATTTAATGAATGACATAACCCATAACGTAGTCTCACAATATATTAGAATTATCTGATTTTAACCATTATTTAGTCGTTCTCATTAACGAATCAATATGTAACCATCATCCTCAATAATTCATTAACACGTAACCGACATGCGCCCCTTCCTCTCAGTCATCTCAAATACATGCGGTACGCCAACTTTAAGTAATCATATGTATTAATTACAATTATTCTCATTAATCAATTATGCTTATTAATTAATTACCACATAACCGACATGCTCCCCTTCATCTCGACAATCTCATAAACATTGGTGCGCCAAATTTAAATAATTACATTTTATGCCATGACACCACCAAGTATTTGTATGGCCGGGAATTAACATATCATAATAAACCATAAACATCACATTTTATGCCCTAACACCACCTGATATTCGCTTGGCTGGGAATTTACATATCATATTATCGTGGTGTTCTTCCACGGTTCGCACCCACTCATTTCCATTGAAAATGCTCAATTAATATTGACATTTTAACACGTAATTATTAACTTAAAAAAAACAACTCAAAACTCAATTACTACCATTACCCCGACTCGGTTATACCATTTAGGTTTCATTATACATTTTGAAACGATTTCGGAAATAGCTAAAAGGGATAAACATCATGCAAGTGATTCCTCGTAACGAAAATCATAAAATTGAAAATGTATAAATTTCATTAGTGAATTTGTGTCATCACTCCTACCTATCTCTAAATGTCGTGCACGGGGCGTCTCACCGAAGTGAAATCAAAGCAAGACCCCCCCCCCCCCCCCCGATACACTTAGGTTTAGATAGAGTAGTTAAGACGGTTTATTTAAGGTTTATTATGCGAGAGTAGGACAATAATTTAAATGTCTACGCGTGAAATCTTTGAATTTATCCATCACTACTTTTCAATAACCAAACCAAATCACTATAGATTCCCATACTCCTTCTATCATCTACATAGCAAAACGTGCATCAACTCTGATATGGTCTTAAACATGGGTTCATATTGAGTTCTTACATAAAAGAAAATTTTTCGTGGACATATTACATCATAAGAGGTCCATTAAACTATATCGCTTGTCAAAAATAATTTATAATATATTTACATTATTTACTACAGTATGAATAAGGGCCTCATAACGAATTTCATCAATTTGGAATATACATATCAGAAGTACTACTCTTAAAGTACAAGGTACAACCCTACTATGCAAATGAACTTTCAAAACCTTTTAATTCTAAATTAAGTTTGTCTCGTCTATCTTCGTATCTGAGATTGTCAAATACTACAAACGAGGTTTACACCAAATT
Source organism: Sambucus nigra (assembly GCA_949130495.1). Classification (NCBI taxonomy): domain Eukaryota; kingdom Viridiplantae; phylum Streptophyta; class Magnoliopsida; order Dipsacales; family Adoxaceae; genus Sambucus; species Sambucus nigra. The sequence goes on from OX422207.1 coordinate 324,231,101, forward strand.
ATCATTTTCATGCGTTGGGGTCAATAATTAAGTTTCACAAACTTATAGGCTCAAATATATTTTTAAGTATATAACACTATCTAAATCCACCTAATATAACATAAATTAGGATTGCACAATTTTCTAAGGGTCACTAATAAATTTAAATACTTAAAATTTAGTTTAAGTGCATTTAGCAAATACACACATAAGAGGAGAGGAGTAGAAAGTTACTTGCCTCGTTAGAGGTGTCCCGACAACTCCTTGAAATTTGATTTCGAAATGGCCTTTGAAATAGTTCCCGGTCTTGTTTGTAAATATAGCAAACAATTGGTGAAAAAATTATAGATGCTTATAGTATTATTGGGCTGTTAAAAAAGGCTGAGATGGAAGGCCCCTATTTTACTATGGTTGCCGTAAATAATAAGGGCCTGTTTGGTTGTCCCCAAAATTGTAAATTAGTCAATTTAAAATAGACTCATTCATGAATTGCATTATTATTAGTGTTTGGTTACAAGAATGAACAAATTCAAAAATGAACCAATTCATGTTGATTCACAAAAACTTAAATTAGTTCATTTCACCAAAAGCTTGAAATTGCATAATTTATAATTACATCATGAATCTTAAATGCACCACTCCCATAAAATACTCTCATCATACTACTCTCTATCTCTCTCTCTCTCTACACACACACACACACACACATCAAAAGTAAATAACTTCATTTTTCTTTTCCAAACACACCACAAATTAGATTTAAACCCATTTAAAATTAATACATCAACAATCTATTTATTTCAAATTGATCAATTTATAAAACTAAATAATTTACGCAATCAAACATGCCCTGAGGGTTGACCCTGCCTTTCATTCCTCCTTATTTTCGTTTCTCCCAAAATCTTTAAAATCAGTGCCTACACACCAACAAAGCAAAAATTAAAAAAAAAAAACTCGTCAGCTTCAAACTATTTCCGCCCAGCTAAAGCAATACCTAAAGAAGGAAAAACTTACATCTCATTTCCCAAATTCCAAGGTCTACAATTAATGACCAACACTTTCTTTTCTACTTATTGATTTCAGGGCCGAATAATTTCAGCTGTGAGTAAAAGAAAAAGAATCTTGTATCTAATAATGATTTCCCAAACTTTAAACCCCATTTTCTTTTATAGCCGACATTTTTTACCCAACACCCACCTTTATTCCGTTCTTAGTTTAACAATGAACTGACTTGCCCCTTTAAAAACTTTTATCTACTAACCCAAAAAATTGTTCCAACGTTTCCAAACGAAAAGGGGTTTCCCCTATTGTGCGTCGTCGTTCTCTGCCTTCAGCTCTTCCTTTCTTTCACATTTACTCCTCTCTGGTTAACCGAGTCCGAGTGCCGAGTCAAACATTAAGCCTTACTCTTTAACTTTAAGCCCGTTAAGGATATGGGCTTAATTGGTCTATACGTGTGTTTTCGTATAAAAACAATAATATGGCCATCTCATCAAAAGCATTAGCTTTTCTATTATATTAATAACAAGGACTTAATGATCATGGCATTATTACTTAATCACTATATTGATAATCCACGTTCATCCAAATTTTACATAAAAATGTAACACAATATCACATGAAAATGTGATACCGCCTCTTTAATTAATCATTCATCAAACATTAATAAAATTCTTTCAATCAAATACGCTAGTCAATAAAATTTATATTTTACGTCTTTAATTTTATGAATATTTTTAATTTAACATAATGGTCCTTAAATCACATAGAATTTTCACAAAATTAGATTAATTACTTAGATTATTATGACATAAACTCTCAAAATTACACGAGGTAATACATTTTCCCCCTCTAAGAAAAAATAATTTCGTGATTAGAATTCGCAGAAATAACACACCCCTATATCAAAATAATTATGGATACTAGTGCTTCATCGTATCCTCTACTCCCAAGTGGATCCAAACTTGCTATGGAGACCCTACTCAATACGGACAAGCGGAATCTCCTAGTCCTCAAAATCTAAACTCTACGGTCTAATATACAAGTTCTCTCCTGGGTGACTTTAACATCAATATCTAACTAGATATAGTCAAAGTTTATATGTTCATAAGAAACTTCGCCCCGCAACAATCATCGATACGTGGGACACGTGGCATATATAGCTAGATTGTCTAATAGCACTAGACGTTAAGAAAGCAAACCTATATAATACATGACAATAAATAGTTCAACATACCTCGGGCCAACTTTCCTTCTTAAAATGTGGCACCCCCTCTCTTGGGTTACACCGTGAGAACTACCTGATCTAAAACTTGAAACTCCAAATCCACCCAATCCAAATTTGCATACTATTTTGCTCTACTCTAAGTTGTCTTGATTCGTTCAAAAATTAATGACCTACAAAAATACGGGCCCTAACAAGCTACTCCTACCTGGATCCAATCATACCGATGATTTACACAATCACTCATAAAAGCCTCATAAATCGACATACTAATAAACTTTTGGCAACTCTTGTTATAAGCAAACTCAATCAAAGGTAAGTGTTCCTCCTAATTTACCTTCAAGTCCAAAATGCAAGCTCATAATGTATCTTATAAAGTCCAGTTTACTTGTTATGTCACATCTGACCACCTGTTTGTGGGTGATATGACTTACTCAAGTGTAACCTCATCCCCATAATCTCCTACAAACTACCCCAAAAGTGGGATGTAAAAGTCGAATCTCTGACTAAGCTGATTGCCAATGGTACTCCATGCAACTGAATAATCTTCCCCACATATAAATGTGCATACTGATCTGCTATGAGATTCATACAAATTGGAATCGAAGTGACTCCTTTGCCAAGTGATACAAATAAAATCATGATGTCTTGACATCAAACGCAACACGATGATGAAATCCGTCGAAATATTATCCCACTAGCACTCAGTAATGGTTAGGTGTAAAAAATTCCTTAACATTCGTTGATGACTCAGATTCTCCATATGACCATGCTAGCAACATCCCATTTCACCCCAAAACCACTAATATTGTCTTCTCATATTTTGGGACACCTTATCCTAGCCGGATATACCGAAAATAATGATCCATGAACCTCTTGCATGACAACTCTTATGCAACTCCTCACCTGATGGTACAACCAACCTCCCTTTGTACTGCAATAAACCTTTTGATCCAGTGATGTAAATAGATACAACAGTGGACCAAAAACTCAACCGCTCTCTCATTACAAAAAACATCATATGACAATGATCAGACCACCGACATAAGCATGTTAACAATCACGATGAAAATCCCCATAACCATATCGGCTAACTCGTCAATTACCTAAACTGAGACCACACCTATCAACTGAAAAGAAAATAAACTTCCACTAGGTCATTAACTTAAAGCATCTGCCACCACAGTGGCCTTCTTGGGTGCAACTGCACCCTAAACTGGTAGTATTTGATAGAATCGAACCACCATCATTGTCTCGAATTCTCACCCCACAAAAAAAAGGACTTTAAGGGTTTGGAGGAACACTATGATCACCAACTCCAAGTCATGAGTTGGATAGTAACCTTCATGGGGTTTCAACTTCCAAGATGCATAGGCAACAGGAAGATCCTCCTGCATCAACACTCCACCTAATCCTTATTGGGAAGCATCGATGGATACTAAATACTCAACTTCCTAGGTAGGGCCAAAACTGGAGTCAACGTCAACTTCCCCTTGAGGGTGTCAAAGGCATGTAAACACACCTCTATCCAAACAAATTGAATACATTCCGAGTCCACTCGGCCAACTGTCCTGCAATCTTTAAAAATCCTTGAATAAACCTCTAATAATACCCGTTTAATCCCAAAATGCTATGAACTTCTATATGTGTCATGATTTGCCCCTAATCCAACGTGGTCAACACCTTCTTTAGTCCCACCGATAATTTTGACTCCTAATCTACATGGCCCATAACTTCGTCTCTCGTTTTTAAAACTCACATTTCTAGAACTTCACGTATAGCTGTAATATCACGTAATGTCTGAAGTGAAACTGTCAATTCCTCGGTATGATCCTCCTTGAACCGTGAATAAATCAAGTTATCATCCATGAACACAATGATAAACTGATCCGAATGTGGTCAAAACACCTAATACATCAAACCCACGAACATGAAATAGGTGTTCGTCAACACAAATGGCATTCCTTTGAACTCGTAAGGGCCATAATGAGTCTAGATGGAAGTCTTTGGCGCATCCTCTTCACGTACTCTCAACTGATCGTACCTCAAACGTAGTTTAATCTTTAGGAAGAACAAAGCACCCTGAAGTTAACCAAATAGATCATCAATCCTCAGTAAAGAATGTTTACTCCTTAGTGTTACCTTATTTAACTCTAATAGCCCACACAAAACTATAGTGAACCATCTATTTTTTTCATAAAAGAACTAAAGTTTCCTCACAACAACGTACTAAGCCAAATGAAACCATGCATTATCATCTACTGGATTTACTATTTCAACTCCCTCATTTGAATAGGATCCCTTCGATACGTCCCCTTGGCAATTGGAGCCATACCAGGAGTCAATTTAATTCTAAAAAAATAACTCTTTCGATCTGACGGCCACCTTGAAACCTCCTAAAAAACGTGGACAAAATCTCTGAAATCCAAATAGAATCTAGTGAAACGGTAGTCCCCATCACATCTCTTCATCGACAAAATGCAAATGTTTCATTTAACCACCCTTTAGTCTATGCATAACCACTAAATACATTTCCTAACCCGGAATAGTGAAAATGATAGTCTGATCCCTACAGTCTATATGAGCCTGGTATCTCACCAATTAGTCTATATGCAAGATCACACCACAAGAGTGGGTATTTAAAAACTAACAAATGAGCCTCAAACACTATTCGAGAATATAAACATCCACATTATCATAATTTTAAAAAATATGCCTAACTATGCAGCCATTGTTAAAGATCCATTATAATGTCTAAGAAGAAAACTATGTGACATGAGTGAGTGTGTGGCGTTAACGAACAAAAATAACAGCTAAAATGTCAAAAATGTAAAACGTACCATCCACCACTTGGACCTGACTCAAGTCTTCTTATCGGGGCTATGCCATTTAATAATTTTTCCCACACGAAAGTTGGTGCTTCTAATATGCAATCGGTGATGCGAATAACATTGATACCGAATGTGGCTTCGTTACTAAATACTGCTATTATTGGCGTTAGAGAATATGTTGGAACTGTCCTTGAAGCTGCCTATAGTGGACATGCTCCAAGCCTGGATGGCCCTAAGACTGTCGTCCCCGAATTTCAAAATTGGGGAAAACCCAAAATTTCTTACCTCTTTTCTTCATATATAAAACATACTACCTCAAATGGAGTTATATTCATCTCATACTATCTTAATTGTTGGCAACTCTCTTGTCCCGACCTGAAGTGCCATCTCTTAACCTTTGTTCCCCACTTAATGACCTGGGCTGCAAGCAAAGTAACTGACTAAGCGTGCTTGGACTACCTAGGTGGTCAACCACAATAAACTGTTGTTTCCTTAAAGTAATATTGCCCTTTGGCATCTGGGACGGGCTCGTGTGCTACGGGGCTACAAAATGGAGCTACCTCATTGGCTCGGGATATACGAAAATTTCCTATTATGCAAAGTCTAAAATTTAAGATGGGCATCCTATTCATAACGAAAACATAGATGGGAGTACAAGAAAAGGCACATATTAAAGAACGTTACGTAGAAGTCTAAAAGAACCTATAACCCTCAAAGCCTAAGACCATGCTCTGATACCAACTGTAATACCCCGTGTAATTAAACACTTAGGTTGATCAATTCTAAATGTAAAATCATATGGGATAAAAAAATAATATCATTCTCAACATGAAGAGATCAAATGAAACAATAGACAAGTATTTTGAAAACGATATGGAATTCCTCAAATATTACTTATAATATCCGAAAACAAAATCTATAAACAATTTTATCTCAACAGTTATACATAAATACAACCCCAAAAGTCTTTGAATATTACAAACCATCCAAGTCTCAACACATAACTAGACATCTCAATTTAAGTTAGACTCAAAAGGATAAATGATAACATGAGGAGGTAGAGAACTATAACATCTCTGAAGATGATACCATGAGCGATGTATATCACACGTTGACTGGATCGAAAGGACATCTAAGTGTGAGGTCCAGCCTTAGAACCTGGTTTCCACAAAGGGGTGAAAACCCTAGCAAGCAACTTAGCTACGCAACTCAAAGCAATTACATGCATAGATGTTAATGTCACAGTTCAGTAATTTAATGAACGACCCAACCCATAACGTAGTCTCATAATATAGTAGAATTGTCTCATTTTAATCGGTATATAGTCATTCTCATTAACGAATCAGTAAGTAACCATCATGCTCAATAATTCATTAACACGTAAACGACATGGCCCCTTCCTCTCGGCCATCTCAAATATATGCGGTACGCCAAGTTTAAGTAATCACATGTATTAATTACAATTATTCTCATTAATCAATTATGAGCATTAATTAGTTACCACATACCGACATGTGCCCCTTTATCTCGATAATATCATAAACATTGGTACGCCAAATTTAAATAATTACATTTCATGCCCTGACGCCACCTAGTATTTGCATGGCCGAGAATTAACGTATCATAATAAACCATAAACATCACGTTTTATGCCCTAACGCCACCTGATATTCGCATGGCTGCGAATTTACATATCATAATATCGTGATGTTCTTCCACGGTACCCACCCATTTATTTCCATTTAACATGTTCAATTAATATTGACTTTTTAACACATAATTATTAACTTCGAAAAAACTACTCAAAACTCAATTACTCCCATTACCCCGACTCGATTGTACCATTTAGGTTTCATTATATATTTTTAAACAATTTCGTAAATAGATAAAAGGGATGAACATCATGCAAGTGATTCCTCATAACAAAAGCATAAAATTGAAAGTGTATAAATTTCATTAATGAATTTATATCATCACTCCTACCCGTCTCTAAAAGTCGTGCATGTGACGTCTCACCGAATTGAAATCCAAGCAAGGAACTCTCACGATGCACATAGGTTTAAATAGAGTAGTTAAGACAATTTATTTAACGTTTATTATGCGAGAGTAGGACAATAATTTAAATGTCTAAGCGTGAAGTCTTTGAATTTATCCATCACTACTTTTCAATAACCAAACCAAATCACAATACATTCATATACTCCTTCTATGATCTACATAAAAAAATGTGCATCAACAATAATAGGGTCTTAAACACGGGATCATATTGAGTTCTTACATAAAAGGGAATTTTTCGTGGGTATGTTACATCATAAGGGGTCCATTAAAGTGTATCGATTGTCGCAAGTCATTTATAATATATTTACATCGTTTAATACAACATAAATAAGGGCCTCATAACGAATCTCATCAATTTGGAACATACGTATCAAAAGTACTACTCTTAAAGCGTAAGGTACACCCATACTAAGCAAACTTACTTTCAGAACCTTTTAATTCTAAATTAAGTTTTCCTTCTCTATCTTCGTATCTCAGATTGTCAAATACTACAAATGGGGTTTACACCAAGATATCATTTTCATGTGTTGGGTTCAATAATTAATTTTCGCAAACTAATAGGCTCAAATATATTTTTAAGTGTATAACATTATTTAAATCCACCTAATATAACATAAATTAGGATTGTACAATTTCCTAAGGGTCACTAATAAATTTTAATACTTAATATTTAGTTTAGGTGATTTTAGCAAATACACACATAAGAGGAGACGAGAAAAAAGTTACTTACCTCATAAGACAAGTCCCGAGAACTCATTGAAATTTGACTTTGAAATGGCCTTTGAAATAGTTCCCGATCTTGTTTGTAAATATAAGAAACAATTGGTGAAAACTCGAATGTATAACTAGTTTAGAAACTTGGAGGTAACGGGAATAAGGGTTCGATGCCAACTATTATGAGTTGGCAAAATAAATAAAAGATGTCCGTAGTATTGTTGGCAGCTAGAAAATGCTGAGAGGGAAGGGCCCTATTTTACTATGTTTGTCGTAAATAATAAGGGGTTAACCGTGTCTTTCATTCCTCCTTATTTTCATTTCTTCCAAAATCTTCAAAATCAGTGCCTACACACCAACTAAGCAAAAAGAAAAAAAACTCGTCAGCTCCTAACTATTTTTGCGCAGCTAAAATAATACCTAAAGAACGTCAAACTTACATCTACTCATTTCCCAAATTCCAATGTCTATAATTAAAGGTCAACACTTTCTTTTCTCCTTAGGTCCCGTTTGGCAACCCAATTCCAAGGCTTGAAATTCGAATTGGCAGGCCAATTTGAATTCCACGGAATTGAAATTGGCCTTCTAATTCCAATTCCAAGAATTGGAATTGGATTGCCTAACGTACCCTTATTGATTTCATTGCCTAACAATTTGAATTGTGAGCAAAAGAAAAAGAATCCTGTAGCCATTAATGAATTCCAAAACTTTAAACTCAATTTTCTTTTATAGCAACATAGCCGATATTTTTTACTCAACACCCACCTTTATTCCCTTTTTAGTTAAACAATTAACTAACTTTCCCTTTTAAACTTTTACCTACCAACCTAAAAAATCGTGTTAACTCTTCCAAACGAAAATGGGTTTCCCCTGTTGTGCGTTGTCATTCTCTCCCTTCAGCTCTTCTCTTCTTTCACATTTACTCATCTCTGTTTAACCTACTGCAGAACATTAAGGCCTTACTCTTTAACTCTAAGCCCATTAGGGATATGGGCTTAATTAGGTTAATACAAGCATTTTCATTTTTAAAACAAAATATGACCATCTCATCAAAAGCATTAACATTTCAATTTAATTAATAACAAGGCCTTAATGACCATGACATTATTACTTAATCATTGAGTACATAATCCACATTCATTCAAATTTTTACATAAAAATGTAACACAATATCTCATGAAAATGTGATACCACCTCTTTAATTAATAATTCAACAAACATTAATTATATTAATCCAATCAAATACGTTAGTTAATAAAATTTATATTTTACGTCTTTAATTTTATGAATATTTTCAATTTAACATAATGGTCACTAAATCACTTAGAATTTTCACAAAATTTGATTAATTACTTAGATTATTATGACATAAACTCTAAAAATTACACGGGGTATTACATAACATACGAACCTTTTATCCTTTGGGAAGTGAAACACTGGACTTACATGCTTAGGAATAAGGTTTATTCCTTTCATCTTAAACGAACGTGATCCACTCTGGTCGAAGAATGCCAAATGCCTTTGTCAACGCTGACCCTATCCATCTCTCTAGTCAACATGACGTCGTGACCAACATAACACATAGGTTTCTATCTATTTTATCATACCCTGATCATATCCAAAACATCTCCTTAAATCGTGCCCAAATAAGCAAAACATTCACCTTATTAAACATGATCCTCCCATAGTGGGTATGCCCCCACCGATTTCCCAATTTTCATCCCATGAACCTTAGATACTCACAAGGATGGCCAATAAGTCTTCACGCTAGGAGAACTATAATTATTAAAAACCCTAAGGCATCACAACAAATCAATTTCTATTCCCAAATATGCCACACGTAATAAGTCCTAGGGATACTATAAGGACTTCCTTAAATTATACTCACACCGAAATCGCCTCGCGCTCATCCATTACTTAGTCCGTTAGAATATTTGGAAATAAATGTTATTTCCCTTTTATTTGAAACTCTGGCATAGGTCTAACGTATGACCCTCCCCTAGAGACCCAATAAAGGTTTGAAGACTTCCTTGTAAATGGCTGATGTCATGTACTTCGCATCAAATCACAAGCTGGCACTACTTAGGATTCTGGTAGGATATGGGACGTCGTATATAACCTATAAGCCTATAAGTCCACACTATCGATTTCATAAGGGATCTTATTCCTAAATTTCATATCATGTTCTCCAAAATCACATCATGGAAGACTATCTAGGGTTCGATCCTATGTCACTTCGATTTATTCTTGTTACACATGCAACGTGCTTAAAATCAATGGATAATAACCCACTTTTTGGCTTATAATATACATGCATCAATTGTAAAATCAATGGATAGTAACCCACCTTTTGGCTTATAATATACATGCATCAATTGAAAATTTCTAAGGCGCTCTCCTACAATGACAGTATTCAATCAACTAAGTCCTAAGTACACATCCACAAGTAATAACTAACGCAGGTCTACATGCCTGCCGAATTTACCTAATACTCACGACATGACACTACCCCAAGGATCAAGTTCACCTAATCACATCACCTTTATTAACTACCTATAAGTACCTAACCAAGGAACCCAATGCATCCTTATCATAAAATCAATACCGCTTAGACATGACACTCTAGTCACTTAACCTCCATAGTTGACATTAATCAACTCATGTCTCTAATTCAATGGACGTTATTCATCTTTATTAACATCTCACTAGGCCTTTCACGTCATCAAGGGTTGACACAAAGGCAACTCACACTATATAATGTAGTGTCACCACTCTTGGCCTAGGCAAACACTAGCACATCACTAACACGTCTACATCATAAGTGCCAATAACTATTACTTGCACTAACTAGGCCACTAGAAACATTGTCAAGAACTATTACTTGTCTACATCATAAGTGCCAATAACTATTACTCGCACTAACTTGCCCGTCATGCTAATATCCTTGAATTCATTGTTAAGAACACGAACTGAAACAATCACTTGTCTAGTGTGACCACCCTAAAGCCAATAATGACGTTAAAGATCCACTACCGACCTATCAACGTCACTCCCGAAAGGAACCTTGAACCTAGAGCTCTGATACCATTTGTAACGCCCCCGTCCATATTTATGGGTTACTTATGGGTCAACCATGTCCGACCCGAACATTAGGTGTGAAGTGCAATGAGGCAACTTAAATATTATCTCTCGTCCAATTTTATTTACTTAGTGTTCCACTTTTTTAGCATACGATTCTAATTTACATCAAACAATGTGAGGAAATCGTGGGAGTCATCCCCAAAATCCAAGAATATAGAGCTAATAACGTAAAATAAAAAAGATACTTACCTGTATAACACTCTCAAAATATGGAACCACGCACAACCTGTCATAAAAAAGAAGAGGGAGTGAGCCGAATGCCCCGTGGTAAATACAATAATGCGTATAGAATCGAACGACATAAAGAGACTATAACATGTTATACCTATTTGCACAAGCAATTACCTTATCTATATACATATACTTATATTAATGCATGAAACTATTTTATTCCAAAAACATTAATATTCCAATCAAATCTTAATAATCTTATAAAGAACCCCTTTTATTTGACTTAACATTTAATCCCCGATTTGACTCACCTGGTTAAATACTTTAAAAAAATACTCTTTGTTTGGGTAAAATAACTTCTTTCACAGAAATTATCCATTTACTCGCACCAAATTCAGCTTAGCATTTTCCTTGAGAATCACCTTTCAACACACACACGCGCCGTGTTAGAAAATATTTATTTTTTCATTGAAAACCTTCAAAAACACACTCTTGTCTTAATTATGGGTTCAACCTCATTAGGTTTCTTAATTACCCATTTAATCACTTCACTTTACCATTTCTTTTATTTCATGGACATTGGCTAATTTCTTACATTAGTTATCCACATTATCTTTTAACCGAAACATGTATTAATTTCATTCAACTTAGATTGTCCTTTCTTACATGTACCACACAACCAATTTATTTACATGTTCCATTTTTCTACTTATCTTTTCTCAAAATCCTCCAAATTACTGTGTACTTTAATGGGTTCCACATCGCCGGCTACGCTATTGTATGTTGTGGCTAGTGTTTTTGGGTCTTTCACCCTATGGACCGAGGACTTTCTTAATTATTTTCACGTCTCATCTGATTACATATTAATATGTTTTAACATTTTTCAAGTGTCCACATTATTCCATTTTTTCCCAGCTGAAGCCAAAAACCTGGGACTTCACCCCTCCTTGTGTTACACTTAAAAAAATCACCATTTCTTATCATTTATATACTTGCGTTGGTTTTATCCCAAAAATCACATTTGTTTATGGCCCTTTGTGTACACCATTTCCAACATTTTTATTTCATAAAAATATTCCACTTTACTTAATATTACCATTTTACCCATGTATTTACAAACTTGAACTTTTCTCAATTTTCACAAGTGTTATTTCTTAAAAATATTATTAAGTTATGCGTACCAACTACTTGAATATTTTACTACTTAAAAATTATTTTTCACTTTGGAGTTAACAAACCTTTCCACTTGGAACTCTCTTTATTTTATTACTTTCTTTATCTATGAAATCATTACGCATTTTGAAGACTACTTTACAAGAAAAATATCATTTTCCTTCATTAACACATATAGTCTTGAAAACATATAGTTATCATATTTTCCACATTTACCAACACACTATAAGGGCTAAATTTCAGTTTTCTTTATTTCATGTTAAAACTCATTAAAACCTTGAGGAATTTTTTTTATATGCTCATCATCAAAACACTATAAGTTTATACACATGCGAAGAGGTTTTTTAAGTCAAAAATCCAAAGTAATGAGTTCAACACATGATTTGTTGAAGGGATTTCAAATTACTTACAAAAAGATTCTTTTCAAGATTAAAAGGGAATTTTTGTTCTTCACACTTGAATAAATGTCAAATTTCACAAAAAATCGATTCTCCCAAGAAAACTTTAAGACTTTGTTCACAAAATATTTCAATGAGATAAATTTCCTTTCGAAAACATTTTTATTTCGTAAAATATTTAACCCTAAGTTTTTTTGAGAATGTAACATTTTCTCTAAAATTTGGAACCCTTTCAAAAACCATTTTACACAAATCATGAGAATTAGCTTTCTTACAACTAAGGTTCTAAAAAACACGGGGCGTGATTGAGGCGTGGAGGCCAAGCCTTAAGCCTTAGAAGCCTAGGCGGGCCTAGGCGTGAAAAGGCGTTTAGGCCTTCTTAATATATTTTAATATTTTTTAACCATAACAAGGTTATTAAAATACAAAATTGCACATATCATAAAAATATGTCTGAATATACGCAAATTAAAATACTATTTGATAATTTTGGATGAGATAATGGTCCGGTTTGTAAACAAATTCTTTAAAAGGCAACATCGTTTCACTAAAGCATTATTGTTTTTAGAAAAAAGTGCGCCATAAGGTTTTTACCAAGAATAAGGCGTGAAAAGCGTAAGGCGAGGCGTTTCTCCCAAGCCTTAAGCCTAGGCGGGTTTTTTTAGAACAGAACTTACAACATACATGCATTCTACTCTTAAACTCTATAAGATCAAATACTAAGGAAATAAAGTTCTTAAATATAAAGAGTATAGTTTTCCACCTCAAGGCAGCTTCAACAACGGTGGATGAAATGTAGAAGAAGATGGAAAACCCCCAACTCCTAAGGTGTCCTTAAAGAGGTTGCCTAGCTCCATTAAGCTTGCTTCTTGAAAGCACCTTAAATTATTCTATTTTTCTCCTTCAAAACCCGCAAAAATATCTCCATTAATATATGTATTTCCTAAAAAATGATATAGATGGGTTTTATGGGCTTAAATATGGTGGAAAGGGGTTAAAGTATGGTGGTTTATGGTTGAGGGGTGGTGGTGCTCGCATGGTTGAAGGTTGTTTATGGAGAGATAGATCTCGAGAGCCAGAGAGAGAGAGAGAAAATCTTGTTGTAGATGGGTTAAAATAACCCAAACATCACTTAAATACCCCAAAGCCCTTGGGGGTTAAATTCGTAAAATGCCCAAGAACACATGCCCTGAGTTGATCTGTTATTGTGGGAGCTTGAGATGTGTCTTAATCCAATGATCGAGAATTTCACACCACTTTCCAAATCTGCAGAAACTAATTTTTACAATATCGTTCTAATGAGAATGGATATCGTTCGAACGAGAACTACCATATCATTCGAATAAAATTTTATCTCACTTCGACGAGAAGTAAATCTCTTTCCAACATACTTCGATCAAGGTTTTAATGAAATTAGGTTTCCAAACAGAGGTGAGTCTTTAGAAGGTCGTTTGAAGACCATTCAAACGAGATTTGAATCTCGTTCGAACGAATTTAGATATCATTCGAACAACCCTAATTTTCCCAAATTTATTTTAAGATCATTCAAAATCCAACCAAGTGCACTAAGTCTATTATATTATCCAAATTTGACCCATAGTTCATCTTTCAAACTCGAAAGCTTAATTGGATCATATAAAGGCACCGAATTACACTACTACGATTAAAATCATGAGGGCGGGTGTGACATACATATAATAGATAATGAATAATTGAAATAACTTGATCTCATGAAATGAATGCTAACACCTATGTTGAGAATGTCGAGTTATTCACTGTATAGACTTCTCATTCACAAAAAAATTTAAAAAGGGGTCAAATGGGGTTTTAGGTGATGGATGATGGGTAAGATAAATCGTAGATGGATGATAGGAAGTCATAAAGTTTTGAGAAGAGTGAATTACAATTTGAACGACTAATATCTTCATTTAATAAATGTTGATCACATGCTTTTTCTGGCTTTTTTCTTATTTTCTTATTTTTTCATTTTAATTTATGTGTGTGTGTGTGTGTGTGTATATATATATATATATATATATATATATATATATATATATATATATATATATATATATATATATATATAGAGAGAGAGAGAGAGAGAGAGAGAGAGAGAGAGAGAGAGAGATCTTGCATTTTGAATTTCAAACACTCTTTTTCTAATGATGGGAATTGGGATATATATATGGTGTGGAGGAGTATATATGTGGATGGGTGGTAATATGGGAAAATAAATGGTATTGCATTTGGAATTTCAAACACTCTTTTTTTAATGATGGGAATTGGGATATATGGATGGTGTGGAGGAATATATATATGTGGATGGGTGGAAATATGGGAAAATAAACGGTAATATATGGACATGGTAAATATATAGATGAAATGGGGTAAATGTTTAGAGCTCAGAACAAACTACAAGACACGTGTTCCTTACAACTAAAAAATGATGCAATTCTCAGTGATTATGCAAAAAAAAAAAGAATAATTAGAACGTGCAACGATTTAATGCGGTAGACAAAGAAGGTTGAGTCAAAATGTAACTCAGAGATTGTGTATAAGCCAACAAAATAATGAAAAAAAATCCAAATTCACAATTTTATGTCTCTATTGTTGATCCTTTAAGGTTCTCTTGAGAACTTCTACATGCTTGAACTTTTGATCGTAATGATGTGATAAGTGAGCTAAACTTTGTAGTGTAGGAATTCATAGTGCAATATGCCTTAGGTTGTATTACTTAAGCTTCTAAGATAAAAGTATGACTTTAACTTCAAGCAACAGTATTCCGAACCTCTAAAAAAATTGATGATGGATAAATCACGTCAACGATGAGATACGAACTATATAAAAAGAGTTCAAAATGGTTGCTTTTTGATAGAAATGTCAAAATAGGCCCACCCCTAAACAAAATAGAACATCTCCCTCGATGTTATAACAATATTTTAAATTGAAACACAAAGTAAGATTGATTTTACCATAGTTAACTGTTAATGAAACTGTACCGCAGGATGTATCTATGCAAAAAATTGAATAAGTGTTATGAGACAAAATATAAAAATAAATAAAACATATATAAACATATGGGGAAGACTAAAAAATTAACCCTAAACATGTTAACACTCATAATAAGAAACAATACACAACGGGATACTGTCAGATAGAGTTAAGTTTAATGTATTTAGCCATACCGAACAAAACCCACCCATAAAGAAGATATAAATATCAATACATAAGGATGGGAGAGAGAAAAGAGGGTGGTAACTACCCCTAAATAAGACTGAAAAGGAAGTCTTCGTAAATCCTATCAACAAGGTCAACCGCTTCAATTTGAGTGGAGCTAAACTCCTAGAAAGGTTTCAAATGTTGATCATTAATTTGAAAGAGGATACCATCCTTTTGATTATCAATGCCTATGGCAAAATAAAGTGTGTCACACTCAATAATAAATGGATCTATCCACCTAGTTTTGAGTTCCCCATGGAAGAAATGATGACGAGAATTGTATAACAAGACTTTGTGAACATGGTTGAATTATTTTCTCATGATGTTTTGGTCATGGATACATTTCAATTTGTCCTTGTATTTTTTATGAAAATCATAGGAATCATTTCTCAACTCTTCAAATTCGTTGAGTTGAAGCTTCTTATGCACTCGTGCCTCATCAAGATTAAAATTAAGGGCTTTGATAGCCCAGTATGCATCAAGTTCAATCATAATAGATACATGACCAAGATTGTTGAAAACCAAACAAGAAGGAGACATACCAATCAGAGTCTTTTAAGTGGTATGGTACGACCATAATGAGTCATTCAAGCATAAGGACTAATCTTTCTTATTAAGATTAGTCTTCTTTTTGAGGATTTTCTTAATTTCTCAGTTAGAAACCTCAACTTGACCACTCGTCTGAGGGTGATAAGAGAGAATAACCTTGTGGGTAACACCATACTTTTTGGCAAGGTGTTTAAAGACTTCATGTTAAAAATGATACACCATCACTAATAATAGCTTTAGGGGTACCGAAATAGGAAAATATATACTTATTAAGAACGTTGACCATAACTCGATGGTCATTAGTTAGATAAGATATTTCTTATATCCATTAAGATACATAATCAATTGTAATAAGGATATATTAGAAAATGTGATAAAAGGGTAATGGGACCATGATATCGATACCACACACATAAAAGACTTGAATGAAAATGATGGGTGTGAATGGCATCATATCCCTTCAAGATAATGCCCGGAGTGTTGGTATTTGCCACAATCATGGAAATATTATTGTGCATCTCAAAAAAAGTGTGGGATAATAATATGATTGCAAAATCTTTGTGGTGGTACTTTTAAAGTTATAGTGGCTCCCATAAGCACTATCATGACAACGGGATAAAATGTTGAGTTATTCACTCTCAAGAACACAATAATAAGTGAATTAATGAGGAAAATATTTAAAAAGGTATGGGTTATCCCAAAAGTAATACTTTAGAATTTCCATGATTATGAATCTTTCTTATTTTGACCAATGATTGGGTATTTGGTCAATAGTGAGGAAATTCACAAAGTGAGTATACCATGGCGAGGTAGAGATAACAAAGAGTTTCTCAACATGAATGGACTTAGAAATGGACAGATGATCCTTTTAGGATGAAACATTAAAGTGGGAGAGATTATCCTCCACAACATTATCAGATATAACTTTGTCATTAATTTCAATTGTAATATCCCGCCCCATCAAATTAATTAAATTATATGTTAAGTATAATTAAGGAGGAGTTAATTATAATTATGCAAGAATTATGGGTGATAAGTTGGATAAAAATAAAAAGAAGAAGAAACAAAATCGTTCAAATGACATGGGTTTGTCATTTGAATGCCAGTGCACAGGTCGCGAGATATAGGGCATCTAATGACCTGCTACTAGTTTATAATAGCAGGGCGCGCAAAGGGTCGCGCGATACATAGATATATCGACATTAGATGTCGTTCTAACGACATAGGTGTGTCGTTCGAACGACGTTATTCGAGTTTTTCGATCTAATTATCCTTGTGTGATGTCATAATTTGGAGCGTTGATTTTGTGTGCAATCAAGCCTAGATCATCCCAGAAAGGGAAAAATAGGATTTTTGGTATTAAAAGAGGTTGTATAAGGTGTTGTTTGGGTGTGTTTGGGTTTATTATTGTTGGGAGAAAATGGAAGAAGGAAAGAGAGAGTGAAAGAGAAAGAGGGAGGTGGGGAGTCTTCCACCATAACCCACCGCCAAGACACCACTTCTCCACCCTGCACCAATCATAAACCACCATTTTTAGGGTGTATTGCACCATATTTGAACCAAAAACACCCATTTACACCATGGACAAAGAAGAGCTACAGATTTTGGGAAGAGTATTGGGGGATTTTATAGAAGAAAAAGGTGGCTTTTAATGGGGTTGAATGGAGTTCTTAGCTTGGATCTTTAGAGGATTCATTGGTAACCCCTTGAGGCCACCTTTGGAGGTGGAGGTTTCTCCTCATACACTAACACCACCATTAAAGCCATTACAAGCGGATAAACCTTACTCTTAGTGTAATAGTTTATTTTGCATATTGTAGTCTTGTAGTTAGACTATTTGAGTAGGGTGTATTTAATTAAATAGTATAATTATTGTGTAGAAAAAAATAAAAAAATTTATGAAATGAAAATGTTAGAAAAATATCATTTTGTTAAAAATAAAGAAAAAGTAAATATTTCAAGGTTTGTAATAAGTAAAAGTTGATTTTTTATGAAAATGGTGTATTTTCTAGAAATCTTGATGAAAACATTTTATGAAATTAAATATTTGAAGATGATGGTGTGTTTCGGTAAACATTGATGAAATAATATTATTGCAAAAATGAAAGTTTTATGGAAAATGGACATTTGTTGAGGTTGAAGAAATAAAAATGTCTTTTGTGCTTTAAAAATATATTTTTTAAAGTATAAATATTTTCCATGATGATAAAAATGTTTAAACTTTGTAGTAGGATTTTTGGGTTAAAAATCCATCTTCTCATGCATATAAACTTGTAGTATTTTGATATTAAATGTATAAACAAGTTTAGAGAAGATTTTGTTTGGTTTAAACATAAAATAGGAAAAGTTAGAAATTAGTCTTCAAAGTGTGTGAAATTGAGACTCAAAGATGTAATGAACATGGGATTATAAAACTACACATGTTAATAAAAAAAATGGTATTTTCTTATAAAAATACTCTTAAGTATAAATGGATTTATAGAATAAAGAAGTAAAGAAATGTGTGTTTGAAAAAGGGTTGATAAAAGTATTCATTAAGTGTTAATGGGTAATCATCGAAAGGTTAGAGTGTAACTTAGTAATGTTGAAAGGATTAAGACTTATGGAATCAAAAAAGGATTCAAGGTGTAAAAGTGTTTCCAATTAAGAAAGTTATTACTCCAAGTGTAAAAATGTGTTAAAGTGTTAAAATACTTAAGAAGTTGGTATGAATAACTTAATAGTATTTGATGAAATTAACACTTGAGAAATGGAGTAAAGGGTTACTTGGGAAACAAAGGCGTAAAATGATAATTTTACTTAAAGTGGAATATTTTTATGAATAAGAATGTTGAAACAGGTGTTACAGAAAGTGGTCCTAAATAAATATGATTTTGAAATAAAAATCAAGGTTAAAGTGTAGAGGACATTAAATGGTAAATTTCAAAGTGTAACACGAGATGGGGCGGTAAATTTCGTGTTTGGCTTCACTCGGGTAAAAATAAAAGTGGAATAATGTGGACATTTGTAAAATGTTAAAACACATAAAAGGGAATGGATTGCACCGAAATAAATCAATAAGGTCCCGAGCCCTTCGCTGAAAAGTCCTAAATCACTAGCCAGAGCATATGGTGCTCGTAGGCGGCGGTGTGGAGCCCGTGGAAGTATGAGGTATAGGAAGATTTTAAGAAAAGATAAAGGAAATTTGAAACATGTCAAGAAATGGATTGTGTGGTAAATTGTGTTAATACAACCTAACTTGAATGATTATAATTAATGTTTCGATAAAGTTGGAATGGACAAGTTAATGCGTAAGTCTACTAGTGTCCATAAGATAAAGAAAAATTGATAAAAAATAGGATAAATGGGCAGTTAAGCAACCTAAAAGGCTAAACGTATATTTAACACAAGAATGTGTTATAAAGAATTTTTCAAGGATTAAATAAGTATATATTAAAAATATTTTTGAATGAAAAATATGTATTTTCTAACACGGTGAATGCGTGTGTTGAAATGGTGATTTTCAATGGAAATACTAAAGTGTATTGGAATGAATAAAATTGTTAAATTTTGGTAAGGGAATACGTTTAGATAAAATAAATGTAATGGTTCCAAGTGTTGACCAGGTGTGTTAAATAAAGTGAGAATGTTAAGTATGAATAAAGAAAGCCTTTAATAAGTATAAGGTAAATTAATCTGGCAAGTAAGGTTTTCAAAGGTAAACGGTTAATATATTGGAACATGTTTTCTTAAAGGTATACATATATAGATATATACATATTTTTTTATGCACGTGGTTGTAGCGTGTGAGTATTCCTTTCTGTCATTCGTTTTTTTATTGCTTATATAAATCCCATTGGGCATAGGCTCATACCCTCACTTTGTTACGGTAGGTTGGGAGCGATTTCGTATTTTGAGGGCGTTATATAGGTAAGTATATTTTATTTATATTTACGTTAATAACTATGTTTACTTGGACTTGGGGTGCTCCCCATGGGTCCCTCCTCTAGTTTATCTTGAAATAGAATCGAATGCTAACAAGTGAAGTGGTAACTAAAATAAAACTGGACTAACAAAAATATATAGGTTGTTCCATTGCACTTCACACCAAACGCTCGAGTCAAATTGGGTTGACCCATAAGTAACCCATAAATCTGGGTCGGTATTACATCAATGTTGTGCTCTTGGAGTAAGTGAATCCATTGTTCAATGATAGTTTAGAATCCTTCTTATCAAGAAGGTGACAAATAGCAACACGGTCAGTGTACACTATGATAGGGGGACCAAGGAAATAAGACCAAAAATTATTAAGGGAAAAAATTATCGCTAACAACTCTTTTTCGGTGGTCTTCAAATTCTGTTGAGCATCATGGAGGATTCTTCTAGAATAATAGTTGATATGAGGGCTCTTGTTAACCGTCTAACCTAGCACAACCCCTAGGAAAAAAATAAGAAACATCGCCCATGATCTCAAAAGGGATAAACCAATTAGGAGGTTGAATGATTCGAGCAAAACTGAGCTCATCATTAAGGCTCTCAAAGAAGTGACACATGTGTTATCAAATAAAAATGGTCCATCTTTTGATAAAAGGGTTGTTAAAGGTAAGAAAATTTTGTATAACTCCTTAATGAAGCCTCGGTAGAAACTCGTATGTACTAAGAACGATTAGATGTTCTTAACAAACTTAATAATGGGAAAAGTGGAAATAAAATTAATTTTGGCTTTATAACCTTCAATACCGGAACTGTAGACAACAGGACTTAAAACAATGCCCTTTTTACCCAAAAAAATGACATTTTTCCCAATTGCGAACCAATTTCTTCTCTTAACATTTCTCGGAGGACCTTACTAAGGTGAGACAAACATTAATGAAAATATGATCCAAAGACGGAGAAATAGTTCATAAATACCTAAATAAAATGATCCATCATGTCACTAAAGATACTAGTCATACATATTTGAAATTTCATAGGTGTATTGCCAAGGCCAAATGGAATGGGAGAGTAAACAAATGTGCCAAAGAGACATCTAAAGGTAGTTTTTTCTTGGTCTTAAAGGGAAATGGGTTTTTTTTTTTGTATCTCAAATATCTGAAATGATATAGTAGTTGGCATGTCCCACTAAACGTTCAAGAATTTGATCGATGATTGGGAGAGAAAAATTATATTTTCGAGCGATATTATAGCTCTTTAAAAATCAAAACAAACATGACAACCAATTATCACATGATTTGGATAAATATCATTATCATAATTCTTCACGACGATGATGTAGTACTTTTTCGGCATACCATGAATTGGACTAACCTTTGGCTGTAAAAAATTGGGTAAATGAAAAACGCATTGAGAAAATTGAGAATTTTAGCTCGTACAACCGTGACACCCGCTTACTTTAATTCTGGGTGATCATTCTATTATTAAATTAAACCGGAATCATTAATGGTTTCCGTCTTAGCATCACTGTCGAAAACTTTTTATTTACTAATCACCTATGTCAAAATAAATTGGTGTCAATTTTATCTTTTGTTATTAACACATGCAACAATAATTTAAACGAATTAAACCATTCCCACATGAATATAGTCTAAACAGTCACATGACACATATGAATAATTAAATAAGGGAGACTCACTAAACCATCGGTTCTATAAGCATAAAATCCAACCATAATATGAAATAAGTTAATAAAATATGAATACATTCTTCTACATAACTGGAATAAACAACAAGTCTGAAGGCAACACACCCAGATGAACTGATAGATAACTGATAATGAAAACTCCTATCTAGAGAGAATAAGCTGAAGCATCTAAGAAATATCATGTGAGCCTCCACAATGCTGGAGCTACGTGTCACTGGATAGGATCTCTAAGATGGGCGTCCCTGTCGCTGAAAACCAAAAATATTTTGAAAAACTATTTTGACACGGGTCAGAGCCTAAGTAAACATTTTGAAAATATTGAGCAAGTATTTAAATCAAAATGTAAATCAGTTATTTATTACACATGTATTATTCGCATATACTCACTTGTGATCCTCACCTCTTAACTAATGTGGACGCCTAACGTATTCTTCCTAACTAACATTCCCTGCACAACTAGCTAAGGTATCTGACTACTCTCGATAGTATAAATCTCAAGTATATTCCCATACTATACGTTTATATGGTCTCAATAGTAAATTATCTGTTCTCATTTTATTATTGAGTCAATAATTTAAGTTTCACAACTTAATTTCCTTTTTATATATTCGTGATCTAACCATTATACTATTTCACATAAGTAGATATATTACACGAGTATATATATCCATCACACATATAATATATACATAAAATAGCATCCCGGAATGGCCCCTTGTGATGCTATCATACTCTATTATCATGTTCTTCTCATACTCAAATAAGGACTAATAGTTCGATATGTCTCCTCGAACCCAAAATAAATCAATACAAAAGTGGAGGCGAGCATGGTTCTAATCCTCTGGGATACGCACAAGCCTAATGTATGAAAACGACCTGCGAATCCTTCTAATACACGTCACATAGTGGACCGCCCTAAGTTCCATGCTTTGGAGGACTAATCCAGACCTCATTGGAATCGTCAAGGTGGGATCACCCTCTACACGTAAACCTCTTGATAGCAGGCAACATAGGTATGTTCACTCATATAATCGAATCGTATCTATAGGTGTTCACACAACCCATTTATATTTTACTCAGTAAGTATACATAAAATCCAATTTCTTTTACTCACTCGTATATTCAACGTAACCAATTTTCAATTAGACTTCCCGTTTCGTATAATTTCGAGTATCACTCACTCCTCTAATAGTCTTAACCACCCGTTCTGAGATCCTTACTTATTCCCATAATACCCTATTGCTTATAAATGTAAATTCACTCATACTTACGTAATTTGTTTCGAATTTGTTTTATTTATTAATTAAGGACATTTTGTCAATTATTCCAATTCTTAACTCATCTCAACTTATATAAACTTAATCCACACTCTAGGACTACTGAAATTTTTATATCCCATCCATAAGTTAAAAATGTCCCTAAAATTTCCTCATGAATTATAAACAATTTTTTGTGTTTTAAATAAAATTCAATTCTGGGCAAACCGAATCGATTCACCTCGTGGCTGAATCGATTCGCCTTGTCGAATCAATTCTTCCTTGGATTAAATCGATTTGAAATGTAGCAGGTACCTCATTCTTTTCATAGTTGTTATGAATTTCTACTCTATCCAAATCCTCAAACATTCATATGAACACCCCAATTTATAAATTAACATAACTATACATCAAAGATATATCTACGGATCATTTCTAATGTAAATGATGAATAGAATTATTATAATTTCATCATATAATCAGATTTAACACCTCATGATCATAAATCCTATAGTTTTGTGTTCTTCATAGAAATTCACCAAAACCTAGATTTAATCCATGATTCAACTCCCAAAAGTTCTTGATTTTATTTTGTCCATGTAATTTGATTTATACTACATCAAATATTATTCTTAATTATAATTTTCTCATCAAATTATAAATATAACACGAATTGTCCTTAATATCAAATTCCTACTCTAAATGGATATGATAATCAATAAAAATTGCAAGATAAATACTTGCCTTATATTGAATTGATTTGATTTGATCCTCTTTGATGAATCTTATCTTCTAATCCTTCCTCTACTAGTAATTTTGATGCTAAATTGAGTTTAAATTCTCCCAAAACCCTTCCTTGATCTTCAAGAAAATTTTTCATCTCCTCTCTAATGGCCTCCACTTGCTTTCTAATCTCTTTACCCTAGCTTCTAATTACCACAACAATATATAGAACTAAAATCTTAAAATTCCCCTAACCGTAGGTTATAAAATGACTAAACACCTTCTCGAGTTATCAATTATGTCTAAAACTATCCCAGGGTCCAAACTACATACCCGGGTATATTATTTTGACTGTTTCGACCCTTTGTGACTCAATTGTAACCTCAAAATCATGATCCGAGTTACCCATAATTTTTTTTCTACCTCTACCATATTTAGTCCGCTCACGACATCCGATTAAGATCTCATACTGTCACGTCACTGTATAATTACTACCCACTTAGTAATTTTTTTCAATAATCATTCATCATTTCTCTCCGATTAATAATTTAGTCAACCCATCATATGTCTATTAAATTACGTCACACATGTAATTTAATTTTCAACAAATTTAATTCAGTTTTAATTCTTTAAAAATACGGGTTGTTACATATTTCTCCCCTTATAAGGAAATTTCGTCCTCAAAATTCAGACGTACCTGCGGTAAATAACTCTGGATATTGCTCACACATGTCATCCTCTCGCTCCCATATCAATTCGTTTGCATTATGGGGTTCCTACTGAACTCTAACCTAGGGTACCACATTTGATCATAGTTTGCTCTCAGTATGATCAAGTATCGCCACTGATCTCTCCTCATATGAGATGTCAGGCTGCAAATCCATCTCCTCTAGTGGAACATGCCAAAAATCTCTTTCACTCTACCAATATTTCTTCAGCGATGACACGTGAAACACGTCATGAATTCGCTGAAGATGTTCTGGTAATCCCAATCTATAACTACTGGTCCCACACTTTCAATGATCGAAAATGGTCCCACATATCTCGGTGCCAATTTCCTTTTCTTGCCAAATCTCATCACTCCTTTTATAGAGACACTCGTACCAATACCTAATCGCCAACCTTAAAATCAATATGTCTTATGTATGCATCTGCGCAACTCTTTTGCATATCTTGAGCTATCCGAATACGTCCCCGAATCATCTCAATCTTAGTAGTGGTGTCCTGGATCATCTCTGGTCCCAACGGTTTATTATCCCCTGCCTCTAACTAATAAGTAGGCAAACGACAATATTGACCGTGCAATTCCTCGAATGGTGCCACGCCGATAGTAAATTAATAGGAGTTATTATATGCAAACTCCACCAAAGGAATATACTACTCCCATTTGCCCCAAATATTGAGTATACACATTAGCAGCATATTCTCAAGCATTTGATTAACCCTCTCAGTCTGCCCATTTGTCTATGGGTGATACGCTGTAATCAATGGTAAATCTGTCATCATCACCTCCTGGAAACTCTGACAAAAATGGGATATAAATATCTTATCCCATCCGAACACAATATTTAGCAAAACCCCATGTAACCTTACTATCTCAGTGATAAATAATTGTGCATACTGTTTTGTCTGAAAATCAGTACGAACTGGAAGAAAATGAGCCACCTTGGTCAACCGATCCACTATTACCCATATAAAATCATGACTACGCTGTGATAATGAAAACCTAGTGATAAAATCCATGGAGATACTCTCCCATATCCACACGAGAATTTCCAATGGCTATAACATCCCTGCCGATCTCTGATGGTCTACCTTCACTAGATGGCCAGTAGCACATTTTGAGACAAACTTTGCTATATCATGTTTCATCCTTAACAACTAATATTATATGTGCATATCCTGGTACATTTTATCCCCACCAGGATGTACGACAAACTGGGCTCCGTGAGCCTCTGACATCACTGCATGCTGCAAATCACCATCCTCTGGAATGACGAGTCTTCCATTAAAATGTAAACCACCCACCCAACTAATAGAGTACTATCTGCCCCATCAGCTAATAGCTGTCAAACTCTATCTTGGGAATAAGGATCCTTTGTCTATGCTTCCACTACCCTCATAACAATATCGGGCGTGACAGCTAATACGAACATACAAACTATAGAAATTTCATCATCATGCTAAAGCTCTATCCACTTTGCTTTCCAAATCGCTGCTAGCTCACTTACTGGTCTTTGGCTGAACGTGTCAGCTACCACGCTAGCCTTCCCAGGATGATACTGAATATCAAACTGGTAATCCTTCACGAACTCCAACCACCTGTTCAGTCTCATGTTCAAGTCCTTTTGTGTGAACATATACTGAAGCGATTTATGGTCCATGAATAAAGTAAACTGCTCACCCAACAAATAGTGCCTCCAGATCCTCAAGGCAAATACGACAGTGGCTAACTCCAAATCATGTATGGGGTAATTCTTTTCATGGATCTTAAGCTTGCGTGATTCATACACTATATCCCTATCATCTTGCTATAGTACACCCCTAAGTCCCTGCAAGGATGCATCAGTGTAATCACAAGATGCCACTCCCCCCTTAGGTAGTGCTAGTACGAGTGTTGAGTTCAATTTGTCCTTTAGCTCATCAAAAGATAACTGATAATGGTTATCCCAAACAAACAACACCCCTTTACGAGTTAAGTTTGGCAGTGGACCCACAATCTTCTAAAGACCCTTAACAAATCTCCGCTAATATCCTGCCAATCCCAGAAAGATGCATACCTCGATCGATGTCGTGGACTGTCCCCACTCCCTCACCGCTGAGACCTTACTCGGATCAACAACAATACCCTTCTCACACACTATGTGCCCCAAAATCTGTAAATCTCGAAGCTAGAATCCACATTTGCTAAACTTTTCATACAACTGATGTTCTCGAAGTGTCTGGAAGACCTTTCGTAAGTGCTCGACATGCTCATCCTCCAAACGAGAGTAAACTAGAATATCGTCGATAAACATAATCACAAAATCATCAAGGAATTCTCGAAAAACACAGTTCATCAGATCCATAAACACTATTGGTGCATTGGTGAGTTCGAATGTCATCACTCTAAACTCATAGGACCCATATTGTATAAGAAAAGCAGTCTTAGGAACGTCCTCCTCCCTGACGCGTAACTGATGATAACTGGACCACAACCGAATCTTGGAAAAGTAAGTTGCTCCCCTTAGCTGGTCGAATATATCATCAATACGAGGTTGTGGATATTTATTTTGAATCGTGACCTTATTCAACTCTGTGTAGTCAATACTCAATCGAAGAGACACATGCTTCTTCTTAATAAACAACACCAGTGCACCCCACGGTGAAGTACTCCGTCAGATAAAACCCTTCCCCAAGAGCTGCTGAATCTATTCTTTCAACTCACGTATCTCAGATGGGACCATACGATAGGGTTCTTGAGCTATAAGGTTCATACTCAGTGTTAGATCAATAACAAAATCAATTTCCCGGCTAGGTGGCAATTCGGGTATATCCTGGAAGACATCATATAATTCCCTCATAACTGGAATTGAGTCTAATGAAGCTACCACCTCCTGTGAGGTATCCTCCTCAATGTAATGTAAATGAGTTCTCGACCCTCTTTCAGGAAGAGACATTGCCACTAAGAACATCTCCTGTCATGGTATCGCAAATACAATAGTCCACCTGTAAAAATCTACCATCACCCGATACCCCGCTAACCAATCCATCCCCAAGATAACATCATTTCCCTTTATATCAAATCCAAAAAAGTCGAAAGATAAACATAATTTACCCACCTTGATATCCACACCTCTACAAATCGAATGTATAAGTGACCCATTACCCATCGGCGAATCTACACACATAAGAAGACTACCAGTTGTCTCTAATAGGTTGACAGCTCGTGCAAATCTAGTCGCTATAAAAGAGTGTGATGCCCTAGTATTAAATAAAAACTACCCGCAAGACCATGTGTAGTAAACAAACCTGCTACTGTCGGTGGTGCCTATGGAGACTGCTGAATGGAGGCATCTCGGACGTTATATACATGCCCATACTGAAGATATCCCTGCTGTAAAAGTGCGGGGGGGGGGGGGATGGTAACGCAGGTGGCCTTTGTGCCTATTGCTCTTGCGAGGTACCCTGCTGCTGCGGTGTTCTCCCTGACTGTGGGCAATCTTTCCTCTTGTGGCCCATCTTTTCACAAATAAAGCACTGGACTGGAAACTCTACCTGAAACTGGCCCTGATTACCCTAACGGTACTGACCCTACTATTGACCCTACTGGCCTCGACCTTATTGACCTCCTCTATTGTTCCTTTTACCTGGACGACCATGAGGAACCTGTTGCTACTGAGGACCCTGCTGGCCCTGTCTGTAACCACACTCAGGTTGATAACCCCTAGATCTGAACCTCTTGGCATGATCTCCTTATCGAAAATCCTGTCCATGTTTGCCTGACTAATGCTGCTATGGCTAGCACCGTTCCCTCCTGTCTTACCCTGTTGGCTGGGATCAATTCCACTCTTGATCCCCTTCATATGGAAGCCATGATCCTAACAATGTAACAGTGCGGCATTGATGACGTTGATATAGGTCACCAATGTTGGATTACCAATCTAGTGCTAGAAGATCCTCCAATCCAAATCGTCAACAAACCTCGCCTTCTTCCTTTCTTTGTTGTTCACCTCGTTTGGGAAAAAATTAGCCAAACGAGTGAAATCTTCCTTATATTCGGTAACAGAATGATCACCCTGGGTCACCTCACTAAATTTCCTCCTCATCTTAGGCTCTATGATTAGTGGGAAATATTTGCGATCAAACTGCACGCAGAAATCAACAATAGTCTTCCTATCGCTCTCTATAATAGTGGTAACTGACTTCCACCACTGTAATGCTTCTCCAACCAACCTGAAGTTAGTAAACATATACTTTTGTACCTCACTTCAGTCAACCATTCGCAAGTGCCACTAAATGTTTCCCTTCCACTCACATGTCGCAATCACATCGGAACTCCCCTTAAATTCTGGTGGGTGGCCCTTCTGGAAAGCCTCCCTAAACCTTTACCACTCTGTCGGCCCTGGGTGTGCCTGAGCCCCTGGTACCACTGGCTTTGTGGGATTCTGGACCTGAGGAAAATACTAAGCCATAGTAGTCATAGTTGCATTCACTGCATGTGCCACGATCGTCTCCACCTCAGCTGCTGTCACTGTCACCTGTGGGAGTGGTGGTTGTGGTGCCTACCACTCTAACCGCCCCGCATTGTCTTGAGCTACCTCTCTCGATGCTCCTCGTCTCCTAGGTGGCATCTGAAAATAATTTTGAATTGTATGAGTTCATAGTGGATACAATTATAAAAGCCAAAGAACAAATCTAAAATGCGTAATCACAAATACAACAATCCTATTAATAAGGCTCCAAGTCAAAGAATGCTACGCTGAAATCATAGTAAGCAGTACAGATCATATGGACACTAGAACCTGATGCTCTGATACCATCTGTGACACCCCACCTAATCCTCGGTGATAAGTCCATTATTAAATTAAACCAAAATCTTTAATAGTTTCAGTCTTAGCATTACTGTCGAAAACTTTTTATTTACTAATCACTTATGTCAAAATAAGTTGGTGTCAGTTTTATCTTTTATTATTAACACACGCAACAATAATTTAAATTAATTAAACCATTCCCACATGAATATAGTCTAAACAATCACATGACAGATATGAATAACTAAATAAGTGAGACTGAATAAACCATCGGTTCTATAAGCATAAATCCAACCAAAAACAGAAATAAGTAAATAAAATCTTAATACAGTCTGTTGCATAACTGGAATAAATAACAAGTCTAAAGGCAACATGCCCAGATGAACTGATAGATAACTGATAATGAAAACTCCTATCTAGAGAGAAAAAGTTGAAGCGTCTAAGAAATGTCCTGTGAGCCTCCATAATGCTGTAGATACGTGTCACTGGATAAGATCTCTAAGTTGGGGGTCCCTATGCCTGGACACCTAAAATGTTTTGAAAATATTTTAACACGGGTCAGAGCCCAAGTAAACATTATGAAAATATTTAGCAAGTATTTAAATCACAATGTAAAATCAGTCATTTATTCCACATGTATTATTCACGTTCACTCACTTGAGATTCTCACCTCTCAACTAATATGCACGCCTAACGTATTCTTCTTAACTAGCAATGAAAAAGGTATGAACTCGCTTTAAAAAGATCTGATACCAATTTGTAAATTTCGTGTGTAACGGCTTCGCAATTTTCTAATTCAAACTTATTTAATAGGATGTCTAAATTTTCACCAACCAAACACCAATTTTATTCAGCCCCTAAACATGCATCTACGTGTAAAATCCAATCAAAAATTAAATCATGCGATGAATGAGCTGACACAGATAGATTTTAGGAAAAAACAACTTTCAGGTAAAACCTTTATTTCACTATAATATGAAAGCAACTTACATGGATTATAATGAAATCTGCAGTGGTTCACACTCATTTATACCATAAGGACACGCAAATCAATTAGTCCAGAAACACCGCAGTACTCCCTATGATACGCAGTCAATCAGCGCAGTACCTCCCTCAAGTGGCACCTATTGTCAGTCATAGATCAACCCTCTCTATAAGAGAAACTTTACCAAAGTTGTATCTAGGGTTCCAAATGATTCACAAAAGTATATGGGATATTTTGTGTGAATCAAAACTGTGTTTGGGACACAAAAAATTGAAGACTTGTAGTTATAGGTCTCTCAAAAATGTTCTCACGAAGTCTTGAATAAATACACCACCGAAATAGGTATTTATAGAAAAAATAATTTTCTGAGGCGATGCGACAAACCCGTTCACTTTGGCCTTTATAAAAATCGAACCGGTTCACTTTTCCAATAGCGAGACCAAAAATTGCAAATCGAACTAGTTCACTTTTGGCCGAACCGGTTCACTTCTATGAACCAAAATTTCTTCTTCCTTTAATTTTCATTACATGGAATGTCGAAGTCGAGTAGAAAATGAAGTTGCATGATAATCGAATCCGTCTTCTTGAGAATATGACCTTAAATATTTCTTTGACGGTTGTAATGGTATACGACATACTCTAATCTAACACGAACTATGAAAAATATGTCCTTACAAGCATTCCCTACACAATTAACTAAGGTATCTAACTACTCTCGATAGTACAACTCTCACGTATATTCCCATACTATACATTTATACGGTCTCAATAATAAATTATTTTTTCTCATTTTACTATTGAGTCAATTATTTAAGTTTCACAACTTAATTTCCTTTTTAGATATTCGTTATCAAACCATTCTACTATTTCACATAAGTAAATATATTACATGAGTATATATATTCATCACACATATAATATATACATAAATATAGCATCCCCGGAATGGCCCCTCGTGATGCTGTCATACTCTGCTTTCATGTCCATGTACCTCTCATACTCAAATAAGGACTAGTGGTTTGGTATGTCTCCTCGAACCTAAAATAAATCAATACAACAGTGGAGGTGAGCATGGTTCTAAGCCTTGGGATATGCACATACCTAATGTACCCAAATGATCTACCAATCCTACTAACATACGACACATAGTGGACCTCCCTAAGTTCCATGCTCTGGGGCACTAACCCAGACCTTGCTAGAATCGTCAAGGTGGGATCGCCCTCTGCGCGTAAACCTCCCGATAGAAGGCATCGTTGGTATGTTCACTCAGATAGTCAAATCATATCTATAGGTGTTCACATAACCCATTTATATTTTACTCAATAAGTATACATATAATCCAATTTTTTCAACTCATGTGTAGTGTGTGTGTGTGTGTGTGTGTGTGTGTGTGTATATATATATATATATATATCACTCGTATATTCAACATATCCAATTTTCAATTAGACTTCCTATTTTGTATAATTTCGAGTATCACTCACTCCTCTTCTTAATCATCCATTCTCATATCCTTACTTATTCCCATAATACCATATTGGTTGTAAACGTATATTCACTCATCTTAACGTAATCCATTCCGAATTTCCTTTATTTATCAATTAAGGATAATGTGTCAATTATTCCAATTCTTAACTCATCTCAACTTATATAAACTCAATCGCCACTTTAGGCTTATTGACATTTTTATATCCCATTCATAAGTTAAAAATGTCCCTAAAATTTCCTCATGAATTATCCATAATTTTTGGTTTAAAAAAAAAATCAATTTTGGGCAAACCGAATTGATTCGCCAAGTGGTCGAATCGATTCGCCTTACCTAATCGATTTTTCATTAGGGTGAATCGATTCAAAATGTAGCAGGTGCCTCATTCTTTTCATAGTTGTTACGAATTTTTACTATATCCAAATCCTCAAACATTCATATGAACATCCCAATTTCTAAATTAACATAACTAGACATCAAAGATATATCTAGGGATGATTTCTAATGTAAATGATGAATAAAATTCATATAATTTCATACTATAATTAGATTTAACACCTCATGATCATAAATCCTATATTTGTTTGTTCTTCATAGGAATTCACCAAAAAACCTTGAATTAATCCATGATTCAACTCCCAAAAATTCTTGATTTTATTTTCCCCATGTAATTGGATTTATACTACATCAAATCCTATTCTCAATTATAATTTTCTCATCAAATTATAAATATAGCATGACTTGTCCTTAATATCAAATTCCTACTCTACATGGGTATGATAACCAATAAAAATTGCAAGATAAATACTTTCCTTATATTGAAGTGGTTTGATTTTATCCTCTTTGGTGGAGATTCTCTTCTAATCCTTCCTTCACTAGTAATTGTGATGCTGAATTGAGCTTGAATTCTCCTAAAACCCTTCCTTGAGCTCCAAGAAAACTTTTCCTCTCCTCTCTAGTGGCCTCCACTTGTTTTCTATTCTCTTTAGCTTAGCTTCCCATCACCACAACTATATATAATACTAAAAATCCTGAAATCCCATTAACTGTAGGTTATAAAATGACTAAAATGCCCTCTCGGGTTGTCAATTATGTCTAAAACTGTCCGGGAACCCAAACTACGTACCCGGATATACTATTTTTATGGTTTCGACCCTTTTGGACTCCATTATAACCTCAAAATCATCATTAGTGTTACTCATAATTTATTTTCTATCTCTACCATATTTAGGTTGCTCATGACATCCAATTACTATTCACTTAGTAATTTTATTCAATAATCATGAATCATTTCTCTCCGATTAATAACTTAAGCAACCCATTATACATCTATTAAATTATGTCGATCGTGTAAATGAATGTGATGACTACAAACATTTGGACTAATGACTTGCAGGTCAAAAATTGTACACCCTAAAGGCATGCAATGTGTGGTGAAGACATGGAACAATTGCCCCTATTAATTCGGGGCCAAGTAAGAAGAAATGAGAACTGGCTACTTACAGATTTGGATAGACAAGTACAAGAAAAGGATGAGTTCTAAATATCATATAACCAATTTTAATATTCAATTAAGTGATGAGGTAATCAAATTTTAATTAATTCCCAAGTAAGAAAATCATGGAGTCTTATATGTCACCTTTAAAAAATATTTTGCTCATACCTTCTTCCTAAGAGAACAAAAGGCTTACTAGTTAAGTCTCATCACACTAACTACTATGATGATCATCCATCCGGTACAATGTTGGGGAAAGCACAAACCTATTTTACCGGACGACGTCTCTCAAAACCCAGCTACCCTAGATAACGTAGTTTCCACAAAGAGACACCATCAGGTATTTTTAGGGGTGAAAATGACTCACTAGAGTATCCTTTAAGTTTCTCATTCCTAAAGTGTCTTGTGAACACCAAACCCTACTGGGATTTCTAGCTAGATTCTTTTAATTAAGTTATAGATTTGGGTAACAAGCAAATGGTATTAAGTGATTGAATAGGTGATTAAATCTCTACTCATTTTAATGAGTGGGTCTAAGTCTTAGTTTAATTAGTTCATCAAACTATTCATATTAAATGCAATGAGATAACTAAAATCAAATAATAGAAATTAAGCACGCAAAGAATTGACTTGCTTACAGGAGATTCGAAATTGATAAAGAAATTACCTCCCGTGATTTTTTACACATGGGGTGAAGACCGAGTTGAGTCCATCGGGGGAAGTTTAGCCTAAACATCAATCGGCCACGGGAGTCCTACATACCTAAAATATAGAGGCTTTTTTATTTTACCTTTTATCATT
Source organism: Sambucus nigra (assembly GCA_949130495.1). NCBI lineage: Eukaryota > Viridiplantae > Streptophyta > Magnoliopsida > Dipsacales > Adoxaceae > Sambucus > Sambucus nigra. The sequence goes on from OX422207.1 coordinate 324,265,437, forward strand.
TTGAATTAATTATTATAAATAACGAGTGTTTAAACACTACAAATGAATAATACAAGGATTCAATAATCCTTGCAATCAATCTAAAATAAATACGAATGAAAAAAATATAAGTCTTCAATTACTCTTTCTCTCAAGAATTTAGCAATGACTCCATTTGATGAAAAGGTATTTTGTGATTTTCGTTAATGGGTAGCCTCTTTGATCAAAATCTCTTAGAAAACTGCATAATACACTGAAAATCAAGTATATGGAAAATAATGGTATCAATCCATCTTTTATATATATAAGAAACAAAATGAAGACTCGTATAATTTTAAAAATAACTTTGGAGGGATTTATCTAAGTACCTAAATACTCTAATTTATTAAGTAACTAAATAACTAGTAAATGAAAATGATAAAACGTAAGAGATATAAGATGAATTAATGTGTGGAAAGCTAAAGGATGAGAGTCTACCACTTAGTTTAAATATTTTAACTTTTTAGTCTATTTATCTAAATATGCCCAAATATAACTTTGAACTAAACAATGTTTCATCCCACCCTTTGAATGGGGTATTTATCTCTTCATTGTGTTATTACACACAAAATGTAATAACAAATCCAAAAAGGTCTTAGAATAATTGAAATTAAGAGAAGTGTGTAGGTGGTTTTAGCCTTTCTTTTGTGTCTCAATACATAAAGAAATGTAGAAATGACAATAAACTAAGCGAAACAATATAAAATAAGAGAAATGATATAATGAAATCAAGTCTCTCAATAGAAATGAAAAGCTCAATACATAACAAATGGAGATGAGAGAATATATAATCAATATAAAATGAAATTTACACAATATGAATGTGAAAATACATACTCAATACTCACTAATGGTTCCACACTCTTAAACTATTCTCACAAACAACACACTATACTCTCCATAACTCGAAATCTACACTTAAATCACTCTCTAATGTGTTTTTTTCTATCTCTAGCACTCAAAAGACAAAGAATGAATAATGTCTAGAAGTCCCCTGAAATGGTTCCATATTGTGCTATAAATAGGAGGTGAGGAGAAGGGGTGGATAAGAAAGGGACATGTGTTATGAGATGAAGGGGATAATGGAGAAACTAATCAAGGGGTCTTAAATATTTAGTCCTAGTTTTTAAGATTCACTTGTGTCCACTCCCGTGTCCTTATTTTTTAGTTGTTAGTCATGTTATAACAAATTCATTCTCTGCAAAAAGAAAGAAGCCGGTTACATGACAATTATCAATAGTTTTGAGTGGTTATGGGACATATTACAATTTTAAAAATACGTGGGGGTGGAGCCTCACAAATTTGAAGATGGGACTAAGGCCAAAAACTAATAAATATAATGAAAACTGGGTGTGTGAGGAGGAGCGTGGGAATGTAGGGGATGCTAGGGAATGGTTATACGGTACCTGGTAGTGCAAATGATAGTACATGAGGTGGGTTTGTGTGTGTGCTTGCTGTGTATTGCCACAACTAACGTGTGCGGTGAAAAGAGGGTAGATAAATATGAGTGTGGGTTTATACAACTGAATTTAGAGAAAAGGGACGTGAGACGAAGCGTGGGTGGAGGTTATACAAGTGAATTTAGGATTGACGAGAGATTTGATGATGTGGAGATGGAGCATGGAAAAAATAGGGGAGCACGGTAGGAGTATTCACGGGACAGAGTGTTAGAATTATTTTATAGAATAATTCTACATAATGTGATTCATAATTAGATTAATACTAAGAGTCACTTTGGTTAATGAAAGGGTACTCCAAATACCAAGAGTCAAAATAACTCTTGGTTATTAACATTTATGGATGGTTAAGATTCAGTGATTGTTGGAGATTTGGGTCCTGTCCCTGCCCATAAATAAGTGACTGATTTCCATCATTTAAACACATGAAAAGACAACAAAATGTAATTATAGGATGAGGAAGAGAAATCCAAAGACTCAAGTTATTGTTTATTTTGGAATACTAATTTGGCTATAGAAGAAGATTCAACCGTTGGAACGTGATGAAATTGGAGTATGTTCTTGCCGTATACAAGTGGAAGTCTTGATATGAAATTCAGTCCGATCAGTTAAGTCTAAGGTCGACTGCTCCATCAATCTTTTCATTTGTGACATAATGGAGGTATGTCATTATAATATCATTTTGTATTCCTTATAATAATTTTATGTGATAATCACGTTGATTTAAGATCCTAATGTTAAATGTATAATACATAATATTTGTATTATTAAAGAACAAATAACATATCGAATTGGATATTCATATGTAGATTTATACATCCATATAAACTTGTTAATTAAGTGTTCTTTAATTTATTATGTTTACATGTGTTATCAGAGAAATTGGTTTCTGATCTCTTGATTGTCCTTTAAAAGTTTTTGCCTATAGAAGAATCTGGGTAAAAATAAAATAAAATAAAAGCTTATGAATTACTGGATTTTTTTTGCGACAAATTTGTATTTTTACTCGGAATATTATGAAATTTACTGTAATACCCCGTATTTTTGTGATATTTATTTATGGGATTAATTGAATTAAGTGTGAATTAATTGAGAATTAATACGGATAAAATACTAACGAGATGTGAATTGGTATTTGATTATAATATGTATATATGGAAATAAATGAACATTGACACTTTTGAAATTGTCGCGAGATTGAAATACGATAATTTGGGAAATTTTGTTGGGACGCGCGTGATAGTCGCGTCAGGAATATAATTATTTGAATTAAAAAGTGAATTTTATTTTTATCACCCGTATGGTCATTTTGAGTGCGCCAACGAATCCGGAAGGGTCGAAATAGTCAGAAAACACTAGCCGGGGGTTTAGTTTGGGTCCCGGGGCATTTTTAGGCCATACCGGCAACCCAAAAGGGTAGTTTGGTAATTTCGGAAATTGGGTAATTAAAACCCACGAAAATTAGAGTTAAAAATCTGACTTAGTCTTAACCCACTAAACCATTTCCTACCCCAATCTAGGTAGTGGGCTACAGGAGAAGTTTAGAAACCTTAAACTTACCAAAAACCAACCCCCCCCCCCCCCCCCCCCCCCATTGTCATCTTGAGAAGAACTTGTAGAGAGAGAGAGAAAGAGGAGAATTCTGCAGAGAGAGAGATAGAGAGGAATTCAACCATCTTCAATCAACAACGAATTTGAAGAACGATTAAGGCAAGTGGTTTAATTACAATTGATTCAATGCTATGCTTTTCCATGTTTAGGGTAATTATCAAATTTATCTTGGAAGATTGATTAGACCCATGAATTTGAGGATTTAAAACTATGAACTATGTTAGGAATTGCATGTAGACATATTCTGGACGAATTATGAATTCAAATTATAACCCTTGATGATCTAAAAACGGATTAAAGAAGAGATTTTTATTGTTCTTGAAAGAAGTAGAAAACTAGGGTTCTTGATGAAGTTTTGATCCAAATAAAGCCCTTAGTTGATGAATTATTGGTTTTAGAACGTTAACAATGTTGTAGGATGGTTGTATGATGATAGTATAACGTTAAATTAGAGTGTCATGCATTATAATGGTGTTTTGAGATGATTTGAAAACTACAAAACGAAGCAGTCCGTAGCCTACCTGGTGTGTTCGATCGATCGACATTCATCAGTCGATCGATCGACCACCATCGATTGATCGAGGGACCAGGTCGATCGATCGACCTTCCCAGAATGATTAAACTTTTCCCTAGTAAATTTAAATGATGTTAACCCTTAGAAAATTATCATTGGAGACTTTATGAATATCCTTAAACTTAAGGAAGACTAGTAGGTATGGTTACAAAAAGTTGGACCTTAATTAGAATTCAATTTGGGGAAATTATTCTAAATCTAATGAAATTCGATGAGTGAGATAATACTAGGGTTAAAAGAGTAAAATGGAATAATTTGCTGAAATAAGGTTTGGGGCAGAAGTAAGGACCTTAAGAATAATGATGTTATATGTGGGAATAATAGGAAAATTAATAATCCCTTTGTGATAGGTTTTAAGTATAAGAAACTATGACGTGAGACGTGTTGCCAGTTTAAATTTTATATTATCGGGAGACCTAAAGTATATAAAATTGGAATAATGGTATAACGATGTAGAGTATACCTTTATTAATATTGAGATATCTAAGATGTGTGAATGCTTAGCATATGATTTTATGTGTATCACATACCTACCATACTTGCTATCACGGGAGGTTTACGTTCGCTTAGGGCCATCTAATCTTTGTGTTGCCCGGATTTAGATTGGTAACTCGAGGACATAGTTCAAGAGAACGACTTATTTGTAAGTTAATAAGCCAGCTGACTATGGAGCGTAGGTATGTACGTGACCATGGATATGTTGAATTATGTTCGCCTCCATTTTTGTGTGTGGTGCTTATTTCCAACAATTCCTGAGAGATTCAGAATTTGTAATCCTTATGTACGTGATGTACCGGGATGGATAGCAGAGTATGTGTGCACCGCAGATTAGCCTCGGGGTGCTTGTATTGTATATTTATGATGTGAATAGTATACGGTTAAAGGATAAAGGAAATTTGTTATGTTTAATTGTGAGTATGGTTATTGTAACATTATGAAAAGATAAATAGGGGACTCAATACCAATAAATGGTTTTGTTAATAATTGGGAATCCGAGAATTAAAGTAGAACTCTCTATTTAATTGTTAAGGTTGGAAATAAAAACGTGAACCGAGTAGAAATGTTAGAAACTCTTTTGAACTAGATAGATATGAGAAACACATGAATGGGTTCAGGAACGTTAGTTGTGCACAGTTAGACGAGAGGTGAGTGTTTCATGTGAGAGAACGTCCTAACATGTATTTTGCATTTATTGTTTTAAATGTTATTAAATCACTTGCTGTTTTTAAAATACTCTCCACTTTCGGGCTCTGACCCGTTAGCTTTCAAATCTACTTTTTTTGTAAAAACCTTTTAGGTGCCCAGCCACAAGGACACCATGCATAGTATTTCCATTCAGGTGACGAGCTGTAGCTGTTGTGGAAGTTACAGGGCCTTGACAGTAGACGCCTCTTTTCTAGTCTTGATTCCATATTCAGTTTCATCATTGTAGGGCATGTCGCCCATTCCTATTAGAGACATTTTATCTTTTAGTTATTCAGACTTTGGTTTCTAATTAATTCAGGATACCCTATTTTATTCAATTCAGTTGTGGGATTGTTGTGAGGAGTATTTCCTCCTGACTTATTATTATTTGTTTGTTATTATATTGCTTCTTTATGGTAAATGGTTATGTTATTCTTTCATAAAAATTTTATTGCATGTTAATCAGATTTAATTTAAAATTTGACAACTTACTTTTTAAATACTAGGTGGTTAGAAATTATTAAAATGTTTTCGATAGTGATGTTATTAACTGAACCAACTTGGAATTTTGTATTAATTTAATAAAGGAGTAGCTACCCGGTATTTAATTAGTTGGGATGTTACAGGTGGTATCAGAGCATCAGGTTCTAGTGTCCTTTAGGATCTGTACGGGTTATTATGTTTCTGCTGAGCTTTCTTTAATATAGAGCCCTATATTTAGGACTGTTGTATTCATTTATGTATGCTTCGCTCTTCAGCTATTTTAAGTTTATAACTGCGAACTTATAGACTTTACTCTTATTTCAGATGCCTCCATGACGTGCACCACGGGTTCCTAGGAATGCACAGCCGGAGCCCCAGCCAGTGCCAGTACAGGGCACCATGAATGCCGCTGAGGTTGCATCCATTGTAGCCCAAGCGGTAAATGCCACTCTAGCAGTTGTACAGTAGGCACCACCCCAGGCACCAGTAGTCGCGCCAGTTCAGGCACTTGCATTCCCGTCTGCTTGGGAACGTGTACGTGATGATTTTCAGAAAGCACACCCGCCGGAGTTCGCAGGTAGCTCCGATGTTGTGGTTTCAAGTCAGTGGAGGAAAGACATTCAGCGGCACTTGAGGATGTATGAGTGCACCGAAGTTCAGAAGCAGGTGCTAGCTACTTTCAAGCTAGTTGGATCTACACTGCAGTGGTGGGAGTCTATTACCACCGTGGAGGAGAGAGACACTCTCACGATACAAGAGTTTTGGGTGCGGTTTGACCGCAAGTACTTTTCGTCAGTAGTTCACACGGAAATGAGGAGGAAGCTAATGAATCTTAGACAGGAGGGAAAGACTGTGGCCGAGTATGAGGCCGAATTTACAAATCTATTGAATATTGTCCCAGATGAGATACCGACAGAAGAGAAAAAGATCCAGAAGTTCACCGATGGATTGACATGGAGGATTCGTCAGCATTTGTTAGGGAACCTCTCGTTGGCCACTTATTCTGACGTGGTTAATGCTGCACTGTTACACTGCCAGGATCACCACTTTCACATGGCTGAGAGCAAGAGATCAGGAGAGTCCACCATCAGGGCAGGACTGAAGGAAATGGTGCCAGTGGGGCACAATCTGTTCAGGGGCAGAGGCAGGGTGACTAGGGTTCCCAGCAAGGGGATCATAAGAGGTTCAGATCGGGGAATTTCAGGCACGGACAGGGAGGTTTTAGGCAGGGCCATCAGGGTCCGAATGGCCATCAGGGCTAGCAGGGGCAAAATGGTCAACAACAGCAGTTTCACCAGGGACAGCAAGGCCAGGGCAGAAATGGTAACGGTCACCAGGGCCGTGGTTAGCAGGGGCAGCGAGGGGAAAACTTCCCAGGAAAGTGTTTCATTTGTGGTGAGATTGGCCACAAACGTCAGGAGTGTCCTGATAAGGGCAGGGCCCCACAGCAGCAGCAGCAGGGTGCTCGACAGGAGCCGTAGAGGCCTATGTTTCCCGCCGCCCTCCCAGCACCACCACAGATGGCAGCATTACCACCCATTCCAGCGGTCCCAGTTCAGCAGGGACAACTGCAGTATGGGAGAGTATATCAGCTTCAGCAGGCCGTAGCACCACAGAATCCGCCAGCTATTGAGGGTATGTTCTCTATTCAGGGGACTATGTGGCGTATTTTGTTTGACACGGGGTCTACACACTGTTTTATTGCTATGAGATTTGCACGCAGCATTGGGTTGTTAGACACCCCAGAGAGCACCGCTACTTGTGTAGACTCACCATTGAGTAGGGGTTCCGTGATTTCCCTTGTATGTAGAGGCGTGGGTATAGAGATCGGGAGGTTTACTTTACCCGCGGATATGCTAGTATTAGATATGACCGAGTATGATACCATTATTGGTATGGATTGTCTAGTTGCGTACCGAGCCATGATTGACTGTTTCAGTAGGAGTATTATCTTTGCCATTCCCGGATAGGAGATGTTTTTAGTGGCGATGCCTCGTCCTGAGGGAGGGTCGTCCGCTCACTTGTATTACATAGAGGAGGAGACCTCTAAGGAAGTGGTGATACCACTTGATTCGATTCTGGTTGTTCGAGAGTTTGCCGATGCATTTCAGGATATACCTGGACTACCTCCGAGTAGAGAGATAGATTTTGTGATCGACTTGATGCCGGGCACTCGGCCTATTGCCCGCGCACCTTACCGTATGGCTCCAGCTGAGATGAGAGAGTTACGGGATCAGATTAAGCAGTTATTGGGTTAAGGGTTTATACGGAGGAGTACTTCACCGTGGGGTGCCCCTGTGTTATTCGTGAAGAAGAGGGATGGATCATTGAGGTTGTGTGTGGATTACCGGGAGTTGAATAAGGTCACGATACGAAATAAGTACCCGTTTCCCCGAATCGATGACTTATTCGACCAGCTGAGAGGAGCTTCTTTCTTCTCAAAGATTGATTTGCGATCGGGATACCATCAGTTGCGTATCAGGTAAGAGGACGTCTCGAAGACTGCTTTCTTAACGAGATATGGTTCCTACGAGTTTCGGGTTTTGTCTTTTGGTTTGACCAACGCTCCAGCAGTGTTTATGGACTTGATGAATAGGGTGTTTAGAGAGTTCCTGGACCAGTTCGTCATTGTCTTCATTGATGACATTCTGGTTTACTCCCAGATAGAGGAAGAGCACTCCGAGCACTTGAGGCAGGTTTTGCAGACGCTACGTCAGAACGAGCTGTATGCAAAGTATGAGAAGTGTGGGTTTTGGCTGAAGGAGGTTCAGTTTTTGGGACATATCATTTCCGACCGGGGGATATCTGTTGATCCGGGGAAGGTATCCGCGGTGAGGGAGTGGGGACAACCCACGACACCGACTGAGATCCGTAGTTTCTTGGGCTTAGCATGATACTACAGGAGGTTTATTCGGGGTTTCTCCAAGATAGCGGGTCCTTTGACACATCTGACTCGTAAAGGTGTGTCGTTCATTTGGAGTGATGCCTGTCAGTTGGCATTTGATGAGTTGAAGGACAAGTTGACCTCAGCACCTGTGTTAGCATTGCCGAGACCGGGAGTTGAGTATCTAGTTTACACCGATGCATCCTTGCAAGGACTTGGAGGTGTATTATAGCAGGAGAGTCAGGCCATAGGTTATGCTTCCCATAAGCTTAAGCCTCACGAGAAGAATTACCCCACCCATGACTTGGAGTTGACGACAGTTGTATTTGCCCTTCGGATTTGGAGACATTACCTTTTGGGGGAGAAGTTTCGATTGTTCACGGACCACAAGTCCCTACAGTACCTATTCACGCAAAAGGAGTTGAATATGCGGCAGCGAAGGTGGCTTGAGTTTGTGAAGGATTATCAGTTTGATATCCAATATCACCCAGGGAAGGCTAACGTGGTAGCAAACGCGTTGAGCCGTAGGCCAGTAGATGAGGTGGAAGGGGTGTGGAAGGCAAAGTGGAAGGAGTTGGGACACCAGGATGCAGTGGCCCGATCATTCATGTCGATGATGACTGTTACACCGCAGATTGTCACGAGAGTGGTAAAGGCACAAGAAGATGACTCGTTCTGTCAGGAACAGATAGTTTGACTACTAGTAGAGGGAGCCGAGTCCTATACCATTAGCTCAGACGGGGGATTGCGCTTCAATGGGAGACTGGTAGTTCCGAAAGGGGAGGAATTGCGACACGAGGTGATGGCAGAGTCGCACGGATCACGGTTCGCGGTACATCCCGGTGGGGACAAAATGTACCAAGACATGAGACGACAGTATTGGTGGAGCGGGATGAAGAGAGATATTGCCGTGTTTGTTTTTAAATGCGCCACTTGTCAGCTGGTAAAAGTGGATCATCAGAGACCGGCAGGACTTCTACAGCCATTGGAGGTCCCAATGTGGATGTGGGAGAGCATCTCCATGGACTTTATCACGGGGTTGCCTACGTCACAAAGAGGTCACGACTCCATTTGGGTAATTGTGGACAGGTTGACCAAAGTCGCTCATTTTCTACCCGTAAGGACAGAATACACTACGGGACAGTATGCCCAGCTCTTTATTACAGAAATAGTGAGACTTCACGGTGTGCCCCTAAATATCGTGTCTGACAGAGACAAGATATTTATTTCACGGTTTTGGGAGAGTTTTCAGGAGGCCATGGGCACAGAATTGCGGTTGAGTACGACTTATCATCCGCAGACTGATGGGAAAACTGAGCGTACAAACCAGATGTTGGAGGACATGTTGCGTATGTGCATCATTGATTTCGAGGGTGGATGGGAACAGTACCTTCCACTAGTGGAGTTTGCTTACAACAACTCCTACCAGTTCACCATTGGCATGGCTCCATTTGAGGCTTTGTACGATAGACCTTGTCGTTCCCCAACATGTTGGTTGGAGGTGGGGGACAACAAAATACTTGGGCCGGAAGTGATTCAGGATACTTCGGCGAGGATATAATTGATACGGAGTCGCATTCGGGTAGCTCAGGATCGGCAGAAGAGCTATGCTGATGCGAAGAGGTTCTTCAGGGAATTCCAAGTAGGGGACCAGGTTTTACTCAGAGTATCTCCTATGAAGGGGATTATGCGATTTGGGAATAAGGGGAAGTTGGCAGCGAGATATGTGGGACCATTTCCTATCATCGAGCGGATTGGGTCTGTTGCGTATAGACTTGGGTTACCGGAGCATTTTCACAGGATTCATGATGTGTTTCATATTTCCTCGCTAAGGAATTATCTTAGAGATGATTTGGCTCATTCTCACATTGCTTTGGAGGACATCGATCTCCAGCCCGATAGCTCCTACGAGGAGGGGCCGATTGCTGTTTTGGACTGAAGTGAGCGGAAACTGCAGTCAAAGATAGTTCCGTTAGTGCGTGTTCAGTGGCGACATCACAACGTCGAGGAGTCCACATGGGAGCGCGAGGATGAGATGCGCGAACGTTATCCAGAGTTATTTTTACCAGGTACTTTCTAATTCCGAATTTCGGGACGAAATTCTGTTATTAGGGGGGAAGTATGTAATACCCCATATTTTTGTGATATTTATTTATGGGATTAATTGAATTAAGTGTGAATTAATTGAGAATTAATCCGGATAAAATACTAACGAGATGTGAGTTGGTATTTGATTATAATATGTATATATGGCAATAAATGAACATTGAAACTTTTGAAATTGTCGCGAGATTGAATACGACAATTTGGGAAATTTTGTTGGGACGTGCGTGACAGTCGCGTCAGGAATATAATTATTTGAATTAAAAAGTGAATTTTATTTTTATCACCCGTATGGTCATTTTGAGTGCGCCAACGAATCCGAAAGGGTCGAAATAGTTAGAAAACACTAGCCGGGGGTTTAGTTTGGGTTCGGGGCATTTTTAGGCCATATCGGCAACCCAAAAGGGTAGTTTGGTAATTTCAAAAATTGGGTAATTAAAACCCACGAAAATTAGAGTTAAAACTCTGACTTAATCTTAACCCACTAAACCATTTCCAACCCCAATATGGATAGTGGACTACGGGATAAGTTTAGAAACCTTAAACTTACCAAAAACCAACCCCCACCTCCATTGTCATCTTGAGAAGAACTTGTAGAGAGAGAGAGAAAGAGGAGAATTCTGCAGAGAGAGAGAGAGAGGAATTCAACCATCTTCAATCAACAACGAATCTGAAGAACGATTAAGGCAAGTGGTTTAATTACAATTGATTCAATGCTATGCTTTTCCATGTTTAGAGTAATTATCAAATTTATCTTGGAAGATTGATTAGACCCATGAATTTGAGGATTTAAAACTATGAACTATGTTAGGAATTGCATATAGACATATTCTGGACGAATTATGAATTCAAATTATAACCCTTGATGATCTAAAAACGGATTAAATAAGAGATTTTTATTGTTCTTGAAAGAAGTAGAAAACTAGGGTTCTTGATGAAGTTTTGATCCAAATAAAGCTCTTAGTTGATGAATTATTGGTTTTAGAACGTTAACAATGTTGTAGGATGGTTGTATGATGATAGTATAACGTTAGATTAGAGTTTCATGCATTATAATGGTGTTTTGAGATGATTTGAAAACTGCAAAACGAAACAGTCCGTAGCCTACCTGGTGTGTTCGATCGATCGACATTCATCAGTCGATCGATCGACCACCATCGATCGATCGAGGGTCCAGGTCGATCGATCGACCTTGAGAAGAACTTGTAGAGAGAGAGAGAGAAAAAGGAGAATTCTGCAGAGAGAGAGAGAGAGGAATTCAACCATCTTCAATCAACAACGAATCTGAAGAACGATTAAGGCAAGTGGTTTAATTACAATTGATTCAATGCTATGCTTTTCCATCTTTAGGGTAATTATCAAATTTATCTTGGAAGATTGATTAGACCCATGAATTTGAGGATTTAAAACTATGAACTATTTTAGGAATTGCATGTAGAAATATTCTGGACGAATTATGAATTCAAATTATAACCCTTGATGATCTAAAAATGGATTAAAGAAGAGATTTTTATTATTCTTGAAAGAAGTAGAAAACTAGGGTTCTTGATGAAGTTTTGATCCAAATAAAGCCCTTAATTGATGAATTATTGGTTTTAGAACGTTAACAATGTTGTAGGATGGTTGTATGATGATAGTATAACGTTAGATTAGAGTTTCATGCATTATAATGGTATTTTGAGATGATTTGAAAACTGCAAAACGAAGCAGTCCGTAGCCTACCTGGTGTGTTCGATCGATCGACATTCATCAGTCGATCGATCGACCACCATCGATCGATCGAGGGTCCAGGTCGATCGATCGACCTTCACAGAATGAGTAAACTTTTCCCTAGTAAATTTAAATGATGTTAACCCTTAGAAAATTATCATTCGAGACTTTATGAATATCCTTAAACTTAAGGAAGACCCGTAGGTATGGTTACAAAAAGTTGGACCTTAATTAGAATTCAATTTGGGGAAATTATTCTAAATCTAATGAAATTCGATGAGTGAGATAATACTAGGGTTAAAAGAGTAAAATGGAATAATTTGCTGAAATAAGGTTTGGGGCAGAAGTAAGGACCTTAAGAATAATGATGTTATATGTGGGAATAATAGGAAAATTAATAATCCCTTTGTGATAGGTTTTAAGTATAAGATACTATGACGTGAGACGTGTCGCCAGTTTAAATTTTATATTATCGGGAGACCTAAAGTATATAAAATTGGAATAATGGTATAAGGATGTAGAGTATACCTTTATTAATATTGAGATATCTAAGATGTGTGAATGCTTAGCATATGATTTTATGTGTATCACATACCTACCATACTTGCTATCACGGGAGGTTTACGTTCGCTTAGGGCCATCTAATCTTTGTGTTGCCCGGATTTAGATTGGTACCTCGAGGACATAGTTCAAGAGAATGACTTATTTGTGAGTTAATAAGCCAGCTGACTATGGAGCGTAGGTATGTACGTGACCATGGATATGTTGAATTATGTTCGCCTCCATTTTTGTGTGTGGTGCTTATTCCAACAATTCCTGACAGATTCGGAATTTGTAATCCTTATGTACATGATGTACCGGGATGGATAGCAGAGTATGTGTGCACCGCAGCTTAGCCTTGGGGTGCTTGTATTGTATATTTATGATGTGAATAGTATACGGTTAAAGGATAAAGGAAATTTGGTATGTTTAATTGTGAGTATGGTTATTGTAACATTATGAAAAGATAAATAGGGGACTCATACCAATAAATGGTTTTGTTAATAATTGGGAATCCGAGAATTAAAGTAGAACTCTCTATTTAATTGTTAAGGTTGGAAATAAAAACGTGAACCGAGTAGAAATGTTAGAAACTCTTTTGAACTAGATAGATATGAGAAACACATGAATGGGTTCAGGAACGTTAGGAGTGCACAGTTAGACGAGAGGTGAGTATTTCATGTGAGAGCACGTCCTAACATGTATTTTGCATTTATTGTTTTAAATGTTATTAAAGCACTTGCTGTTTTTAAAATACTCTCCACTTTCGGGCTCTGACCTGTTTGCTTTCAAATCTACTTTTTTTGTAAAAACCTTTTAGGTGCCCAGCCACAAGGACACCATGCATAGTATTTCCATTCAAGTGACGAACTGTAGCTGTTGTGGAAGTTACAGGGCCTTGACAGTAGACACCTCTTTTCTAGTCTTGATTCCATATTCAGTTTCATCATTGTAGGGCATGTCGCCCATTCCTATTAGAGACATTTTATCTTTCAGTTATTCAGACTTTGGTTTGTAATTAATTCAGGATACCCTATTTTATTCAATTCAGTTGTGGGATTGTTGTGAGGAGTATTTCCTTCAGACTTATTATTATTTGTTGGTTATTCTATTGCTTCTTTATGGTAAATGGTTATGTTATTCTTTCATAAATTTTTTATTGCATGTTAATCAGATTTAATTTAAAATTTGAAAACTTACTTTTTAAATACTAGGTGGTTAGAAATTATTAAAATGTTTTTGACAGTGATGCTATTAACTGAACCAACTTGGCATTTTGTATTAATTTAATAAAGGAGTAGCTACCCGGTATTTAATTAGTTGGGGTGTTACATTTACATGGTAACTTGCAAACGTGGAAATAAACAAAACCCATTGTTTACAATGGGCACCACTCTATCTCGACGATTTGACGCCGTTTAGATCTCTGAAAACGCATTTTTCCTATATTTGGTGATAATGTCAACGCTAATAACTTTTGCTCAAAACTTGATTTTACGATTCTACGAATTGGAGAGTGATCTTGAAAAGATTATTTATGTTATTGTAGCGATAACTCAAAATTTTCCATTTTCAAATAAATAAATTATTTTTCATATTTTATTATATAAATCACTACATATAATTCTTCTAATTAAATGTTTGCTCTAATATTCATGTTATGTATTATTTGCTATTGACAAAAAGGTTCAATATAATATTTTTGAATATTAGATGTATGATTAGGGGTTTGACAATAATAGGTTCGATAAATTGGATTATTGTGTATAATCTATATTTGATTGCCGAAAGGTCCTAATATAATTATGAATAAATGTTCTGACACTAATATTTATATGAAGTTAAATTACGAAAAAAGTATCTTAATTTATAGTCATTAATATTAGATTATTGTGCATGCATATATATATTTGGACAGTTGATTATCAATTAAGTTTTGCACGTAATATTATTTGGGGTATTGATTTTTATATACATTACGTAATATGTGCGTGCATGTATGTTCCATGAAAGTAAATTTTTTGCACAATATATGAATTAAATATTTAAGCGCAATTAATGATAAATCAATTTAGGATATCTTTGAATGCAACCAATGAATTAATTGGTATATTTGTATAATCACATACAAGAAAATTTCATAAGATGAGATTTTGGGTACCAAATTTGTATGACCGAATCAGAATTCGTTTTGGTTCCCTTATTGTGATTTTCTTTTGCGATAATTTTAATTATTTCTTTAAAGATGCTTATTTTATAAAACTATAAATCTAAATATTTTGAGACATTTTCAGTAACTGTTTTCTTATGCCTCTAATAAGCAATAATTGAGATTAAAATTGTCGACTTACCCGATATTAATGATTTTTTATGTCAGTCCGACAGGATTTAATGATTAAAAATCACTATTTTTTGCAGTGTTGAACGTTGTTTTGACTATTTAAGCACTTTGAAGCCCTCAAAACCTTAAATTTGTTATATTTGGTAATAAAGTTTACAATTATTTCTTTCTCTATTTTTTTAATTTCACTTATTAGGGAGATTATTTTTTAAGAGTTTTCTTATAGTGGTTACTCAAAATTTTCATTATCGAAAATTATGGATTTCTCCATTTTTGTGTTTTCATAAATACATCAGTTGTCGTATCTTATTTGGTTGTCATAATATTTTCGGTATATACCAAATATTGATATGACTATTATAGTTATGGTCAAGGTTTTGATATTATTATTTATATTATATTAGATTAGGGGTTCATTAAGTGCCCTAATCTATAATTATACATATTAAATTACTGTGTATAATTTTGTTGTGAGTGAGTCAAAATATAATGGTGAATGTTAGATTGTTGATAAAATAATGATGTAGCTTGTTCATTATACAAAAGAATAATTTCGATTATCAAATGAACATTAATGAGCAATTTTTTTTCACATCAACTTAACCTTGAAGTATTTAAATATTTTTTTGAAACTAATATTTGTGTGAAGTTTTATTCAATTTTCAAAATTGTAAATATTAGATTAATGTGTATGCGCTTATGATGCACAATATGAGTAAAGCAATATTAGAACCATTCCCTAAAGTTTTTTTCTTAGCATTTATATCATGATTTGATTATGATTCCACTAAAGTGATCTAGTCTAATAAACTGTAAATGTTGAATTGAATTTATGATAAAATGCAATACTATATTTAGGCATGCCTTAAGGTTTGAATCCCATTATTTATATCACGATTAGGTTACGATTATACCAAAGTGGTCTAATCTAATAAATTATAAATGCTGAATTTTGTGACAACATTCAAATGCTATGTTTTGGTTGCTCCAAAGAGTTTAAATATGGTTTTGAGTGTTTGGATTATTACTGATTTCATTATGATTAAGCCATTGTGATTTAGTTGCTCGAAAGAGTTCGGTTGCAATGGTGAAGTTAATATTAAGGGGAATATGTTTGTTTATTAAGGTTGGTATCGGTTTCTCCAAAGAGTCCATAAGCTTCCTTAATTTACAATCTGTTGAAAACATTAATGATTGTTGAAATTATTATGCAATCCATAAAATAATTTAATATTCATAGAATGGATAGTTTGGTAGCCACCAAAGATTGCTTGTGAATACTAAATTTAAAGATAAAAGTTGTAGTAATAACTTATTATGCTTATATATGTGAAGACATTAATGGGGTATATTTGATTTATTTCGTCAAGCAAGATAATTTTCCAAAGGAAATTTATTTTGAGTAAATGAAATAAATATTAATAGATTATGCAATTAGGTGGTTAAAAGTTA
The DNA here is from genome assembly GCA_949130495.1 of Sambucus nigra. NCBI lineage: Eukaryota > Viridiplantae > Streptophyta > Magnoliopsida > Dipsacales > Adoxaceae > Sambucus > Sambucus nigra. The sequence goes on from OX422207.1 coordinate 324,281,795, forward strand.
TCCTAAATAGCATGTTCATCTAAATTACATAACATGGTACCCAATAAAGTTATATATATAAATATTCAAAGTTATTACGAAAGAATATCCACATTTATAAAATGTTAATGTACGTGTTGTCAACTCATAGCATTAATGTAGTGAGCTATTTATTTCATTAATTTTATATTACTTTATTTCTCTAAAACTGCATGTTTTATCCCTTTAATGTTCTTGAGACTGGCTTCTTAGAATGAAATAAAGGAGCTAAGTTTCACTTAAAATTGCTAAATAGTTATAATTCAGTTTTACTTTAGGATCCCACTATTAATGAATTAGTGCGTAAAACTCTTTTAAAACCTTGAAGAATTATTAAACATATTAAGCATAGAGTTTATGCAAAATCTCATAATGTTAGAGATTAAAATGAGTACCCATTATATAACATACGTACTTTAAGCTTTATTATGTGAATTAAAACATATCATTCAATATGAATGAAACAATTTGTTTTATTTTTCAAAAAACTAGAGTGCTACGAAACATAGTTCTAAATCGATACGATAATGCTTACAAGACAAACCATAAAACAAATGATAAATTCTTGGATTCCTTTTCTTTTGTTATTTTAAAATCATTTCAAAACCCCTCAGTGACCTTTCAAAATACTTTTCTCGAGTATATAAAACATCTTTACATTTATATGAGAATATATTTTCCTTAATTATGGTATTATCATTTGTGGTTTGTACAATTATTTTTATAAAACTTTTTTTTGATCCTATATCATAATGTTAAACTTCAAAGTAGCTTTTCGATATTGTGGCTCTTTTAAATCTAGACTTACTTTGATGATTTAATATATTAGATTGTCTATGGATTGTCACTTATGAATCTTGACACACGCGTTTGAGCTCTTAAGGTTTTATAATTTTAGAACAATCTATGTGGCCCAAGTGGGAGATTATAGTCCTTGGATAGTGGACCTACACAAATCATGTCGTTATAAAAAATAAATCAAACGCTACAAGTCGATATCGCCACAGATTTGTTCACACAAAAATGAATATATACGGTGTGTTGTATAAATACAACTTTACTTACCCAATTTGACACGCCCGCATGATTGGGAATGTCTAGTACATTCATGAATTTAGAATACACTAAAAGAATTAGAATTTATAATTATGTCTACATTCGAAAGAGGGTACATTAATTACTTTCGAAATCGAAAATATTAAATGTCAAATTCTTTAAAGAATAGTGAAATTAGTGGGAGTATCAAACCACCTAATGTGGTTATAAAAGAAGTTAAGATACTCAAGTCATTCCTGAAACATCCAAAGTAATTGTTGGTTAGTGGATATGAATAGTTTTAGGAAACTCTTAAATGAGTTTTCTATTTTGACTGATTGTGAGATTTATCACAAGAATGCGATTTTGACAGAGGAGTAAGAAAATATTCGATTTTGATAATCAAAGATATAAAGCTAGACTTATGGTTAAAGTTTTCATTATGAATAGACAAAGGGGCATAAATAAATATTTTCACCTATATCTTAGAATATTAAAATTTTATAGCTTTAGTAGCTCTTTTTAAGTAAGAGTTACATTTAGTGTGAAAATTTATAAGAGTTTAAGAAAAGAACTGTAGAAGTTGAGAAATCATTATATAAACTTATGTCAGTTTCCCATTAATGGTATTTTAAGAATATTTTATGTATTTTGATTAAGTATATATAGACCTTGAAGTCAGTGGGAGTAAATTTATATATTTCTTGAACTTCTCTTTATAATGAATGATAGATTAGAGAAATAAAATAGTTTAAGAATATGAAGTAATGAGATGCCTAAAATATTATATGTTCACATTTATGATAATTGTTTTCTCTTGATTAAGTAGGTTTATGACCTATATATTGAAAAATTAAAAATATTTAAATATTGAATGTAGCATGCTTTTGTAATACCCCGTATTTTTTTATGGATTTTAATTTTTGAGGTTAATTAAATGGAATTGCTTTTAATTATGGGATTTATTAAATTAATTTGGGATTTGTTAAATTAAATTGGGATTTATTAATTGGAAAATTAATTCGAATTTAAATGCTAGCAAGACGAGAGTTAGTATTTGGTTATTATGATGTTGTTGAATATTACTGAGTCATTATGGTAATATCTGATCATTGAATTTATTAAAATTGTCGTGAGTTCAAAATACGGCAGTTTCGGTAATTTAGTTGGGACGCGCGTGTCAGTCGTGTCAGAACCCAATTTAAAGGATTTAAAAGTATTTTATTTCTATGTCATCCGTATGAGCTTTTTGAGTGCACCAACGTGTCCGAAAGGGTCAAGATAGTCAGAAAACACTAGTCGGGAGTTTAGTTTGGGTCCCGGGGCAAGTCCCGGGGCATTTTTAGGCCAAACCGGCAACCCGAAAGGGTATTTCGATCATTTTAAAAATTAAGGAATTAAGAGTAACGAATTTTAGTATTTAATTATGTATTATTGGAAAGGCCATTAGGTCCATTATCAGCCAAAAACAAAGAGGTGGGCTACTTGAGTTAGAGGAGAGGTTACAAAAAGTCCCCAAACCAAAACCACCACCCACCACCACCAATTTGGATAGAATTATGACCGAAAAGAAGAGAGGACCAGCCCTTGAACAACAACATATCAGAACATCAGATTTATAGGCAAGTGATTTATCTTGCAAAGATTCAAAGCATATACTTTACATGTTTTTATAGAATTGAAGATTTCACATAAATAATGAAAATTGAATGGATTTGAACGGTTTAAATCATAATCTGGGTAGGACTTGCATGTAGGTTAATATTGGAGGTGATAACAACCACAAAATTATGATTTATGGGTAGAGAATTTCGAAATTTGATTGGATTATGTGATGTTCTTGAAGAAATAGGAAAACTAGGTTTTTATGTGAAAATTGGGTAATTTGATTCAAGCAGTTGATGTTATAGGTCGATTTGATGAATCTAAAACGTGGGAAATGATGTAAACATGTTAGTAGGATAATTAATATACTTAATTATGAGTTTTGGATGTTGGGATGATGATTAAGAAGTGTAAAAAGATGCAAATCCGTAACTGTTAAGAGTTTCTGGGCTGATACCTGTTTGAGCGATCGATCGACTCAAGAATGTCGATCGATCGACCCCTTTTCTTCGATCGATCGACCCATGATGATTTTTGGCAATTGTTTGACTCTAAGGTTTAAGGATTATTCCAAAGCCAATGTTGATTATTAGGGTGAGTAAGATAATCTTGTGGGACTTAGATAAAGTCAGTAGGGCCTTAGTTATTATCGGAGAATACTATAACTTATGGGATTGAATGACGTTTCTTATGAGGGTCTACCGAGTGGGTTACGATTAGAAATAATTTGAATTGAAACAATAACGGAAATTAATGATGATATAAGATTACGGGCAGCAACGGAGGGGTTTCAAGTACTGAGATGACATTAGAAACCAATAAGAGATCTAGTAACCTTTTGAGATAGGTTTAAGTACTCAATTTGATACGACGCGAGAGTTAACAAACGAAAAATATATTATGTAATGTTCGGGGTACACTTGCTACGTATGAGATTAACTAGATGAAATGTGTGGACATCTATATTGTTATATGATTACTTAGGTTGTGTTAATGCCTAGTGTATGGATTTCTTATGTGTATGACATACCTACCATAATTGCTATCACGGGAGGTCAGTTTTATTATGGAAAAGGATGCTCTTATCCTTGTGTGCCTTTGGGGGGATTTAGACTGGTACCTTAAGAACATAGTACCGTGAATGACTTATTTGTGAGTTGATAAGTCAGCTGACCATGGGAGCGTAGGTATGTGCGTGACCCATGGGTATGTGAACTATGTTCTCCTCCAATATGTGTGATTTTGTTTATTGAAACGGTTCATGGGAGATTCAGAACTCGTAGTCCCTATGTACGTGATGTACCGAGATTCGATAGCAGAGTATTCGTGCACCACAGCTTATCCTAGGGGTGCCATATATGTATTTATGTACTGAGGGTGATATACTTATGTACTTGTGACTGGTTCATTGTTATTTAGTAGATGTGGATGACTAAGATATTTGAATGGGTTAAGAATGAGAATTTAATTAACACTTGATATAAGAAATTTAATGAATGTGAATATGGGTTATAAATATGTCTTATTTGGGGGTTACGTGTAGATACTCTATGTTAGAATGCGAAGGCAGGAGTGGTACAAACTATTTAGATATTGGCATAACTAGGATGGGTTAAAGGCTTACTTTAGGAGTGTACAGTAGTTGAGAGGTAAGAAACTCATGTGAGAGTACGCTACTAACGTGTTTATAATATGTGATGTTTAATTGTAATTTAAGTCACTTGCTAAACTTTTAAAATGTTTTCACATCGGGCTCTGACCCGTTTTTCCTCGAAATCTATTTTTGTTTTGTAAAAACCTTTTAGGTGCCCAGTCACAGGGACGCCAAGCATAGGAGTTCCATTCTGATGACGTACCGTAGCTGTTGTGGAACTTACAGGATCTTGGTAGTAGACTCTCTCATTTTATTCTTGATTCCTTGAGAGTCAATTGTATCAGTTAGGGCATGTTGCCCATTCTTACTTAGAGGTTGTAGTTACAGACTTTCAATATTTCAGTTTTTGGTTTATTATTTATTCAGACTCTTGTATTGGGACATTATTTACTCTGGCCTCTTTATTATCGGAGTGTTTACTCCAGACTTATTTGAGTTCATCTCGTTGAGCATTTATATGAGATTGGTTACGCGATTGATGGTGTATTAAATAAATTCTTGTTTAAGTGTTGGTTTAATTAATAAAATTTGACATTTCTCTTTTTAAATATTAGGTGGCTAGTAATTAATTAAAAAATTTCGACAGTGATGCTAGGACTGAACCAACTGGATATTCTGTATTAATTCGAGAAAGGAGTAGCTACCCGGTATTTAATTAGATGGGGTGTCACAGCTTTGGGGCTAAAAATTATGGATTATGGCTTCGATTTTTTTTATTTTGGGACTTGGAGTTGCCGACACTATTACCAAGTTGATGAAATATTATGATAATATCGCTGCAATCTTTGTCATGAAGAACTGGTAGATATTTTAAAGAATCTAGGCGCATTAGGATATAATACCTATATATGAACGAATAAGTTTAAAAATAAAAAGTGTTAGTTGAACACATTGCTATAAGTGTTAACATGGCATATAAACTAATAAATGGGCTATCACCAAAGAACATTTATGAAACATGCTTAAGATATTGTGACAACCCGCTCTAAATAATAACGAGTGGCCAACCCTATACTACATAAATCAGGTATCTCAGATGGTACAGTCTCAACATCAATATACAACACTATAATATAAGGCTAACTACCCATAATCATAAAAAGTGAATTGTCAAAAATTTTAAAGTTTTTATTTAACAACAACAACAAAACCAATAATGCAATCACAACCAACAATATACATCTAACTATGATGAGTGAAATGTGCAAACTCTAAAGATATATACAAAAGTACAATACAATGTACAACAAAGTCTTAACAATGAAATACCCAAATATGCTGTTGGGTAACAGACGATACAATAATCTGAGAATATGAAATATAAAAGTGTTAATCTACAACACTTGAATACTAACTCAATGCAACTAAATCCTAATCTAGATATACAAAGATAGGAATCGACTAAAGCAAAGTGCCGCAACAGTCCGCTACTGCCACAGATCCACAAATACCCTGGATGGATAACATCAAAGGCGTCCTTGCAGACGAACACCTGAAGTAATACAATATATATACATGGAGGAAAAATATAAACGGGTCAGAGACCGAGTTTGAAAAACGTTTTATAGCAAGTGTATTAAAATGCATAATAATTATAAATGCATTATTACATGATTTAGTTGGAATCGAACTCTCCATAATAATTCAACTCACCTCTCATCTAAAGCGCGCACTAAACGTTTGCATGTGATCTCCAAATGGATGTCCGATTCTATTTAGGTAAGAGGATCCTAACTTAAACCCAAAAGAAGTATTTAAGTGAAATCATCTAACCTATCCCCCAATACATTTGTTTCTATAATTTATAAGTTATATACATTAACTTTAATGTAATAGTTATAGTTATCTTTATAATGTTCATTTGTTGAACATATAAAGTTACATGATCCAATCATGTCCACATCATCACAATACATCAACAATCTCATTTACTAGGATTTTATATTCTAGTGATGCCCTTATAAGGCATGAAACCATATATATATAATTATAATATATGAGTTATTAGCATCAAGAGTTAAGGACTAAACTCCTCCCGATTCTCAACACGGCGCTGCGTTTCGTGCGTGGGACGTCTCGTCGAGGCGAAATCCAAACAAGGAACCCCCCCGTTACACTACTCCTGACCGTATCGAACCTCGGGGCTCATTATGCCCTCAATGCAAGATGCATGTAACCCAAATAATTATTATCCAATTTTAATTAATTAATATTCCCAATTTTTAACAGTACATGGCGTTTCATGCGTGGGACGTCTCGCCGAAGCGAAATCCAAATAAGGAACCCCCCCGTTACACTACTCCTCGCACTGTCGATCCTCGGGATAGGTGATATATATATAGATAATTATTAGCATTAAGGACTAAACTTATCCCCAAGTTCCAACATTACACTGCGGTTAGTGCGTGGGACGTCTCGCCGAGGCGAAATCCAAACAAGGAACCCCCCGATACACTAATCCTGGCAATGTAGGTCGTTGAGGTCCATTATGCCCTTGATACCCAAGTACAAACACAAGTCATAATAACCATCCAACCGAGCTATAACTAAAAGGACGCAGGATCACATGCTATCATCTTTCAGTTGCCCATATACGTAACAAACTGGGGCCACCTGGTGGGGTTCAAAGACACCCATCTCGTGATCAACTCATGCACACAACGTCCGGGAAGCGGTCATAGCTCCTAACCGGCAAGTGAGAGCGACACATACCCACAACCTCTCACCCCCAAAATAAATAAATGTATATATATGTCATTTGCTGACCACCATGGACGACTATGACCTGGGGAATATCCACATCCTGCTTTTCTAGTCAGAATGCTCACCCTCTACGCACGAAACTTCCCAATGATAGCAAGGAGGGTGATAGTACAAGTATAGCACCCTGCCGTGGCAGTACTTCTATAATCGCATTCAAGCCATACATGCCGCGGCCTGTATCTCATCTGAGGCGCGGCCAGAACTCCTGTAGGGTGCGGCCTCTCCATAAGAAGCCGCGGCACCCCAATGACCTCATCTCAGGTTCCGCGGAGCCCCTCCAGTAGCGCAGCGCTGCTGCTCTGGGCGCACACCCTCATCCACATCTACTGTAGACTTGGTGTACGCCACGTGCTCAGGGCACGTGATTCAACACACAGACCTCCTATAGATAAGGGTCCACACCTCGAGATAGGTGGATTCTTGGGATCGGTTCCAGACAGACCCGAGGTGCTACAACACAGATTCTCTCTACACCACCCCAACATAAGCTTTTGGAGGCCCAGAATCTACATCATAGCCACCTCGCGGGCTCACCGAAATACCTAATATTATCATGTACTCTCCTTCATTCTCGTACTTGTAAGCCTCTATAGGCACGATTGTATTGTGCGAATCAACACACACATAATGAGAAGGGAGCAACACAGTGGATGTAGGCCCATTTTAGGTGCTGAACCACTCTATATCTTGTCTGCTCTCTGTTTGCTTGCTTTATCTATTTATTCTACACTTCATACTTGATTTGTTGGCACGAGATCTACCTGTGTACGATTTCTCGTATCATCAATTTGGCGCCGTCTGTGGGAAATCGAGACATTTCAATCTTGTTTCTCTACACATATGAGTTCTTCAAACACCTTATTCGATCCCGGGGGGTCCTTTGGATCATCTCCTCACGGGCCGGTTACTGGTTATTGGACTCCACATCATATTCACACCCATAGGTGGGTATTTCTTATATCCAGATGTACTCCATCTTATGGCTTTAGACCCATCTTGCATACCCCTGTGATATCATTCTATCTAGCTAGTATCGAAAGGCATGACGGGCTTTTGCCTCAAAAGATGAATGATTAGGGGGGATTGTATCTACTCATTTGCTGTTCTTGACCTATGATCTAGGGTTATCATTGAAACTGCGCCTTGTGTGCACCGAGAGGTTATTTAATCATGAACAAACCCTAGTAGGTGTGCTCCCCATAAGTTTCGAGAGAGAAACTCAGATCCTGAGCTTCAGGTTTGGGATTGTTCCTTGCTGCCTAGGAAGGGATACGGCCAGACAGTAAATATGTCTTAGGGTCGTGGCCTCCACTAGGGTAGTTATAAAAACTTCAAACATTGAGGAGCGTAATCAGTCGGGCTCTAGCTCTACCATGGTGTATCATACGGGGCCGCGGCAGTGCATCTTGCTACGCGCCTTATGGCCGCGGCCTCGGTGCCACGTAGCAGTGGCTGCAGCCTCCATTTCCTACTTGGTTCAGTATCTCTGAGATTGCTCACTTCTGTTAGTTTGTTCTCAGATTATATATATACATTATAAAGACTAACAAAAGCAGAGATGGAGGGAGAATCCAGCCAGAGTGCAGAAGTCAAGAATGAGATTGTGCAACTATACAATCACTTTAATCACCTCTATGACAGCCACGCCTCGCTTCAGACCCAGGTCAATTTTCTCACTCAGAGGGTGCTAATGCTGGAGGCCGCGGCATCTAAAAACATAGGCACGGAAGTTGAGGGAATAGCAAAGCCAGCCATGCCTGTCGCGGCAGTAAATGAAGCCGCGGAATCAACCATCAGAGGTTAAAAAAGGCAGAAAAAGTTGGGTGCCTATACTCAGTTGAGCCTCCCAATTGAAGAGATCTTGGAAGTCATCAAAGGGGATAAGATTTTGAGGTGGCCAGAAAAATTGAGAGCTCCACCCCACAAGAGGAACAAAGCTACCTGGTGCAGATTCCATCAAGACCATGGCCACGACACAGAGCAATGCTATGCTCTGAAGGATGAAATTGAAAGGCTAATCGGGCAAGGGATGCTGCAGCGATTCTTGAAGAATGCATAAGTGATTCAGCCAGACCCAACCGAGGCTGCCTACCGCATCTCATCCTTAGTCTTTCTAATTTCAACTATTTCTGTTTATGTTTTATGAAGCTCACTGTAGCCTTAAATACTCAAGACTTTATGTTTTGTTAACAAAGTCATTGGCAGCATACATATATAAGTATATGAACTAGCAAGTTTAGCTATATCTGATATTTCTCTTGCTTTCATAACCTGCTACCTCACAAAAAGACTTGTTGTCTCAATCATATTTCAGAGGAAATATAACAAAATTATCTCGAAGGATTATTCTACTTCAGGATGCGCTCATGGACGGGATACGACCTTCGTTAGCTCTAAAGTTTCCCTCGTAATGTGCAACTACATCTTATCATATGATCACCATATTCGTGGAGGCATCTGAGGATTCAAGGAGCTTTTATCAACCACCAGGGCCTACAACGCCAATTCTCTGCTCTCGAAGTGCGACATCAGCCACGGGGGCTTATAACGCCCATTCTTAGCTTTTGGGACTCGTCATCGAGCCAGGAGGCTTACAATATCTAGCCAGGGATGGCTTTATATATATTATTAGCTGTGGGTGGCTTAATAACATAACCCAGCCTGGAGAGGCTTGATAGTATCTCGCATATTAGCTGTGGGTGGCTTAATAACATAACCCAGCCTGGAGAGGCTTGATAGTATCTCGCATATTAGCTGTGGGTGGCTTAATAACATAACCCAGCCTGGAGAGGCTTGATAGTATCTCGCATATTAGCTGTGGGTGGCTTAATAACATAACCCAGCCTGGAGAGGCTTGATAGCATCTCGCATATTAGCTGTGGGTGGCTTAATAACATAACCCAACCTGGAGAGGCTTGATAGTATCTCGCATATTAGCTGTGGGTGGCTTAATAATGTAACCCAGCCTGGGGAGGCTTCATAGTGTCCCAAGATCGACTAAAGGAAAGCCATGAAAGACAATCAAATCGGCTGTTGGAGGCTCTGTCATCATGATCATGAAGCATGTCAAACCTACAGAAGGGTGGCTTCGATTTCCCAGGGGCAAGGTTCTGCAGCCCCATTATCTTGTCAGCAGTAAAATAGATGCCGCGGCATCCTCATCCACCACTACCCTAGTGCTGGATGGCAACCTGCCACAGCTAAATGGAAAAAGCGACTGAGTCGCTGAGGTGAGCTTGGATTCAGAGTAGTTTCCCTCGTTCAAATCACCGCGGCTTCTACAGAAAATTGAAGAAATCAAGCCGTGACCCTAAAACCAAACTTCATTGGCACCGCGGCCTGGGGATCACAACCCTATGGTGGTGCTAAGGTAAAGCAAAAAAAGGGCCAAGGTGACAAGGGCACCGCAGATGATTAACAAGAGCAAGATTGCATCAAATTATGCTATGATTCCGCGGACTTAGTTACAAGTACTACAAGTTCATTCAATACAGAAAGCAAGTTACAAATATGAGGCAGTAACATGCAACCATTCATTATAGCGGGCAGTGTAAAACACGCAATGCAGAAAAGAAAGGAATATTAAGCAGTGATAAAAATATGGCCGCAGCCTTTGTATTAATAGACTTGGATTACAGAAATGAGGGTCGCAGCCACAACAAAGTTAGATTACAAAGATGCAATAGAAATTAAAAATCTAAGAGGCTACGTCATCATCATCATCAGCCTCATCACCACCCGCGGCAGTCTCTGTCTCCCCGTCCTCAGCCGCTGCCTCTGCCTCTGCTTGGGCTATCAGTCTTGCTCTCTCTTTAGCTGCGGCCCTCAGCTCAGCAATACACTCCTGATGTTCTGCATCACTTAATTTCCAAGAGAGGACCGTCTCCTTGGCATCAGAGAAACTCTTAATGATTCTCTGTCGCAACTCCTGGTAGCCGCGGAGGTATGCCCTATTATTGGTAAGGAAGAAATCCTTGGAGCCTTTGAAGGACTCCACGGCATGATCTATGGCTAGCTGGAGGGCGTCGCCATGATCAACTTCCATCTTTTGTATGGCTGTGGCATGGGCTTCTTCCTTCTGAGCAGACTTGGCTTCAAGCTCTTGGTATTTTTGTTGGAGGAGGGCAAGCTTGGAACTTGCAATCTCTGCAACACGGGCGGCTTCGGCTGTTTGGGTCTGTGATGATTTCAGAGATTCCGCGGCCTGATTGAAATTCTCCTCTGCTTCCTCTCTGGCCTTGTTGGCCTTCTCCAAGTCCATATTGGCTGCCTAGAGGGCCGCGGCAGCGGACACTTTCCCGACCTCAAAAGAAGAGGTCCGTGCAGACTGCAGGTCCGCGGCATGAGCACTCTTCTCGACCTTTTTCAGCCTGTACAAAGCCTCGTACTTCCTTTTCTGGACCACAATCACATCCGCGGCCTGTATATGAAATAAAAGACGTTAGCAAAAGTACAGAAAAATATGAGATACAAAGATTAAATGACTAGTACGTACCCTGAGAAGGCTGTGGAGGTCACAGTCCTCCAGATCTTCGTGATCCTCCCCAACTAGTCTGTCGATGTCCGCGGCAGACAAGGCTCGCTTCATTCTACGTGCAGCCTTTGCAGTAGTGTCCCAGGAGGAATTTGGGTCAGGCGGCCTTAATTGAGGCCTTGGCCTACCGTCTGGCCCGGACTCTCCGCGGAATTGGGGAGGGGGCAAATTTGCATTAACGGCCACTACATTTGGTGGGGGAGGAGAGGACGGTTGGAGGGGGATTTCCGCTAACATTAGTCCGGTCGCTGCCAAATTTTCCCCTATGTCGTCATCAAAATGTTCATGATGCACAAGGGTTTCAACGTGAACCACCTGATCCGCGGCAGGATCAGTGGTCTTATCTCCGGCGGGGGCCGCGGCAGGTACCTTGTCTCTGGACCGCTTCCTTTTTTTGCTTCGCGCGGTGTTGTTCAGGACGACCGTGTCCTCATCCATCTCTGCCAGCTGCGCAGCCAGCAGCTCCCTATCAACCTCTTCACCTGAAAAAGAATAGCATGAGTTCAACAAGTTCCAAGAGAATAAAATGACCGCGGAATGAAAATAATGGCACAGTTAATTACCTTCTGCGCCCATCTATTAAGGAATTGATTTGTTTGGGAAGAATCCCGCCTCAAATACAGTTGTCGACGTTACAAGTATGCTGAACTTCTTATGCTCAGCAGGAAATTCCGCGGCCTCAGCAACTCTTTTTTCCTGCCGCGGGTTCAAGTGCAGATTGTCAAGGGCTGCAGAAAGAAAATACAATTCAAGTTAGTAGAAGTCAAGTGAAATTAAAGGACGCGGCTATAATCTTGTACCTAGTTTTGAGGGTGAACCCCACTGCCGCGGCATTTTATATGATCTCTCTCTTTCATTCTCCTCGGGGTGCATCTCCCAGCCTTCACCGGAGATATAAAAATATTTTCCCTTCCAGTTTTTCACACTGGTAGGTCTCCCAGTGTAGAGGGTCTCATCCCTGCCGCGGCTAGAAAAATAGTAGTAGCCCGCGAACTTTACTGAGTTCTCCTTTGGGCGGTAGAAGTGAAAGAACTCCGCGGGAGTAATGTCCTTTTTAAATAACTTCTCCCAAAGGACAACTGCAGCTAGAACAACTCTCCAACCGTTGGGGTCTAACTGAGCTGGAGCCAGTTTCATTGTCTGGAAAATGCGACGGATGGAAACAGGAACAGGCAGCCGCAGCCCATAGATGAATGCGTGCAAAGGGAAGCAAATCCCATCGTCAGACAGAACCGTGCACGGTCTTTGGTTCGCGGCAGGGGCTGAGCACATCAAGTTTTCTGGAAACTCGAAAGCCTCAGCAACCTGCTCAACCCAATCCTGGGTCATCGAGCCGCGGATGTCAAGCGCAACCAATGATTTTGCAGCCCTCCCTGATGTACCTCCAGGCTTATTTCTAGCAGCCGCGACAATATCTCCTTCTCCCATAGGATGGGTACTTGAGTTGGCTTTCTCTTCCATCGGCTGAGATTAGGAATCCTTCCCAGATGTAGAGTCCGCGGAAGTTGAGTCAATTATCACGCAGTTCGGGCAATCTTTCAGTTTGCAGGGCCCAACTGATCTCAAAGGGGGCACGGAAGTAAGCTCTAGGGGAGAGGTCCCAAAATGCTTTGCCCAAAAGCCTCTCAGGAACTCGTCTGGGTCAAAGCTCATATGGCTGCAGCAGTACCTGAAAAGCAGAGTTCGTAGTTAGGCGCCGCAGCCAGTATGACTTGTAAGACTTCAAGAAGCCGCATAAGGTTATTTTTAAGTCTTACAAGCTGGAACTACGTCCCTAATACGGTTATTAATGGGTGAACTCTATTGCTTATGGGACCAAACGGTCCCAACTGGCCGCGGCCACATCCATATTTATGGAACATGTGCTGCCACGGAAATAAGACAGAATTGCTTTAAGGCATTCCCGACCACGGCCATTCCTAATTCTTCTGACAACTCGATATGCTCTAGTAGAAACAACAGTTATTTTACATGGATGCCTTGGGATCATGAAAGTTTTAAGGCTCATGAAAGTTTTAAGGCAGTTCCGAGATGACCAGGGGGGATTAAGTTGATTTTTTTCCGCGGATGACGGCTTGGGGGCCATGGCCATTTAGCACGGTTTGACGCAGAATTGCAAGTTCAGACGATTATTATAATCCTATGTTGTCGCGGCCTCTATCCTAAACAGTTGATTAACCAATTTTTAACTATTCTAAGATCAAATTCACAGAATGTGGAGGGTTCGGCTATGAACATCAAGAACAGTGATGTGTATTTCATATGCTGCATATGTGACAAAAAGCAAAACAAACAAGTAAAAGCCTAGATTTCTAGCAAATGAATCAGGAAAGGCGTAAAAACGGAAGAAAATTGTAAACAGTGGTTGAAAAATCACCTGGGAATGAAAAGGATCGATAAGATCAGCTACAAACCACCTTGAACTGCCACACACCGCCTCGGAGGGTCGCCAGAATATGCAGGAAGAAATGTGCAGAGTTTCGCTCTCGATTTGCTCTCAAAAGATTTGGAAACGTAATGAAGTCCATGGCCAGAAACAATTTATATAAGGGAGCGCGGAAGACGAATCGTCGCTTTGGAAGCACCGCGGCACCTAGGCTACTTAGCCGCAGTCCCAATATGTCTCCCTTGACACTACGGCTTGGGGGCTTATTGATAGTACAAGTATAGCACCCTGTCGTGGCAGTACTTTTATAATCGCATTCAAGCCATACATGCAGCGGCCTGTATCTCATCTGAGGCGTGGCCAGAACTCCTGTAGGGTACAGCCTCTCCATAAGAAGCCGCGGCACCCCAATGACCTCAGCTCAGGTTCCACGGAGCCCCTCCAGCAGCGCAGCGCTGCTGCTCTGGGCGCACACCCTCATCCACATCTACTGCAGACTTGGTGTACGCCACGTACTCAGGGCACGTGATTCAACACAGACCTCCTATAAATAAGGGTCCACACCTCGAGATAGGGGGATTCTTGGGATCGGTTCCAGACAGACCCGAGGTGCTACAACACAGATTCTCTCTACACCAACCCAACATAAGCTTTTGGAGGCCCAGAATCTACATCATAGCCACCTCGCGGGCTCACCGGAATACCTAATATTATCATGTACTCTCCTTCATTCTCATACTTGTAAGCCTCTATAGGCACGATTGTATTGTGCGAATCAACACACACATAATGAGAAGGGAGAAACACAGTGGATGTAGGCCCATTTTAGGGGCTGAACCACTCTATATCTTGTCCGCTCTCTGTTTGCTTGCTTTATCTATTTATTCTACACTTCATACTTGATTTGTTGGCACGAGATCTACCTGTGTACGATTTCTCGTATCATCAGAGGGGGTATGCTTAACATGTATATAAACCATCATATAAGTTATACATACATCCCACATAATAAAGATATACCATTGTATAAGGTATACCTGCAACAACATATTCATTTTCATTATACGCTCTTAGGCGCAATTTGATTAATATCATTGTTTAGTATACCTCTCTCATGATACACCAATCGTCAATACTCACACATTTACCCCACTTAGTATACGCTATACTACTTCTCGCTTGAAGCTCACATGTCTCTTTTATTATGAATTGTCTCTCAATTCTATTTAAGTTAAGGATATTCTTTTATCCTAATGCACCTCAATTTGCATTTCTCATTGTGTGAGATATCTCCCAAATCGATCATCAATAAGGATATTCCTATATCCGTTTGCACATCAAATAGAATTTATGATTTTCCATTCATTATAGGGTTCAATTTAGTTTATGAACCTTTTTAAAGTTATACCATTTGGTATTGGATCCTAAGATCCATTATCTCTAAATTATTCCCATTAATATCATAATTATCTCCAAATAGAATTTTCAAATCAAGGTGGGCTTCCCCACTTAGGAAATACCATATATCTAATTGATATTCCTCAAATATAGTCAATACAACTTCAATCATTTCCTATAAGGGAAACTCTCTAAAAGTCTCCAAACATACTCCAAATAACTCCCATAGAAGTTCCCAATCGATAACTTTAGACAACACGGGATAAAATTCTTTCTAGAAAATCATCTCCAAAAATCACCTGTTTCCGAATCGATTCGGCCCATCCGAATCGATTCGGTCCAATGGACCTGGGAGTCTGCTACATACCGAATCGATTTGCAAGGGGAGAATCGATTCGGCCCTAAAGACCTGGGCAATCAGCAACAGACCGAATCGATTCGGTAGGGGCGAATCGATTCAGCAAGTGCAGCAAGCTACGAAATGGGTTGTTTTCTTCTTAACCCAAAATACCCAAAAATCATTTTAATCATCCTCCAACTATTTTGATCCAACCCAATCACAAATATAACATTAATATTCATTCTTGAATACTTATAAACTAATTTCCAACCTTAAATCCATTTTATACACTACAAATCTAAGTTTTTTCCCAAAAGTTAGGTTTTAACAATTTAAACCTAAAACCCAAAATTCAATCCACAAATCATGCAATAATTGGTACAGAACAATTATTTAGCAAGTTTAATCACTTGCTTCGGGTTAGTAGGGTCTGAATCCTCCTTGAGATCGCGTATTTGCCGGAAATCTCCACTTTCTTTCCCTTTTCTCCTTCCTTTTCTTCTTCTTTCTTTCTTTCTTTCTATTTATCTTTCTCTCTTTGGAGAAATATCTCCCGTAGGCTAATTTTGCCTGACTCCCAAAATGCACATCTTTTTAAATGATAATACACACTTTAAATGACTCGGTGACTTTAATTCGAGTCAAACGGTCTTAATTTATTTCGGAACCCAAATAGACCCCAAGTACAGTCATTTCGACTTTCTCGACCCTTATGGACACAATGGTACCCTCAGAATTGCCATTCGAGACTCTTTCTAACGACTCTAAATTTTGATCTCGATTGACAATTTAATTATTTCTCCAATAAAATATTATTTATTTCTCCCAAAATAAATAAATTGTTGTCTCCAAGACCTCGGGTTGTTACAGATATGAGTCTTGTGTGTAGACAATTAAGTATGAGTGTTAGTGGATTACTTGGTGATTATATTTTGGAACTATACTTGATATTGATTAAAGTGTATTCTAAGCATTTCGATTTATGTCTTGCAATATAGGTTTACATGTATTTGAATTGATGAATGTGATAGAAATAGTCTTTTATATAAGACATTATTGGACCATTATTGAATAACCCGATTATAGACCTTGTTGGATTAATTATTGCTGTTGTGGTACATGGAAGCAATCATGCTCTTCAATTAGTATGTGAACGCCATGACCCGCATTAATGGTTTGTTCAATTAAGGTATTTATGAAAAACCATTTAAGGACGACTCAAAGATTATTGCGCGCCTTATGATAATTATAGACCAAGTGGGAGAACGTTAGAATTATTTTATAGAATAATTCTACATAATGTGATCCATAATTAGATTAATACTAAGAGTCACTTTCGTTAATGAAAGGGTACTTCAAATACCAAGAGTCAAAATAACTCTTTGTTATTAACCTTAATGGGCGGTTAAGATTAAGTAACTGTTGGAGATTTGGGTCCTGCCCCTGCCTACAAATAAGTGACTGATTTCCATTATTCACACACATGAAAAGATAGCATAATGTAATTACAGGATAAGGGAGAGAAATCCAAAGAGTCAAATTAGTGTTTATTTTGGAATACTATTTTGACTATAGAAGAATATCCAACCGTTGGAACGTGATGAAATTGGAGTATGTTCTTGCCGTATACAAGAGGAAGTCTTGGTTCGAAATTCAGTCCGATCGGACACATCTAAGGTCGAATGCTCCATCAATCTTTCCATTTGTTACATAATGAAGGTATATCATTATAATATCATTTTGTATTCCTCATAATAATTGCATGTGATAATCATGCTGATCTAAGATCCTAACGTTAAATGTATAATACATAACATTTATATTATTAAAGAGAAAATAACATATCGAATTGGATATTCATACATTAAATTTATATATCCATGTAAACTTGTTAATTATGTGTTCTTTAATTTATTATGTTTACACAGAGATGATAACACACACATACATACACTTACAAATACATGTCCACACACACACACACACACATAAATATATATATATATATATATATAAGGAAAGGATCAAGTGAGGTCCCAGTTTGAGGACCTTGAATGAGGACCATTTTTTTAAAATAGTAAAAAAACTATTTTTGGGATAATTTTTTTTAATGATTTTTAAACATTTCAATAGGACAATAAAAAAATAATTAGCTCAAAATGAATTTTTTTGCTATTTTAAAAAAATCAGTCAAACTTTGTCAGTTTTTAAGTTGTTAAAAACTGACAAAGCTTGACCGATTTTTTTAAAATAGTAAAAACATTCATTTTGATCTGATTGTTTTTATATGGCCCTACTGAAATGTTTAAAAACTATATAAAAAAATTAATTTAATTAATTTTGGAAATCGGAGAAAAATGAAATTTTGGATTTTTATAAATTTTATAATTAAAAATGTTGGTTTTTATATTTGAAAAATAAATTTTCAAACTGAATTGGAATCGAAATTAAAATGGAGTTTTAATTGAATTTTTATTATATAGAAGAGTCCTCAAAACATAAAACTTGCTGCCCAGATTATACTCAAGAGGGGGGGGGGGGGGGGGGGTGAATTGAGTTTTTACAAACTTTAAAGTCAAATTAATATTTTAGAAAAATAGTAAATTTAAATCACTTAAACAAATTACAGATTAATAAATCTATAAAGAATAAATCCAATAATATCAAATAAATGCAACTAACTAATTTAAACAACTAGAGATGCAGATTTTAACACTCTAGAAATATAAAATTAATTTTCGTATTTAATTTAAAGTGATATTCTGAAATTAATTATTTAACTCAAAACTAATTATTTTAACCTTAAAATTAATTTAGTCAAATTTCAGAATTAATTTATTTGCAAGATAGTGTGCTGAAAATATTAACTCAAGCAAGCATGTGCAAATAAATAAATAAGAGTGCGGAAAATAAATGACACTGAAATTTAACGTGGTTCGGCCAAATCCCGGCCTACGTCCACGCGCCTAGAGCCCCCAACTCCTTTGCGCTTCACTAAACCTGATCCACTTGCGGGTAGGATCAAACCACCGCGTACAACTGTTTGCAAGCTAACTCCGAGCTTCAAACCCCGTGGCCCACTTGCGGGTAGGAACCAATCACCGGTACAAACCGAAGCTTCAACAAAGCTTCACAACAAATCTGAATTTATGTAGTACAAGGTACAATACTGAAACTCCTTAAAATACAATTTGTAATCTGAGTTTCTCCTTCTTGAATCAGACTTCAATAAATGATGTTGAAGTAGGCACAAGTCTTCTTCTTCAATGATTGAGCAGATGATAAAATTAATTTGCTCTCTTAAATGTGTAGCTAAGTAGTAAAATAAATGCTCTCAATAATATTTCAAGTCTTGCTCATATTCTCATTCAAGTCGCTTTTCTTCAATGCAGCTCTTCAAAGCTTTAATATGTGTCTTCAGATAACTAGCTGTTAGACACAGCATATTGAGCATTAAATGCTCCAGATATTGCTGAGGTGGAGTTGCTAGAAATAATCTCCAAATCTGATATGAAGATATTTTTTTTTATCTGCTCCAATAAATTATAGCTATTGTAGCACGGAAGTGGTAATCTGAAAATATGGAGTCTAAAAGGTACATCACTCAGTATCCTCATTTGTGTATATTTGGATCTGCAAAAATATTAGTCCACATGCAAATAGAAATATCTAATGTGTAAAGGATATATAGATTAAAGTACATTTTTCTGTCAAGATAATAAATGGCACAAAGTAAGTATAAGTACTAAAAAATATTTCCCACACAGATATAAAAATTTTCAGAACAGATATGAAAATAAATTTCTGACAAATATATATAAAGATAATTTCGGATGGATAAAAAAATCGGACAGATATTTAAACCAGAAATTCGAACAGATATATAAATTAGAAATCGCACGGATATATATATAGCACTGTTCTAAAAAACCCGCCTAGGCTCCGCCTAGGCTTGAGGCTTGGGAGAAACGCCCCGCCTTAAGATTTTGACGCCTTATGCTTGGTAAAACCCTTAAGGCGTACTTTTTCTCTAAAAACAACAATGCTTTAGTGAAACGATATCGCCTTTTAAAGATTTTTTTGCAAACCGGACCATTATCTCATCCAAAATAATCAAATAGTATTTTTATTTGCAAATATTCAGACATATTTTTATGATATGTACAATTTTAGTATTTTAATAGCCTTGTTATGGTTAAAAAATATTAAAATATATTAAAAAGACCTAAACGCCTTTTCACGCCTTTTTACGCCAAGGCCCGCCTAGGCTTCTAAGGCTTAAGGCTTGGCCTCCACGCCTCGATCACGCCCCGCGTTTTTTAGAACCTTGATATATAGTAACAGAAATTCGGACAGAAAAAAAAATATCGGACCAAGAAATAAATTAATACGGATTGATATTTAAAAACAAAATCTGGACAGATATTAAAAAAAAATAGTTTCGCACGGATATATATATCAAAGAAACAATTTCCAAAGACAATTAATTTAATCTGACAAAGATGGCATAGCCTCAAGTTTAGCAAAGTTTTGTGTGGGTAAAATCATTTCACATTAATGACAGGGTAAGGCCCCCTTGACAAACGGTAAAAAAAATCTGACAGCAAAGGACGTCCAAACCAAAAAAAAACTTTCGGCAGTGTATAGCATCATACCAACTTTCACACATATATCCGTATAAAAGAAATTTGTAGAGATTGCCTAGGACAACACGCAAAGGGGGAGAGGGATACTGCCTTCGTACAAAAAGAAGACCACGCAAGCGGCGCAATTTGCTGATATCATGAACAGTTCTCAGGTACAAAAGGTAAGAGATATATATATATATATATATATGGATTATCATATCAAAACATCAAATCGGTAGAGGCCAACAGGCAGAAAAGGCGGAACACAAAGGTGACTGGGACGAAACTCTAAATAGTCAAGTTATCATATCAAAACATCAAATCGGTAGAGGCCAACAGGCAGAAAAGGCGGAACACAAAGGTGACTGGGACGAAACTCTAAATAGTCAAGTTCAGCGACGACATAAGTAGCAGGTATTCAACATATATATATATATATATAAGAGAAAAAAAAATCCGGATAAACAAGAAAGATTTCCAAAAAAAATAGATTACAGATTTCGAAACAAAATTTTCGGATAAAAAATGAGTAATAGATTTCGTACAAAGCAATATAGATATAAGAGACTTTAAGGCTCATAATTAATTAGTCACACAATTAAAACCATAGATCAAGAAATATGCATGTGTGTCTAATGTGTCAAGTGCAAATGTGCAACATACATGAATACCTTTACTCGAATATGTCGTTGAGTAGAGTCGAGGCAAGATAATGCAATAAAAAATATCTATAGAGTAACCCCAAAAAAAATATGTTTGGAATCATCAAAATCAATATATTAAGTTAAACTAAAATGTACATTAATTAAACTAATTTAATTAATTAGGGATAAATAACATTTTCGTTAACAATCTCCCCCTTTTTGATGATGACAAACAATGATTCACATATATTCATAAGATGAATAAATTAAGCACAATGAATCATATACATTTCTCCCCCTTTAACATTATCAAAAAGATATTTCTTATAAATTCAGTGTCACGAATAAAAAGGGCGAAGCTCCCCCTATCAAAAATAATTCGTGCATGGGATATGACCAAAAATTTGTAAGGGACATATGTGAATACCATGAATTTTCATTAAGCACATATTCAACATATTGTTCTCACATAACATGTATTTGATTCAAGAGATGGATAGTAATAACCTCAAATAATGCATACGTCACAAAAGTTATAAATGATACCAATTGTTGTAGTCACAAAAACCGTGCGTTGCACACAATAGTTCCTCGGAACGCATAAATCGGAATCACAACTCAATGTTCTGAAATAATGCAATTCTGAGAGATATATCAATTAGCATAATTAACTCTCTCACTAATGTAATAAAATTGCAATGTATAAATTTTCAATAAGCGCAATATCAATTGTTGTATACATCCTCATGATAGAATAAGCTTTTAAGCGCACAACATGAAACATTTCATAACTCGATGTTTTCAAATAATCTAAAATAAAGCGCACATGAGTTAGAAGATAGCGGCATAACGAAATTTTTTTTTTCTAATTATGTCATGCTTTGCCGTTTCCAAGATACGAGCTTAAATTTTGGAAAATTCAATCATATTGCAATAAAAATTTTGATCAAACATTTTTTTATGAATAATTTCCAATAGACATTTATCTCCCCCTAAGGGATACCAATGAAGGTATATATGCATATAACAAATATGATGCATCTATTTCATGAGATAAAATATATTTAAAACTTGACTTCATAAAATCATTTTTGAAAAATCACACAAGTGATACCAATTGTTGATCATGTGGTTTCTCAATTCAAACAAACATAACAAAAAAAAAAATCATCGTGAATAAATATTCAAACAATGACATTAATCATGTAGTATGCAATAAGACTAACTCATAGAGATTAATATGTTCATATCATCAAAAATCAACAAGTGAATGATACAATATTATCAAAATCAATGACTGAATGTTACAACATCAACATGTATCACATATAACTAATATACTAGAATGTACTCAAATGACATTTTCGTTTCAAATTAATATACAATAAATTTATGAATTAATCCAATCTTATTATTCATAAAAATGCACTTAAAAAAATTATCATCAAAATCTGGTGTATGTGTCATATAACATAAAATCATAAAAAATAATGAATATACAAATTCATATGTGAATACTAAATAATCAATCAACACGCTCGTATGATATAACAAATATTCCATTCATGGAAATGTATCAATTATGAAATGAATCATTAATAAACATATGATATTAAATTCAAGAAAGGTGTTCCTTACCACCTTACCAATACCAAAGATATATTCAAGCAACTTCTTTCAAGTGTGGCATTTCCAACATTAGGCAATGATAATTGAAGTTCGTAATATGACCAAATCATATGCCTTGAAAATCCACATTCCTTCTCAAAATGCAACCTAAACAACTTTGAAAATTTTCTCTTTTGGTACCCAAAATGTGTGAGGTCCATAGGGGTTAGTATACATCTTGGTTCCTTTAGGAATCCATGCCAATTTTCTTTTTCTAAATTTATATGGACACAAATCTGAAAAATGTGTGTGTCTACCACAATTAGAGCATAAATAATTAGGTAGACTAGATGAAGCATCAAATTTCAATAAATTTGAATAAGTCTTTTTCTCATTTCCTTCATCATATCCAATACCATCATTATTAAATCGAATCCTTTGTGTCTCAACAATTTTATGAAAATATTCATTTCCTTTTGTAAAATTATCTAATGATTTCTTTAAATATTCAATCTCCCTTTTTAACTCAATATTTTCAATTGACAATAACAGATTTTTCCTTTTTCAAAGATTTAATTTCATTTTTCAAAGATTCATTTTCTAATTTCAACTCATCAAAATCATTTGACATATAATCATATTTAGTTGAAACTAATGAATGAGACTTCTTAAGTTTAATATATTTATTTTTAAGTTCTTCAAAACTTTCACATAATTCATCAAAAACGTTTTGTAAAACTTCATAATCATCAACTTCATCATTATCACTATCACTAGAGTTAGGGTTAGAATGTACCCCATTTTCCATAGCCATGTAACATAGATGAGCAACTTCATTTTCATTTGAATCTTCATCGGAAGAGCTTGTATCGGAGTCACTCCATGTTGTGGCTTTCAATGCCTTCTTCCCCTTCTTATATCTTGGAGAATTAGGCTTAATGTGTCCAACTTCATCACAATGATAGCATCTTGGTCCAGATTTGGATTGATGATCATCATTGAATTCTTTTAAAAAATGTTTCTTTCTCCTTTCCTTGGCTTTTTTTTGGAATTGAGATATTTTTTGAAATTTTTAGCCAACAGGGAAATATTATCATCATCATCATCATCATCATCATCATCATCATCATCATCATCATCTTCACTTTCTATATTTTTGCTTGAAGATTTGAGAGCAATAATTTTGTTTGCTTTTGGTTTCTCATCTTCAACAAATTCCTTAAGTTCCATTTCATGAGTAATTAAGGAACCCAATAACTCATCAAGAGAGATAGGTCTTTCTCGAATTGCTTCTTTGATATCCAGCTTCTTTGTCATATAAGCAGATGGAAGTGACCTGAGAATCTTGCTCACTAATTCAGAGTCAGTATAAGATTTACCAAGAGATTTAAGACCATTAATAATATTAGTGAACCTAGTGAACATATCAGAAATAGATTCATCAGACATCATCTTAAATAACTCATAATTATGAACAAGCATACTAATTTTATCTTCTTTAACTTGACTAGTTCCTTCATATGTAACTTCCAGTCTATCCCAAATTTCTTTAGCAGATTCACAACAACAAATTCTGTTATACTCATTTACATCAAGTGCACAATGCAGAATATTCATAGCTTTAGCATTTATTTGAATTTTTCTAATATCAACATCATTCCATTCATTTTCTTCTTTAGGAACATTTTCATCATTAACAACTTTTATGGGGATATTAGGACCATTTATAATAACTCTCCAAACAGCATAATCATTTGATTGAATAAAATTTTTTATTCTATTTTTCCAATAGCTATAATTATTTCCTGAAAATAAAGGAGGTCTATTTATAGATTGACCTTCACCAAGAGATGAAACAATAAAGTTTTCCATGGATCTTTAACTCTAAGATTGTTAAATCTAAAAATAAATAAGAAGAGCACTGGCTCTGATACCAATTGTTGCCCAGATTATACTCAAGAGGGGGGGTGAATTGAGTTTTTACAAACTTTAAAGTCAAATTAATATTTTAGAAAAATAGTAAATTTAAATCACTTAAACAAATTACAGATTAATAAATCTATAAAGAATAAATCCAATAATATCAAATAAATGCAACTAACTAATTTAAACAACTAGAGATGCAGATTTTAACACTCTAGAAATATAAAATTAATTTTCATATTTAATTTAAAGTGATATTCTGAAATTAAATATTTAACTCAAAAATAATTATTTTAACCTTAAAATTAATTTAGTCAAATTTCGGAATTAATTTATTTGCAAGATAGTGTGCTGAAAATATTAACTCAAGCAAGCATGTGCAAATAAATAAATAAGAGTGCGAAAAATAAATGACACCGAAATTTAACGTGGTTCGGCCAAATCCCGGCCTACGTCCACGCGCCTAGAGCCCCCAACTCCTTTGCGCTTCACTAAACCTGATCCACTTGCGGGTAGGATCAAACCACCGCGTACAACTGTTTGCAAGCTAACTCCGAGCTTCAAACCCCGTGGCCCACTTGCGGGTAGGAACCAATCACCGATACAAACCGAAGCTTCAACAAAGCTTCACAACAAATCTGGATTTATGTAGTACAAGGTACAATACTGAAACTCCTTAAAATACAATTTGTAATCTGAGTTTCTCCTTCTTGAATCAGACTTCAATAAATGATGTTGAAGTAGGCACAAGTCTTCTTCTTCAATGATTGAGCAGATGATAAAATTAATTTGCTCTCTTGAATGTGTAGCTGAGTAGTAAAATAAATGCTCTCAATAATATTTCAAGTCTTGCTCATATTCTCATTCAAGTCGCTTTTCTTCAATGCAGCTCTTCAAAGCTTTAATATGTGTCTTCAGATAACTAGCTGTTAGACACAGCATATTGAGCATTAAATGCTCCAGATATTGCTGAGGTGGAGTTGCTAGAAATAATCTCCAAATCTGATATGAAGATATTTTTTTTTATCTGCTCCAATAAATTATAGCTATTGTAGCACGGAAGTGGTAATCTGAAAATATGGAGTCTAAAAGGTACATCACTCAGTATCCTCATTTGTGTATATTTGGATCTGCAAAAATATTAGTCCACATGCAAATAGAAATATCTAATGTGTAAAGGATATATAGATTAAAGTACATTTTTCTGTCAAGATAATAAATGGCACAAAGTAAGTATAAGTACTAAAAAATATTTCCCACACAGATATAAAAAATTTCAGAACAGATATGAAAACAAATTTCTGACAAATATATATAAAGATAATTTAGGATGGATAAAAAAATCGGACAGATATTTAAATCAGAAATTCGAACAGATATATAAATTAGAAATCGCACGGATATATATATAGTAACAGAAATTCGGGCTGAAAAAAAATATCGGACCAAGAAATAAATTAATACGGATAGATATTTAAAAACAAAATCTGGACAGATATTAAAAATATATAGTTTCGCACGGATATATATATCAAAGAAACAATTTCCAAAGACAATTAATTTAATCTGACAAAGATGGCATAGCCTCAAGTTTAGCAAAATTTTGTGTGGGTAAAATCATTTCACATGAATGACAGGGCAAGGCCCCCTTGACAAACGGTAAAAAAAATCTGACAGCAAAGGACGTCCAAACCAAAAAAAAAACTTTCGGCAGTGTATAGCATCATACCAACTTTCACTCATATATCCGTATAAAAGAAATTTGCAGAGATTGCCTAGGACAACACGCAAAGGGGGAGAGGGATACTGCCTTCGTACAAAAAGAAGACCACGCAAGCGGCGCAATTTGCTGATATCATGAACAGTTCTCAGGTACAAAAGGTAAGATATATATATATATATATATATATATATATGGATTATCATATCAAAACATCAAATCGGTAGAGGCCAACTGGCAGAAAAGGCGGAACACAAAGGTGACTGGGACGAAACTCTAAATAGTCAAGTTCAGTGCAGTGGGCGACGACATAAGTAGCAGGTATTCAACATATATATGTATATATATATATGTATATATATATATATATATATGTATATATATATATATATATAAGAGAGAAAAAAAACCGGATAAACAAGAAAGATTTCCAAAAAAAATAGATAACAGATTTCGAAACAAAATTTTCGGATAAAAAATGAGTAATAGATTTCGTACAAAGCAATATAGATTTAAGAGACTTTAAGGCTCATAATTAATTAGTCACACAATTAAAACCATAGATCAAGAAATATGCATGTGTGTCTAATGTGTCAAGTGCAAATGTGCAACATACATGAATACCTTTACTCGAATATGTCGTTGAGTAGAGTCGAGGCAAGAGAATGCAATAAAAAATATCTATAGAGTAACCCCAAAAAAATATGTTTGGAATCATCAAAATCAATATATTAAGTTAAACTAAAATGTACATTAATTAAACTAATTTAATTAATTAGGGATAAATAACATTTTCGTTAACAAAACTCTCTAGAAAAAAATATTTAAAAATATTGAACTGTCCGATCGAGGTAAAAATTTATTTTTAGCTTTCTCTAGTCTTCAGCTAATTCTCTGTAAAATTTCATCAAAACTTAACTGTCCGATCGTCCGGAATAAAAATTTTAGTGTTTGTATCTTATTAGAGTTCTATTAGGATTAGGTTTCTTAATGACTATATAATGACTCTAATTGTGGGGGGACTTTTCATAATCAATTTTTCTCAAGTTTATCACGAGAGAACACTTCTAAAAATATTTCCTCTCAACCATAATCATCAACCTCGAACATAATCAAGGTTTTGTCACCAGATTTGAACGCTTATTTGGGGTTTAATCAAGATTGGTCCAAGAACACTTCTTTGATAATTTTTCGAGAGGAATCCAGATTTCTAATCAGATTTTCAATAAAATCTTCACAGGCATGAATACTCTATTCTTTTTCTTTAGTATTATGCGTTTTAAGTATCGCCTAAACACTAAATTACATGTTTTCTTAAAAATAATTAGTAACTTAATTAGAAAAAGTGGACACTAATTATGGGGCTGCTTTTATAAAATCTTTTAATCTGAATAATATTCATAACCCTCTGGATACGTAGGATTCATGAGTGATTTTGGATTTTATTGGTGTAGGTTGCATGTAGAAAATCCTAGTTTTAAAATAAATGAAGTTGGGGGCGTATAACTCATATAAATTGTGTAGAGATAATGAAATTTGGCTTTTTATGTATAAATGATGAAAACTCGGTATAATTAATTTAAAATAATTAATTGGATGTTTATGGTGAGGCGATAATTAAATTAAGATTTAATTGAATTGGACTACCATGCGTAGTTTTATATATTGACTAATTATGCTTGTTTGTGTGACTTGTTGGTATTATTATATTGCCTTTGTGACGATGGGTTATTGGGTAATTTTGCTCTCCCTATATTTTAGGATTCCTTTTAGGTATGGGACTAGTGAGGGTAGATTATTGTGACTTTATTATGTTGGGGTTGACTGATTTTTGATACTTTATCGTCGTTGCGCTAGCCTTGGCATGAGACTAGGTAGAGATTTAAGTTATTAATGCATCCTATGCATAGGGTAGGACGTATTGATAACTTGGGGACCCTTAGTTATGGGACTAAGGGGTATTTTGAGGATCTCACGTCGATTAAAGGGTGGGGTGATTATAAATTGAGAAATTGAGAATTAATGCCTAAGATAAAAACGGGTATTAAAATTTGCGGCGTCATAATGTGTCGGGGCCGATAGTTTAAACAGGTCAGAGGACGATTTATGTCATGTCGTGTGTGGAACCTTGTCATGTGTCGGGGCCGACAGTTTAAACGGGTCAGAGGACGATTGACAAGGAGAAGTGTGACACTTTAATAAAAAGTGATAACAATAATAAAAAAAAGTTGGTTAATTTAATTAAATTAACATCGTGGGACTTGGGAATTAAAAATTATATTGGTGTGCCTTTATAAATGGGGATTTCTGCGGGTAGTTAGTGATTTATATTTATCGCATTTAATTATTCCATTTAATTTTAAAATACTCTATTGTGATATTTATTGCGTATAATGCTACTGTCTGGATTCAAGGATCCTATTTGAGGGGAGTAGTGTGTATTCTTGCTCGGGGCTTTAGCTCTGACCCATGCGTTGACTAATCTTTTTCAGGATTAGAATTCGAGAAGCTGCATAAGTTTATCGGAGTTATCATTTGGAGGTGCAACTGGAGTTATTCATTTTATGGCATAGTTTAGTTAGACTTTCTTTTCCAGTCGTATTTAATTATGAGACTTCATTTGAGTTTTATTGGGCCATTCGATTTCAAAGTTGTTTAGAGGATTTCTTTTGGCATTATTTCAGATTTTATTTAATCATTATTGGAGAATGGATTTTTTGGAGTTAGCATGTGATGGATCTTTTATCTCTTAGTTGTTTATGATCATTTTGAGAATGATTAAATTATTTATCTTATGGACTGATTGATTTATGTCTCATAGCTGTCTCATGCTAAGAATGGTATTTATTTAGTTCACGCGTGGCATAGTTCGGCGGCGGTGGCTGGCCACCCCGCCTGTCAGATTTTGCGGGGTGTGACAGGTTTTCTATCACCAATTCTAAGAGTATATTAGATAATTTGACAATAATTAATTTTTGGTACCACATTTGTCATTATCTAAAATAATTCAATAGAAACTGTTGGAGACGAACCGTAAGAACGTTTTCTATGATAACTAGAAAGACCACCGTCATAAAAAAATTCAAAAAAACGTCTTAAAAAATAGAGTCTTTTAAGATGCGTTATTTACAAGGGTTGCAAACAATTAAAAAAAAGTCTTAAAAAATAAATAAATTAAGACGCTTTATTTACAAGGGTTGCAAAAAATATCCTCATTATTTACCACTTGTCCAAAAGCGTCCTAAATATGTTTTTTATAGGACGCTTCACTTGATTACATATCCATATATTACATTCGAAAGTTGTCATACGAAATAAAATCAACACAAATGTTCTCCAAATCAATTCTAACTAGTCACATTAATATATACATTCAAAAGTTGTTAGGCCAATATCTACATCCAAAAGTTCTCCTGCCGATATATACATGTCATGCCAATATTTACTTCTAAAGTTGTCCTATCAATATATACATCCAAAAATCCTCCTTCAAAGTAATACATTCATTCAAAAAGGTATTTTTTCCAATTAGATTTCCATCTACAATAAACTAATATAAACCAAATATTTCATAGACAGTTTACCACAAATGTTCGCTCCATTCTTTCTTTACAAAACCACTTTCCATTAACCTACAAAAAAATAAAGGAAACATTATAATCACCTGCAATAAGAAACCAATTTATGAAAATCCATATAACCAAAATAACTACATAATACCATTAGCTAGTTCAAATAAATATCATGCGTATGGGGGAGAGGAGGAGAGTTACTATGCTTTTAGGCGCCTTGAAATGAATTGAATAAAATCAACTCGTACATCATCAATCTCATCCTTTATGTATGTCTCTTTCTTAGATAACATGCTCATCTTAATCAATCCAATAATAAATAATGAGTTTTTGAGACATATATTAAGAGATGGTGAAAATAAATCTAATTAATTACCATTGAATCAATAAACTTGGAAGGATTCCCTATTAATTCTTTCATATATTTCATCACATAGTATCCAC
This sequence comes from Sambucus nigra, assembly GCA_949130495.1. NCBI lineage: Eukaryota > Viridiplantae > Streptophyta > Magnoliopsida > Dipsacales > Adoxaceae > Sambucus > Sambucus nigra. The sequence goes on from OX422207.1 coordinate 324,312,067, forward strand.
ACTCAATGTTCGTGATGTTTATGTCATTTTGCAAGTTTGTTCCTAGAAACACTTCTCTAGTGAAGCTTCTATAATAATCTTTTTTCCTTTAAAAATTCCTTATTTTCTTTCCAAATGGAAGAAAAATATAGCAGCCAAAGGGTTAACAACCTTCGTAGGCTATTTAGGGCCCTAAATGACACAAGCACTAAAATATTAGTAATAGGAAGTGAGAGAAGAAATAGTACAATATTACTAATATTTATTTACCTTTACTTCCTTCCAATGCGGAATTGCGGGTCATTTATTTCCATCAAGAGCCAAGGTAATGAGACCACTACAAGATAAGAATTTTATGATTAGTTATAAAGGAATAATTACACTCGACTAAAGTATTGATGAAATTTTACTCACGCATTGAAATAGAACTTAGTTGCTTCATCGTTTAAGTGATGCAAAGGGTCCAACCAATAAACATTCATCGAAGAGTAATCAATGAAAATCAAAATCCAATGAAAACTACAAAAGAATAGGTATAATAAACGTTATGAAAAAAATTAGCGATTAATTGAAAAGAATTTTAATTTCATACATCATATATGCAACAATAATTGTGACATCTATGGATTTCATCGCACAAAACTCAAACAATTCATTCTTGAAGATAAATGTCTCGAGATTATTATCTCCAAATCATTTTCAAATGGTTAAGACCTTTGTAATATCAGAATGATAATAGTCTTACACTTTAAAGTTGAGTGTTTCCATCAACTTTGAGCTATGATAATCAATGATAGAATGATAGAAAGAACACATTATCAGAACCAGAGTATTTTACTCAAATAAATATTTGAAGCATAAAAGTTTGAGCCAGGATGATACCTTTATAATATTAGATGTGGGATGTGGCTTTATTAATTGAATCGTTTGGTTTCCATGGGCTTTGAGCTATGATCATCAATGATAGAAAATATATTTTTTTCGTAACTCAAAGTTTTCTAACATAATTAAAGAAAAAAAATGAGTCGTGATTAATACCTTCATAATATTAGATATGGGACATAGACCTGGTGTCGATATATTTTGATTGCCATCAGCTTTAACCTATGATAATCAAATATGGAATTTAAATTTATAATAATCGGAGTATTGTCTTAAACAAATGACGCGTAAAAGATTGAGCCATGGAGGATACCTTTTCAATATTATATTTGCGGTGCAACCCTGTTGTCTGCTTCTTTGGATCACCATCAAATTGGAGCTATGAGTGGAATCAAAATTAGACAAAATATTTAAAAATATAAATTTGTTTTATAAACATGATAAATTTTCCATTTTTTTTTCTAATTACCGTTGAATGAAGTGATGCAATCTCATCTGAATTTGAGGTAATCTCATCTGATGAGGTAGTTGTAATTTCATCTGCATTTGAGGCGCTCTCAGTCAAACTACCAAAGTAATGTCGAGAAATTGTTGGCGAAGGTTAAAATCTCTAGGATAATTTATATATGGGATTTTAACTCTTTAAGGATGCGGTCTATCAGAGGCATAAGAGAGTCTTTGGTGGATTGTTAATCATGCCTTTATTTCCTCTAGATGTTCCATCCACGTATTCCCTGCTATGGTCTTAATTTCCTGGTAGTGGAGGTCCTTAATCACTAGGAAAATGTAAGAGCTTCATCAATTTGTTTTGTACTTAAACTGAATTGTTGATCATTTTCTATACGCTCTCAAATAATGTTGTAGGATCCATGAAATTAATTTTCCCACCTCACTAGTCAAAGGGATATATAGGAACGTACTCAAATTTTCCCCATAGATGACACTAACCGATGAAGTGTGTGAGTTAGAATTGGATAATTAATAGTAATAAATGTGATGGAAACACGTGTCTAACATGTTTCAGCCCAATATCTAACCCTATATCAACTAACTAGATGGGTCTCGCTCATTAAATAATGAGGCAAATACAAAGTTACAAGTAACCCAAGGTTGACTTACAATTGTTAGAAGTTTCCTTATAATAATTATAAAAATTATAAGAGAGATAGAGAGCAGGAGAGAGGGAAATAACTGCCATTCAAATACCAACTTGGCTGCATAAATATAATGGCCCAAATTTATTGTTGTGGAGTGAGCCTTCTTGAGTTTAGATGCTAAAAATGCATTCATTTCAATAATTTGGAGTAATCTATGCCTACCTTCTTCAATGAATTGTGTAACATTACTGACCTCCTCTTTGGGGGTCTGAGACCGTGTACTAGGAGCATTCCTTGGTTTAGAATGTAAAGACATTCTCTTTTTCTCCTCCTTTATATTTATAAAATTCTTAGCATATAATGGGAAAAATTCTAAGTCACAGGTGATCAATCCAGGAAGTGTTGAGTAGAATGTAATGAGCTTATGTCCATGGACCTATTGGGTCCAACTAATTTGTCAATAGACTGCAGTCAACATGTTTGGTGCACTTGATCTATAGAGTATATACATGTACATGTTCTTATCTTTGGACTTTTTTTTGGATTGGGCTTTGGTAAATGTGAAATCCATGCATATCAGTTAAATATAAAAAAATATCTTGATTGTACGTATCATGTCGTATTCCTTTAAGGTAAACGGAGTTAAACACTCGTAATTCACACATTCTTGCAGTCATCTTGGTACTCTGTGTAATATGAATAAGAATTATTTATAACATTAAACTAATTCTTACAAGATCTTCAACATTATCATGCAATCACAATTTCAATTTTAACTACAAATTATATGGAAAAAATACCTTTTTCCATGAAGCTTTGATTTGTTGTTCCTAAAAGATCCTTATTGTTCCTTCTTCAAGCTCTTATCTCTTCCTCCCAAATGATCCCGAATCACTCTTGGAAACAACCATAAATCCAAAATATGGAAAATTTGGAAAATCAAGATTTTTCCTTTCTAGCCCAAATATGTTTTATGTGTTATTGTGTACCAATTAGTGGAGATTGGTTCACTATATATAGGGTGGAAGGGGACCCAAAATTCCCCTTAAAACTCATCATCTACCATCCACTAAAGTAGTTAAAGGGACTCACAAATATACAAAAAGTCATGTGACCATTGGAATAATAATTTTCTAAGATTAATAGATTAGTTTAATCAAATTCGTCCCTTTATTTGGACCACAATAATTAGGAGAAATAATTAATTTATTTCATTTATAATTACAAAATTTGGCCGAATTTTATAATTATTAAGTAATTAAATATTAATTCTAACAGTCTACCACTTGGTCCTAATAAGGTTATACATAACGAATCGATTAACATAAGTTGCGCAAGTATCTTAGATCATCATTAAGAACCTTAACTAAATACTTCATTAGTGTGAGTCATGGCAGTTCCAAACTAATTCAAGAGCATGGTTCCTTCCATGTACCACGGCACCAATGTCATAATTAATAAGGATAAATATGTGAGTTATCATAATGGTCTCATAATGTCTTTATAAAAGACTATTTCTGTCACAATCAGTTATTCGCATGCATGTATATAAATAAGACAGAAATTTAGAATTCAAAAATACTTTATTGATATCAAAAGTTGTGTCAAATAACTAAGAAAATAGCAATTACACAATTAAATACTTGAGACCCATCTCTTTAGTATGTTGCAAAAATATCTTCGAATGTAGTCCTTTCGTTAAAGGATCAACTATGTTAACACTAGTACTAATGTGTTCAATTGACACAGTTAGTTTCTGAACTTCTTCTTTGACAAATAGATACTTCATCTCGATATGCTTAGCTGCTTTAGAATATCTATCATTCTTTGAAAAGAAGACTGTTGTGACATTATCCCAATAAATCTTAAGTGGCTTAGATACTGAACCCATAATACTAAGTCCTGAAACGCAGCCATAACCCATGATTTGTAGCTTCAAAACAACCCACAAACTCAGCCTCCATAGTTGAAGAAGCAATGACACTATGTTCAACACTATTCTATGAAACGGCTTCTCCTGCCAGAAGGTAAACATAACCCGAAGTTCTTTTCATACTGTCAAGGCATCCTCCAAAATATGAGTCTTAATAACCAATCACCTTAAGGTGATCGGATCTCCTATAAGTGAGCATGTAGTCTTTGGTTCCTTGCAAGTACCTTAACACCTTCTTTGCAGCCTTCCAATTGAAGTTACCCGGATTGCTTTGATATCTGCCAAACATCCCAATGGCAAAACTAATATCCGATTGAGTACAAACCTGTGCATATAATAAACTCCCGATAAGAGAAGCATATGGCACACCTTTCATGTGATCCCTTTCCAATTCAGTTTGGGGACATTAACTTAAAGTAAATTTCTCCCCTTTTAGAATTGGAACATTAATAGGACTACAATTTAGCATGCCAAACCTTTATAAAACTTTTTTAATGTAAGTCTTTTGAGACAATCCTATCAATCCACGTGATCGATCACGATAAATCTCTATCCCGATCACGAAGGATGCCTTTCCAAATCTTTCATTGCAAAGTTTGTGAAAGGTACTTCTTAGTGTCCTTTAGTAAACCATTATCACTGCTGGCGATAAGAAAATCATCAACATATAGGACCAAAAATACAAACCTACTCCCAATGGTCTTTAGGTATATACACCTATCAACAATGTTTTCCTTAAACCCAAAAGATGTAATGGTATGATGAAACTTAAAATACAATTGACGAGAAGCTTCTTTAAGTCCATATACGGATTTCTTCAACAAATAGACTTTGTGTTCCTGTCCTTTTTTAATGAAGCCCTTTGGTTTTTCCATGTAGACTTCTTCCTCTAAACTCCCATTAAGAAAAGTTGTTTTAACATCCATTTGGTGTAGCTCTAAGTCATAATGAGCCACGAGTGCTAATATGATTCTAAGTGAATCCTTCTTTGGAATGGAAGAGAAGGTTTCACTATAATCAATGCCTTCTTTTTTAGTAAAACCTTTGGCAATAAGTCTTGCTTTATGTCGTTTGATATTTCCATTTGAGTCTTATTTGGTCTTATATATCCACTTAGACCTGAATGCTTTATTACCTCTAGGCAAATTAACTAACTCCCAGACTTGATTAAAATCCATAGATTTTATTTCATCATTTCTGGCATAAATCCATTTATTAGAATCTATGCTAGAAACATCTTTTTCATAAGAGACTGGATCATAAATATTCCCAATGTTAAATTCATTTTCTTGAAGATACACCACATAGTCATCCGAAATAGATGATCTCCGATTTCCCTGAGATTTCCTTAAAGCTATGTCTTGTGGTGTTTCAATAATAGGCCCATTTATTGGTTGTTCAATATGTGGTTCATCCATTTTTTCTTCATTGTTGTTCGGAGAAATAATCGATTCAACAACATCTGTATGAACAATAAGAACAGAAGGAACCTCATTGTGATTATCTAGAATTCTTGGAAGAGGAGGATTTTACTTGATTTCTTGAATAATCACATTTCGAACTTGATTAGTCCCACTAACTTCACCATGTTCAATGAATTTATCATTTCTGATTTCAATAATTCTTGTTGTATGGTTAGGACAGTAGAATTTATACCCTTTGGATTTTGCTAGATACCTAATAAAATAATAAGTTAACGTTCTAGGGTCCAACTTTTTTCATGTGGATTATAAATGTGTGCTTCTGTTGTACATCCCCAAACATGAAAATGACTTAAAGAGGGTTTCCAACCTTTCCAGAGTTCAAAAGGAGTCTTTGAAACTTCCTTATTGGGAACCCTATTTAAGATATGTGCAGCAGTCATAAGAGCATGCATCAACAAAAATATAGGTAAATCAGTTCTACTTATCATAATCCTAACCATTTCAATAAGAGTACGATTGCGCCTTTTAGCTACACTATTTTGCCAAGGTGAACCTGGCATGGTGTATTATACATAAATACCTAAACGTTCAAGGAGTTTAGAAAAAGGACCAAGATGTTGTCCCGTTTCATCATATTTTTTATAAAAATCACCACCTTTATCCGATCGAATTATTTTTACCTTTTTGACCAATTGTCATTCTACTTCTATAATATAAACCTCAACCGCTTTAACGGATTGAGCTTTATCATGTAACAAATACAATGTAAAATATCGGGAAAAATCATCTATAAAAGTGATAAAGTATTTTTCTCCTCCAATAGAAGAAACATCAAAAGGACCACAAATATATGTATGTATAATTTCAAGAAGCTGGGTGGTTCTTGTGGCTCCTTTCTTTGTATGTTTGGTCTGTTTACCCTTAATATAGTCCACACATACACCAAAATCGGACCAATCGAGATTAAGGATAATTCCCTCTTTAATAAGACTTTCAATTCTATTTATGGATATGTGTACTAATCTTTTATGCCATAAGTAAGCATAATTCTCATTAAATGCGGGACGTTTAGTTCCAATTTTAGTATGCAGAGACAATAAATATTTCGAAAAATGAGGATTAAGATTAATTTGAAACAAACCATTCGACAAAAAACTCGAGCCAAAAACATAATTATTCTTATATAATATAAACCATTATTCTGAAAGTTAAAAGAAAAGCCCCTTATTGAGAGTTTAGATAAGGAAATTAAATTTCTCGAAATAGTGGGTACGAAAAAAGTGTCTTCAAGATCCAAATAAAGGCCAAATTGTAATTTTAAACGAAAAACTCCAATAGCTTCAACTTTTGCTTTGGCCTAATTTTCCATGTAAAGAAAATCTTCCTTTTTCTTTATTTCCCTGATTGAAAGGAAGCCCTGCATAGTATTTGAAACATGATATGTAGAACCATAATCCATCCACCATGTGTTAGAAGGAACATCAATTAAGTTTGATTCGAAATAAATAAAAGCACAAGGTGTACCTTTCTTTTCAAACCATGATTTACGCTTAATGCAATCTTTCTGAATATGCCCCTTCCTATGACAGAAGTGACATAAGACTGCTACTTTTTCCTTCTTTTGGATGGTAGTGCCAGGTTCATTGTTGGAAGAACCAGGACCGCGATTTATGCCCTTTCCTTTCTTTTTCTTACCAACTCCTTTATTGGCCATCACATTTGCCACTTGCAATCTTGGAACCTTACCATTTTTCTACTTAAGACGTCCTTCTTCCTGAACTGACATGCTTTGCAGTTCATTACCATTCCATTTATTTTTAATGGTATTGTAATGAATCTTGAAAGACCCATAATCAGAAGGCAAGGAGTTTAGGTGGACTAAGAAAGAATCCTCCACTGAACAACCTAAAGTCCTTAGTTTGGCAGCAATATTGGTCATTTCAATAATGTGTGCGTTTATGGTCTTAGTGCCATAGAACCGCATAGTGGTCAAGTCGGCCATAAGTTTCCCATCCAGGGATTTGTCAGCAGTGCGAAACCTATCCTTAATATTTTTCAGATATTGTTTTACGTTGGTGGTTTCAGGTAGGGAGGACTTCACATTTTGTATAATGCACATTCTAATAAACATCAGACATAGCCTATTTGATTTGAACCATGTATTGTAAATTAGCACATCATCCTCACTGCTTTGTTCAGTAGTAGCAGCGGGTTCATTAGTAAGAAGAGCTATATCAATGTCCATAACACCAAGGCTAAATTCGATTTGCTCGCACCATTTCGACATATTAGTTCCGTTAAATTTCGAAAAGGTTGAGACTTGAGAAAACAGGTTAATATTTGCTGCAAACTGCTCACTCTAATTAAAAATAACACACATAAGTAAAATTGCAAGGAAATGAATATATAAAATTGTCTAATTTTGATGGCAGAATTATAACAATTGTGTCATAAATTGACCTTTAATATTTATTAAATCATAAAACCATAAAAGCAAAATGTCTTTAATGGAATTTTAAAATAGAAAATTGTGATTTAACAAACGAATTATTGGACAATTCAATATTCAATTAATAATTCTAAAGTTGATTAAATCTTTATAATAACAAACTTTAGAATAAACATACATTTGATATTTTTCGTAATGAGTCATTGGCCTGTGTTTGGCACGAGACGCTTTAATCAAAATATCAAAACAGTAATATTTAATATTCAATGTTATAAATCACTGGCTTGTGTTTGGCACGGGACTTATAAAAATATGAATATTAAATTTTAAAAAAATTATAATATTTTTAACATTCGATGTTATGAATCAATGACCTTTGTTTGGCGCAAGACTCATAAAAATATCAATATTAAAAATTCTAATATATTTAATATTCACTGTTATGAATCATTGGCCTGTGTTTGGTACGAGACTCATAAAAATATGAATATTAAATTAACGCGAGTCTAATATCCGATTGTATGAAATATGTTGGCCTATGTTTGACACGAATATTCAACTCAAACAAGATCATCAGAATAAGGTTTATAAAACAGTTCTAGATGCAACACTTATAAAATATAAAAACATGAAATTTTTCCAAAAATGGAAAAATTGAGTTAGCAACATGAATCTATAGAAAATTACTCCAGAATCTCAAAACTTTCGACATAATTCAAAAATAAATTTTCTGGAGTGAGATATGGCCCCCGAGATTATTTCCCTAAATGGTAAATTTCGAGTTTTAATGGCCTAAACAATCTCGGATCACTGAAAAATAGTTTATGTCATGACCGAAGGTGGTGAAAATCGATATCTGGCCCGTTTCCAATCAGACTACCAAATTTCATTGCATTCGGAGCAAGTTTGGGGGTAAAAATACTATTCACTATAAGCGCTTTTTGAAAATTTTTTGTTCCCGAATTGCTTGAAATTTGTAGGGTGGATTGAAACAGATTAGGTAACCATTAAAATGATATCAAAACGACCTAGAAATGGTTTCAGCACATCAAATGAAACTGTTTTATGTGAATTTTCAACTGTTTTACGAAAACAAATTCGAACAATTTTGTTAAATAAGTAAACTGTAACGTATTTGTTAAATGGATTTTCAATATATATATTAAACAAATAGAATTATGTTCAACAGATTAGTTAAATAAATAGAATTATTTTCAAAATATTGTAACAATTTGACAGAATCATTATGTTCTATAAGAATAGTTTCTTATATAACTTAACATATGATACTTATGTTGTAAGGACACAAGTCTCCGATTGAGTCTTAATGTAGTGTTGTCTCAATTCCGGACAACATTTGAGTCATAGGATAGTGTTCATGTGTATCCATCCAAGCCTATGACGTGTTAGTTGAAGACATAGCGGCCAAGGGTATAAAGCTTTATCATATGCCGGGTTTAGTGTGCCTCGTTTCTACGTCAACAACATTGTTCCATGCTCCTAAGGTATGAATGCATTATATATATATACATATATATATGAGCTTGAAAATTAATTGGGTGTAATTTATAATTTTTATAAATCATTATTAACGACTTTGTTTTACTCAGAAAATAGTTTTTAGAATTTGTCATAAAAAGTTTGGGACTGAGAATGATTATTTTATTTTCTAATTTTCTGACCCGTCGTTCGAATCACACTGGAATCTCGTTCAAACGAGATTATGATGTCGTTCTAACGAACTGGCATCTCGTTCGAACGAGATTACCAGGTCGTTCGAATGTGACTTCTAACGAGTTTGATTTTTCGTACTGGAACCCCGTTAGTAAAGTCGTTCGAACGAGAATGTCGTTCAAACGAAATGTCGTTCGAACGAGATTTCGTGGGAACAGGTTTTTTGGCAGTTTTTTGACGGTTTTCCCACTTTTCTCCCTTCTTTTCCCCACTATCTTTTGCCAGATTTATCAAGTGCGGGAACCAATAATTTGGAAACAACGTTTTCACATACTACAATCTCTAAGAGAGAGTTTGAGAGCAAAAAAATTCAAAAAGAACGAGTTCAAGTTTGAGTGTTTATTTTTCAAGAAAAATCTTTAAACACTTTTGTTTCACCCAATTGTTTAGTTTATCCAAGTTCCTTAATATATATACTTTGCTTGGAGTTTTGGCACCGCTTTTATCTCTACCGTTTGAAGAGTGTTTGGATTTACTTCTACATCCCACAAAGAAGAAGTCTTGTTTGTTGTTGCGGCATTCTCATACGGTGAAAGGCACCGTGTGTGATTGATGGGTTCCTAAAAGTCCGATCGGTGGATTCCGAGACCGCGATGGAGCTCCGTGGTTATTCGCTAGGCAGAGGTGTGTATAAGAAGGAGAGTCGGGGCTTGGGCAGAGTCAAGTTGAGTGTTGCAAGTCTTACTGTCTTGTACTTGTAAAACCATACTTAGTGGATTTGAGGCTAGGGTTGTCCATGGTTTTTTTCCGTTGTGGGTTTTTCTTCGTACATCGTGGCGTAGTGTGACTGATTTACTTTTATCTTGCAAAATAACTTAGAATGCATGCTTAGGATAATTCAAGATAAAATTTGGTTTAATTGTCACACTTCATTAAATTGGTGCTATTTTAATTTGGGTAGATATTAATTAATTACAAGTCATTAATTTTATTGGATAAATTTTGTTTTGGCCTAAACTGCAAAAAAGAATACTAATTGTTAGGCAAATTTCTTGGACTTGGGTTAAATTGGATTAAGTGAAAAATGTATTTGTTGTCTAATTTAATTTCACTTTGAACTTGTTTAATTTTAATTTGAAAGAAATTAAAATTTGGTGTTTGTGTGTGTTTAATTGAACCATCTCGCTTCCGCATCTAAAAAGGAAATTACTTTTTGTAAGTTTGTAAAATATGGGGTCCTATCATTTCCAACAAGTGGTATAGAGCATTGATGGAGAAAAAGTCACGTCATCAAATTGGTATCAGAGCAGGATCGCTAAATTATTGCGTTTAAGATCCATTTAAATATTTTTGTCAAAAAATGGAATTTTCCCCATTTTCAAAATTTCCTATTTTTGATGGTTCTAACTATGCATATTGGAAAGCGCGTATGAAATCACCACTTAGGTCTATCGACGAGAGGGTTTGGTTATCAATTGTTAACGGGTGGTCCCCACCTACTCATTTAGTAGATAATGAGCGTGTTCCCAAACCCACCGAGATATGGAGTGAGAATGAATTTAAACTTGCAAATTTTAATTCTCGTGGTTTTAATGCTTTGTTTAGTGCGGTTACACCGGATGAATTTTGTCGTATTATGACGTGTGAAACCGCTAAAGAAGCTTGGGATATTTTACAACTCACCCATGAAGGAACTAGTGTCGTAAAAGATTCTAAACTCCAAAACCTCACCACTCAATTTGAAACCATTAAAATGAATGAAAAAGAAACTTATGATGAATTTTATGCTAGACTTTCGATATATTTAATTCATCTTTTAATTTGGGAGAAAACAATACCCAACAACCGAGTAGTAAAGAAAATTTTAAGGTCCTTACCCGATATATTTTTTCCTAAGGTGACCGTATTAAATTATTTTCCCACTTTAACCTCTATGAAATTAGAAGAGCTCGTAGGTGATTTACAAACATATGAACTAGACATGTTTCCCTATAAACTGAAAAGAAAATAGATAAGGGTGTTGCTTTGGAAGCCCAAAAGGAGAAAAAACAAGTAGTAGAGAGTGAAAGTGAGAGTGACTCGGAAGATATGGCTATGTTTGCTAGGAAGTTTCAAAAATTTCTTAAATGTAACAAAGATAAATTTAAAAATGATTTTAAGAAATTTGAAACTTCTAAGCATGACAATGTCAAAAAGATCCCTAAAACTCCTAAAGAAAATTTAAATAGGGACGAGTCAAATAGGTGTTTTGGTTGTGAAGGGTATGGCCATAGGGATTTTAATTACCCCACTAAACTAAGGAGAGTGGGTAAGAAACCAATTTCTTATAGTGAAACCCTTAGTGATAGTGATAAGGAAGAGGGATCCGATTCCCCCACTAAGCCCAACTTTGTGGATTTTATGGCTAGTCATGTAAGTGATAGTGAGAACTCTTCCATTGATGAAATTTTAACACATGAAACTTCCAAGGTCAAAGTTTATGATTCCCTTATTTTTTATGGTTGTGAGAGTGGAGAAGAAAGAGAGAGTGAAAGTGAAAATGAGGTTGATGTGAGTGAACTTCAAATTGCGTTTCAAGAATTATTTGAAGAATCTATTAAATTAAAAAAAAAAATTGAAGTTAGAAGCTAGTTTAAGAGAGCGTGTTAAGGTCATTGACGAGAGTGCACTAGTGGAAGACCTTAGGACACGTGACAGAGCACTTCGTGAGAAGATTGAATATGTAGAAGGCGAGAGAGATAGCCTTACAGGTTTAATGGAATCCTTAAAAAAGGAACTTCTTGCGTTTGAAGAGCGGAATATTTTATTAGAGCCTCACATTTTAGATTTATCAAATAAACTAAAAGACTCTAGTAAAGTCAAATTTGATTTGCAGTGTCGTTCGGAGAAATCATCATTTCTAACAAGTGGTATCAGAGCATTGATTGATAAAAACTCACGTCATCAAATTTTATCTTATTACCTAAGCATTCATCTAAGGTGAATTTTGCAAAAGATAAAATAAACAAATAAATCACTATGCCGCGATATACGAAGAAAAACCCACAACAGGAAAAACCTCGGACGGCCCTAGCCTCAAATCCACTAAGTATGGTTTTATAAGTACAAGACAATACGACTTACAACACTAGACTTGACTCCGTCCAAGCCCCGACGCTCCTTCTTATACACACTTCTGCCTAGCGAATAACCACGGAGCTCCACCGCGTTGTCGGAATCCACCGATCGAACTTTTAGGAACCCATCAACCACACACGGTCCCTTTCACCGTATGAGAATGGCGCAGCAACAAACAAGACTTCTTCTTTATGGGATGTAGAAATAAACCCAAACACTCTTCAAACGGTAGAGATGAAATCGGTGACAAAACTCCAAGCAAATTATATATATTAAGGAACTTGGATAAACTAAACAATTGGGGTGAAACAAAAGGGTTTAAGGATTTTTCTTGAAAAACAAACACTCAAACTTGAACTCTTTCTTTTTGAAATTTTTTTCTCTCAAACTCTCTCTTGGAGATTGTAGTATGTGAAAAAGTTGGTTCCAAAATGTTGGTTCCCTCACTTGATAAATATGGCAAAAGATAGTGGAAAAAGAGGGAAAACCGTTAAAAAACTACCAAAAAACCTGTTCCCGCCAAATCTCATTCGAACTACATTTCGTTCGAATAACATTCTCGTTCGAACAACTTTACTAACGAGGTTACAGTACGAAAAAATCAAACTCGTTAAAAGTCTCGTTCGAACGACCGGGCAATCTCGCTCGAACGAGATGCAAGTTCATTTCGAACGACATGGTAATCTCGTTCGAACGAGATTCTAGTGTGATTCGAACAACGGGTCAGAAAATCAGAAAATAAAATAATCATTCTAAGTCCAAAACTTTTTATGACAAGTTCTAAAAAATATTTTCTGAGTAAAACAAAGTCGTTAAAAATGATTTATAAAAATTATAAATTACACACAATTAATTTCCAAGCTCCTATATATATATATATATATATATATATATATATATATATATATATATATATATATATATATATTGCATTCATACCTTAGGAGCATGGAACAATGTTGTTGACGTAGAAATGAGGCACACTAAACTCGGCATTTGATGAAACTTTATACCCTTGACAGCTACGTCTTCAACTAACACGTTATAGGCTTGGATGGATACACATGAACACTATCCTATGACTCAAATATTTTTGTCCGGAATTGAGCCAACACTACATTAAGACTTAATCAGAGACTTGTGTCCTTACAAATCTCCCCATTTGGCTATTTCAGGACAAAAACCAAACAAAAATCCTAAAGGACCGTCAATCTCTACTCGAATTAAAACATATCCCACCCAAAATAAAAAATACATAGCTTGACTCAAAAACCCAATGATCAATATCTTTGCCGATGAAAGTTTCCATTTAGATGAATTCCTGCACACTTAAGCAAACTATCAAATGCATAGGGAATATCAAGAGTATTAAATGCATGTAATATAAATAAATACTCCCCCTAAATTAATTCTCCCATTTATCAATTGTGATCTACCTAAGAAGGTCGTGACTCCCCCTAAGTTAAATCTCCCAAACTAAAGATACGATTACAATAGGATTATATACCATTTCTCCCCTTATCATTCTCCCCCTTTTTTGTTCAGGAAAATACAGAGGATAAAAGAACTAATCAATTACTCATTTCTCCCTAATTTAACTAAATACGATTTCTCCCCTTAAAACTTCAGAAGGGATATAAATATGGGAAAAGCAAGTAAAACATGATTGTGCATAAAGTGATTAAAGCATGAAGGCATATGGGCAACAATAAAAGTAACTAATCCAACACAAATATTAATGGATACCAACGATGATGCGCCAAAAAATATGATACCAATTTGACAAGTAAGATACTAAACATGTGATATCTAACAAAGAATGCAACAAGATAGATACCAATCATGAAGTAGAAGCATAGATGGACTAGAAAGCAAGGCAAAGACAAATAGAATATCATATATATGTAAACATAATGAATATCACGAATGCACACGCACATATATATAGGTATAGACACCACACATGACACAAACTACAATAAGCTTTTCACACTCGTATGGTGAAAATCTGTCATATGGAAATGGAAGTGTAGGGGTGTTAACTAGTAATAATTAAATTTAGACCCAAACACTTAAAACATGTTCACGGAGTTCTCAATTGATTGCAAACTTCATCATATTTGAATATAACCTCATGTGACAAAATAGATTGAACTCAACGAACAAACATACACAATGCTTACAAGCCTAGAACTTTGATGATTCTACAAACCAATAGAGTCATGACATTGAAAGTACAACTAGGATAAACGGACATTGTGCAAACCGTTGATATACCATCAAAACTCCCTCAATATAATCATATTAATTTTTGAATGACTATATCAATTAAAACAAGGACTATATCAATTATTTTTCTTTTAATGCCATTATTCTTTTAGACCTTTGGACCATGTATTTCTTTTAGGTCCAAGCAAACGGTGGCTTACTCGCAAAGGATGATATTTCCTTTCGGAGCCCTTCCCCGTGCACATTTATATATATTATTTTTATATCTCACTCAAATCTCACGTGCAACGGATTTTAACATGCACTAGTCCTCCTATGTCATATAACATGTAGATGACAAGATTGGTAGGAGAACACCTCACAGAGCTCAAATATACATGTGAAGTTAAAATTTTAATAGAGCTCGTGCATGTGTGAATTGAGGCATATAAAAATAGAATCCATTATATCAACACAAAATCTAACTACTCCATGTAAGCATGGTAAAGAATATTTTAAGTATTGACAATCTAAACCAAAAGTTCTAGCCACATGGAAGCGAAAAAGATGGGATTCTAACACAAGTATATGCCACATAGAGTGTGTCAAACTAAAATACACACAAAAAAAATCTTTTTGACTTTTTGAAATTTTTAACCAAAAATAAAAATGTTTACTCAAAAGACAAACAAAATCATTTGTATTTTTCATAAAGCCTAAATTACTAACAAGGTAAAACACAAATGATAAACAAAAATCTTTTTGTATTTTTCATTTAATGCAAACTAAAATGAAAGAGCTATAATATAAAAGATAAACAACAGTCATAATTCTAGCATGTGATAAAGCATGAAGTATAGACTAGAACAATGATTAAGAAGCATGATAATTTAGCATGAAGTACAAAAGCTAACGTATGCAAACAACTAACACATCCAACCTTTAGATTTTGCGAGGGAGCATGTGAAAGTAAATGAGAATCAAAAACTCTATTTTGTAAAGTTACTAAGTCGGATCTCCTAACCCAAACTAATGAAAAATGACTATCTCGGGGTGTAGTAATCATGGCTACCTCGGTTGCCTTATGTTGGGATTTTCTAGGACCTCGTTTAAGATCAAACAAAAATTTCCTAAGATGACCTTTTCAACCACACTGTGAGCACCTAAAGACTCGGCGAAAAGATTTACCTAAGGAATGATCTATAACATTGTTCCTAGAGGATTCTCCTAAAACATTGGTTTTGGCTTTATGAGTTGATTCATTACAAGTATCGAAGCCTAAACCACAAGTGTCATTTTTAATTTTTTACCGTTCCTAATATTTTATCTAATTTCTCTGAACGACACTCCAAATTAAATTTGACTTTACTAGAGTCTTTTAGTTTATTTGATAAATTTAAAATGTGAGAATCTAATAAAACATTCCGCTCTTCAAACGTAAGAAGTTCATTTTTCAAGGATTCCATTAAACCTGTAAGGCTATCTCTCTCGCCTTCTACATATTCAATCTTCTCACGAAGAGGTCTCTCACGTGTCCTAAGGTCTTCCACTAACGCACTCTAATCAATGACCTTAACACGCTCTCTTAAACTAGCTTCTAACTTCAAATTTGTTCTTTTTAATTTAATAGATTCTTCAAATAATTCTTGAAATGCAATTTGAAGTCCACTCACATCAACCTCATTTTCACTTTCACTCTCTCTTTCTTCTCCACTCTCACAACCATAAAAAATAAGGTTATCATAAATTTTGACCTTGGAAGTGTCATGTGTTAAAATTTCATCAATAGAAGAGTTCTCACTATCACTCACATGACTAGCCATAAAAGCCACAAAGTTGGGCTTAGTGGGAGAATCAGGTCCCTTTTCCTTATCAACATCACTAAGGGTTGCATTATAAGAAATTAGTTGCTTACCCTCTCTCCTTAGTTTAGTGGGGCACTCAAAATCCCTATGGCCATACCATTCACAACCAAAACACCTATTTGACTCATTCCTATTTAAAAAAAAATAGGAGTTTTAGGGATCTTTTCGACATTATCATGCTTAAAAGTTTCAAATTTCTTAAAATCATTTTTAAATTTAGTGAAATGATAGGGGAAAAATGGTATTTAATCCTATTATAACAGTATCTTAAGTTTGGAAGATTTAACGTAGGGGGAGTCATGACCTTCTTAGGTAGATCATAGTTCATAAAGGGGAGAATTAATTTAGGGGGAGTATTTATTTATATTACATGCATTTAATACTCTTGATATTCCCTATGCGTTTGATAATTTTCTTAAGTGTGTAGGATTTCTTCTAAATGGAAACTTTCATCGACAGAGATATTGATCCTTGGGTTTTTAAGTCAAGCTATGTATTTTTTATTTTGGGTGGGATATGTTTTAAGTCTAGTAGAGCTTGACATCTCTTTAGGATTTTTGTTTGGTTTTTGTCCCGGAGTAGCTAAAGGGGGAGATTTGTAAGGACACAAGTATCCAATTGAGTCTTAATGTAGTGTTGGCTCAATTCTGGATAAAAACATTTGAGTCATAGGATAGTGTTCATGTGTATCCATCCAAGCCTATGATGTGTAAGTTGAAGACGTAGCGGCCAAGGGTATAAAGCTTTATCATATACTAGGTTTAGTGTGCCTCGTTTCTACGTCAACAACATTGTTCCATGCTCCTAAGGTATGAATGCTATATATATATATATATATAGGAGCATGGAAATTAATTGGGTGTAATTTATAATTTTTATAAATAATTTTTAACGACGTTGTTTTACTCAGAAAATATTTTTTAGAACTTGTCATAAAAAGTTTTGGATTTAGAATGATTATTTTATTTTTTGATTTTCCGACCCGTCGTTCGAACGAGATTACCATGTCGTTCGAACGAACTGGCATCTCGTTTGAACGAGATTTCGAGGTCGTTCGAACGAGACTTCTAACGAGTTTGATTTTTTCGTACTGGAACCTCGTTTGTAAAGTCGTTTGAACGAGAATATCGTTCGAATGAGATTTGGAGGGAACAGGTTTTTGGCAGTTTTTTTGACGATTTCCCCACTTTTCCCACTTCTTTTGCCCATTATATTTTGCCAAATTTATCAAGTGCGGAAACCAACATTTTGGAACCAAGTTTTTCACATACTACAATCTCCAAGAGAGACTTTGAGAGCAAAAATTTTCAAAAAGAAAGAGTTCAAGTTTGAGTGTTTGTTTTTCAAGAAAAATCCTTAAACATTTTTATTTCACCCAATTGTTTAGTTTATCCAAGCTCCTTAATATATTTACTTTGCTTGGAGTTTTGGCATCGATTTTATCTCTACCGTTTGAAGAGTGTTTGGGTTTACTTCTATATCCCACAAAGAAGAAGTATTGTTTGTTGCTGCGGGATTCTCATACGGTGAAAGGCACCGTGTGTGGTTGATGGGTTCCTAAAAGTCCGATCGATGGATTCTGAGATAGCGGTGGAGCTCCGTGGTTATTCGCTAGGCAGAGGTGTGTATAAGAAGGAGCGTCGAGGCTTGGACGGAGTCAATTCGAGTGTTATAAGTCTTACTGTCTTGTACTTGTAAAACCATACTTAGTGTATTTGAGGCTAGGGTCGTGCGAGGTTTTTTCCCGTTGTGGATTTTTCTTCGTACATCACGGCGTAGTGTGACTGATTTACTTTTATCTTGCAAAATAACTTAGAACGCATGCTTAGGATAATTCAAGATAAAATTTGGTTTAATTGTCACACTTAATTAAATTGGTGCTATTTTAATTTGGGTAAATATTAATTCAATTCAAGTCATTAATTTTATTGGATAAAATTTGGTTTGGCTTAAATTGTAAAAATGAATAGTGATTGTTAGGCAAATTTCTAGGACTTGAGTTAAATTGGTTTAAGTGAAAAATGTATTTGTTGTCTAATTTAATTTCACTTTGAAGTTGTTTAATTTTAATTTGAAAGAAATTAAAATTTGAGGTCTGTGTGTGTTTAATTGAACCATCTCGCTTCCGCATCTAAAAAGGAAATTACTTTTTGTAAGTTTGTAAAATTGGGGGTCCCATCATTTCCAACAAGTGGTATCAGAGCATTGATTGAGAAAAACTCACATCATCATATGTACATATCATCATGATAAATCTCAATCAGTGTTTAAAAATTAACACATAACACTACTAATTATTATAGCCAAATCAATGTTAAAAATGTCACGAAAATACTACTAATCATGATAAACAAATCAGTAAACAAACAGTGCGGAATTAATCAAGAAAATCTGGGTTTATCAATGTATATAGTATGACCATTTGAGTTTCATATAGAGATAGCATAACAATATTTAAATTAAGCTCTGATACCACATGTAATATGAATAAGAATTATTTATAACATGAATCTAATTCTTACAAGATCTTCAATATTATCATGCAATCACAATTTCAATTTTAACTACAAATTATATAGAAAAATATGTTTTTCCATGAAGCTCTGATTTGTTATTCCTAAAAGCTCCTTGTTGTTCCTTCTTCAAGATCTTATCTCTTCCTCCCAAATGATCCAGAATCACTCTTGAAAACAACCAGAAATCCAAAACATGGAAAATTTGGAAAATTAGGATTTTTCCTTCCTAGCCCAAATATGTTGTGTGTGTTATTGTGTACAATTAGTGGAGATTGGTCAATTGTATATACAGTGGAAGGGGACCCAAAATTCCCCTTAAAACTCATCATTTACCATCCGCTAAAGTAGCTAAAGGGACTCACAAATATACCAAAAGTCATGTGACCTTTGGAATAATAATTTTCTAAGATTAATACATTAATTTAATCAAATTCGTCCCTTTATTTGGACCACAATAATTAGGAGAAATAATTAATTTATTTAATTTATAATTACAAAATTTGGCGGAATTTTGTAATTATTAAATAATTAAATATTAATTCTAACACTCTGGTCATGTAAAGACCTCTTAATCCTTTGATTCTATCCTCTATAAAGATTCTCGTGAAGGACACCTTCAATTTTACGTGCTTAATATGAAAAATGGATGTGTGATGGTCGATTGGTACCCACCGTATTAGGGAATTGCAACATTTACTGATTCTATCTATGTCAAAATTATGGACATGTCTTAAATTTTGCTTGTGTTGCAGTAGGATATACGTTTCTTATTTGCGACAGGCCCTACGCTTTATTTTTTTTGTTCCGATAGGTCCTTCCAAACTAAATTTATCTGTTTACTATAACTTTAAATAATTTGTTTAATAAGTGATGACGTTGTAATATATATATATATATATATATATATATATATATATATATATATATATATAGAGAGAGAGAGAGAGAGAGAGGGTTCATGTGCACACTAAGTTTGCACACGTGTTGACGCACACCAATTTTTTTTAAATATTAAAAAAATATTTCTGTGTTGATTTTTTATGTGATATTTAAGCATTTCAAGAGACCCATATAAAAAAATCAACACAAAAAACTTTTTTTGCTATTTTTAAACAATCGATCAAACTTTCACAACTTTTAAAAGTACTTAAAAGTAGCGAACGTTTGACTTATTTTTTAAAAATAGCCAAAAAAAATTGAGTTGATTTTTTTATATGGGTCCCTTGAAATGTTTAAATATCAAATAAAAAAATCATTTCAAAAATATTTGTTTTACTATTTAAAAAATAATATGCAAACTTAGTGTGCACACGAGTCTGTCTATATATATATATATATATATATATATATATATATATATATATATATATATATATATGTGTGTGTGTGTGTGTGTGTGTGTTAAGAAATGTTAATCTCTTGTAAATATGTGATGAAGGATTTTTGGATATACATTAAATTTTTTTGAGTCAATTAAAATTGTTGATATTTTGTATATAATTATTTTAGGGTGATGATTATTTAGGCAAATAATTATATGTATTCTCAAATAAACTAATAAGAGTTATTTATATTGTAGTAGTAATTCTATACGTTCACTACAATTAGATATTTTATCTGTACGATCTATTTGTTTAAATTATTTTGATAGTACTTATCACTTTAAATATTAGAAATTTAATAACTATGGAATAATACCCCTTTATTAATTTGTTTATGGGGCTTATAGCTTTACTTTTATCACACTAAACAATTTACTTAACATGTATGAATGAAACAATAAATAAAGAAAACCTCACTGAGTAAATAAGAATGCAACACTTTGCGAAGCTAGTTTCAAGCTAGAAAATAGTAAACTAAGATTACACCAGCCAAAAATCTATTCACTTATTTAGAAAAGAACCAATTTCCATGACTACCCATCAATCAACTGTAATACCCCGTAAAATTTTGGAATAAAATATTTTGATTTAATGGAAATTTATGATTTCGAATTTATTTTTTCTAAAATGAATTAATTTGGGAGGACTTAAAATTTAAGCGAGTGAAAAGAATAATTAACACATAAATAAAATTTTGGGCGCTTGTCATTTTAGCATAGTAAAATGTCCTAGTGAAATAAAAATATTTTGTAACAACCCTCGCTTTTGAGATTCTATTTTTATATTTAATCTGCTAATTATAGTGATTAGATAAAGATGTTGATTTGTAGAGTAGGTATTAATTTAAGAAAGACAAGTTAATATCTACCATGATGTTGCATATTTACCGTATGTAGAGGTGAATTTGGCTATATTATGTTTGGTAACGTCATATGATTTAAAAATGACATTTGGCTTAAAATGGAACCGGAACCTAAAATAAATTATAAAATCTCCAAATGATAATTTGGAGGGTGCCATTAGTTCCGGGAGGTTCGTGATAGTCAAATTGTGTACCATATTGTATTTCTGTTTTCCAGGCACTTTCGACTAGTAGTAACTTAAATGAGAAATTGCGTATTATTTTATCGCATGTTAATCACTTAAGCTGGAATTTTAATCTAAGCCACGATTTATGTCTTGAGTAAATCACTATTTCCCCAAATTACCTTGTTAAGCCTAGAGAAAGAAAAAGGAAGAAGAAACCTTGGGAGAATAGGAGAGATTGAAGCTTGGGTGATTGTCTTGCTTACCACTTCATCAAATTCTGAACTCGCAAACTTCAGGCAAGTTATCTACTTGCTATTTTATGATTAAAGTTGAGTAATTTGCATTGATAGTTATGGATATGTATGGATTATGGAAGTTAGGGTTTTGTTTGATTTATGGGCTTTAGATCTTTGGAAGTTAAATTGATATGGTTTGGAGGTAAAAATTGGTTTGGATGATGCATTTATGATTATTTGGTAGCTTTAAAGGATAGGAAATTGAATGGGTTGAAGTTAGGTAAAGATATGGAGTCAAAGACTCCATAAACAAAATTTGAAAATTCTGCAGAATCGAATCGATTCGGCAAAATTTGAAAATTCTGTAGAATCGAATCGATTCGGCCTGGCCGAATCGATTCGCTGGGAGACAGTTTCCAAGCCAGGGTTGTCCGAATCGGTTCGGTTCGTCCGAATCGATTCGGCCTTATGCAGAATCTCATTTTTTCCTGACCGAATCGATTCGGCTAGTCCGAATCGATTCGAAAAGCCTATTTTTCAATTATTTTTCTCTTTAAATTTTACCCCCTTTTTTTTAAGGATTATGACCTAGGACCCTTCTTGTATGAAGTGAAACTAGGATTTTAGAGTCCTAGTTGAGTTTGGTCGTTATCCTATAGTTGAGTGGGATCACTTGGGGTTAGTTCTGGGGTACTTGAAGTGATACTTAGGTATCACTTCTCTTTTGGGAAATTAGTTAAAGTTAGAGTTCTAAGCCCATATGTGGAGATGTTAGAAGCCCTTTGGTGGTATATAAAATCCTGTGTGTTATGAGAATTCAAGAAATCGTTTAGAGAATACTTTGGGACCTAATGATATGATGAAATTGAATAAGAAATATTCAAAGATAAATGTTTCAAATAAAATGAAACACATGAGATTCATGATAATGAAAATGGGATAATTTGGTAATTGTTAAATTACTTAAAAACACCTCTCTCAATGCTATCATAAGGGAATCTCGCGCATGAGGTGATATCCCCTGACTATTGAATGCAAGCTGACTATAGTCCTCGGCCATATGCTGTTTTGTTTATGTTTTTATGCGCTAGTGAGGTAATTCCGGGTGTGGTTATGACTCACTCGCAGGCATATGCCACTTCCCGATGTGTGCTTAGGTGCCGAGGTTGTCTTGTATAGATAGGCCTTGGAGGATGATAGTCATTTAGGGGCGCGCCCAGTGGGGAAACTCGGAGGGGTGGACTTAGAAACGTTATATGTATATGAATATAACCTTTCTACCTCAAGTGGTACTTGAGATATGTAAATTTCCATAATATATGTGATGGTAGTTATATTCCTGTTAAGGAATGGAAATTTATAAGATATTGGAAGAAATGAGAATTAATTTAATTTCCCTTGCCAAATTTCATAATTTCTAGAAACTTATAAAAATTCATTCTCACATTTTATGATTATGTTGTTAGATTCTCATTTCATTTTATTTTACGTTTCATTGTCCACATCTATCATGTTTCTTACTCTTCTGGGAATCATATATAAATCGGGCCCTGACCCGTTCATTTTTTTTCTATGTTGTGCATACTGTTGTATCCGCTCAGGTGCTCCTTCGCAAGAGCGCCCGTTATGAATTTCCCTTCTTATGCTTTTGACGAGCTGTATGACCTTACGGATTATTACAGGATGTTGTTAGACGCCCTCCTTTTTTGAATCTAGTTATGATCGGGTCTTACATTCGGACTAGTGGCCCATCTTTTGTAATTGTTAATGGATGTAGTATGTAGCATATATTTGATTGTTGAAACACTGCGATGTAACTGTGGACCGACAGATTATTCGGTTCTTTTATTGTATATTGTTTTGGTTAATTATCTATATGTTCCATGGAAATTCCACTTTCGTCAGATTTGGGTTGTCTAATTTATTCCTTAAATCTTTATTAAATCAAAATTTTGACAATCTGCATTATGATTTATGGAGTGGCTTACCCATATACCTAATTATTGATATGATGCTGAGGATGATATCCATCCATGATTCCGTTATGCCGAGGTATCGGGCTGGCCACCCCTTATTTCGGAGAGCGGGTTGTCACAGATGGTATCAGAGCATCAGGTTCTTAAGTCTTTTGGATCTTGTGGACTTGTCACGTTCTACCGTAGCGTTCTTTGACATAGGGCTAAATGTTAGGACTTCTTGTTGTTTATGCTTACGAATATAGATTGCTTTAAGTGAAATTTTAACTCTATTGTTTCTCTATCTCAGATGCCTCCTAAAAGAGGTCGCCCGGCGAGATGCAATAGGATCTTAGATGAGGATGTTGGTCCTCCTCCACTGCCACAAGGAACATTTAATGCTGCGGATGTGGCGAATATAGTGTCTCAAGCCGTTAATGCGGCCATGACAGCAGTGGCCCAACAAGAGCCACAGGCTCAGCAGAGAGCGCTAGATGCCCAAGTTCCTACTGGACCTTCTCCGTGGGAGAGAGCTAGGGAATCTTTTCTGAAGGGTCAGCCCCCGGAATTTGATGGGAGCTCGGATGTTATAAAGGAGAATCAATGGAAGAAGGATATTCAACGCCATCTACGTATGGTGGAGTGTGGTGAGGATAGGAAACAGGTCCTTGCTACCTTTAAATTGGTTGGTGCCTCATTACACTGGTGGGAGTCCGTGACTACGCCAGAATAAAGGGGTACAATGTCGATCTCTGAATTCTGGGTTTTATTTGATCATAAGTACTTTCCTCCCGCAACTCAAGGGGAGATGATAAGGAGGTTGCAGGACCTTATACAAGGGGAGAGGTCAGTAGAGGAATATGAGGAGGAATTCACCCGGTTAGCAAGCTTCGTACCGGATGAAGTGACTCCCGAAGAAAAGAAAGTTTCAAAGTTTTTGAGAGGGCTGAACTGGAGGATCTGGCAACACTTGCTGGGTAATCCTGCTTTACAGACTTTTGGGGAAGTGATGAATGTAGCACCATTACATTGCCAAGAGCATAGACTCTTTTTACAAAGTGGTAAGAAGACCTCCGTAGTGGGGCAAGGTGGAAGGCCGGGAGGTGGTGGGATTGGAGGAGGAGTCTTTCCCTCATCCTAACCTTCGGGCAGTAAACAGAAAGAAAGGGATCCCCAACAGGGGGACTTGTCTAAGAGGCAGCGTTCTGGTGGGTTTAATTCGGGGAACCAAACTTATAGGCAAGGTCAGGGTGCCCCACAACAGCAAGCTGGCCGTGGTGGTCAGGGAGGCAGAGGCCAGCAGGGCCAGGGTGTAAATCAGTTTAGAAACAATCGTGGTCGAAATGTCAAGAATATGATAAGTCGGTGTTTCCAATGCGAGGAAGCAGGTCAATATAAGAAGGAATGTCCTCAGTTGATCGGGGGACAGTTTCCTCGAGCTCCACAGCAGCCGTACGTTCAATTCCCTCCACAGGTGCCTAACCCAATTGCTCCTCCACAACAGGGTCAGTTACAATATGGTAGGGTCTACCATATTCAGGATGCTATGCTTCCTCCAACTCCGCCTGCACCGCCAGCCATTGAGGGTAAGTTCCTTATTCAGGGACATTTGGGTCGTGTTTTATTTGATACCGGTGCAACACATTCGTTTATTTCTAGGAGCTTTGCTCAGACCACTGAGTTGATTAAATCTGCCGAAAGAACTTTTACTAGTGTGGAGTCCTCTATGGGTGACGGTTCACTCATCTTCTTTATTTGTAAAAATATAGAAATCCCTCTTGGTAATTTATGTTTTGAGGCCGATTTACTCGTCCTGGATATGGTCAGGTATGACGTGATTTTGGGTATGGATTGGCTGATGAAATATCATGCTATTGTAAATTGCTACGGGAAGAGTATAGTCTTCGCCGTGCCGGGACAAGAAGTGTTCCTGGTAGTTTTACCTCGTTTAGAGGGGAGTACTTGTACTTATTTGTATTGCATTGCCGAGGAGACTTCTAGGGATGTAGTCGTTCCTTTGGATTCCATTCCAGTTGTGAAAGACTTTGAGGATGTATTCCGAGAGATACCGGGTTTACCTCCTAGCCGAGAGATTGAATTTGTAATTGATTTAGCGTTGGGAACGAGGCCTATTGCGAGGGCTCCATACAGAATGGCTCCTATTGAAATGAGGGAGCTAAGAGATCAAATTCAAAAGTTGTTGGAGCAGGGATTTATACGGCGTAGCACATCGCCATGGGGTGCTCCAGTGTTGTTTGTTAAGAAAAGAGATGGTTCTCTCTGGTTATGTGTGGACTATAGAGAATTGAATAAGGTCACCATCCGGAATAAATACCCTTTACCTCGTATTGATGACTTGTTTGATCAACTTCGAGGAGCGATGTACTTCTCTAAGATCGATTTGAGGACGGGGTATCATCAATTGAGGATACGAGAGGAGGACGTATCCAAGACTGCTTTTCTTACGAGGTACGGTACCTATGAATTTTTGGTTATGCCCTTTGGACTAACCAATGCCCCTGCTGTATTTATGTATCTCATGAATAGGGTCTTTCGGGATTTCCTGGACCAATTTTTTATTGTGTTCATCGATGACATTTTAGTCTATTCTCGAATAGAGTCTGATCATGTTATACATTTGAGGTTGGTCCTACATAGACTACGGGACCATCAACTCTATGCCAAGTTCGAGAAGTGTAGATTTTGGTTGCAGGAAGTACAATTTTTGGGTCATGTGGTGACGTCCTAGGGTGTATCAGTGGATCTAGGTAAGGTAGCTGCGGTGAGGGAGTGGGGTCAGCCGACGACACCTACCGAAGTTCGTAGTTTTCTGGGATTAGTGGGTTATTATCATCGGTTCATCAAGGGTTTCTCTAAAATAACAAGCCCTTTGACAAACTTGACCCGAAAAGGGGTTAGCTTTATTTGGGATGATTCCTGCCAAGATGCATTTGATGAGCTTAAAGATAGATTGACTTCGGCTCCAGTCCTTACATTGCCAAAACCAGGATTGGAATATCTAGTCTTCACCGATGCATCTCTTCAAGGATTAGGAGGTGTACTTCAGCAAGAGAGACGGGCTATCGCTTATGCTTCCCGTAAGTTGAAGCCCCATGAAAGAAACTATCCGGTGCATGACTTAGAACTAGCCACAGTTGTTTTTGCCTTGAAAATATGGAGGCATTATCTCTTGGGAGATAGTTTAGTCTTTTCATGGACCACAAATCGCTGCAATATTTATTTTAACAGAAGGATTTGAATATGAGATAGCGCCGATGGTTAGAGTTTGTGAATGATTATCAATTCGATATTCATTATCATTCGGGTAAGGCCAACATGGTAGCGGATGCCTTGAGTAGGAAGCCTAATGGAGAATTAGCTGAGGTTTGGAAAGCTAAATGGAAGGAACTCAGTTAGGAGGATGCGATGGTGAGAGCATTCATGTCGGTAATGACTGTTACTCCTACCATTGTGGCAAGGGTGGTAGAAGCTCAAGGAAGGGATAAGGAGTGTTAAGACCATATTCTTCGATTGCTGTCCGAGGGAGCGGAGTCCTACTCGATTGGTTTCGAGGGTGGGTTACGCTTCCATGGAGGACTCATCGTTTCAGAGGAAGGAGATTTGAGGCGGGCAGTGATGGCCGATTCTCATGGGTCTAGGTTTACGGTTCATCCTGGTGGGGAAAAAATGTACCAGGATATACGCCGTCAGTTTTGGTGGTCGGGTATGTAGAGGGATATTTCGAAATTTGTGTCCCAATGCACTACTTGTCAACTGGTCAAGATTGATCATCAGAAACCGACAGGTTTGTTGCAACAGTTAGAGATCCCCGTGTGGAAATGGGAAAGTATATCGATGGATTTTATCACGGGCTTTCCGAGATCACAAAGCGGGTGTGATTCTATTTGGGTAATTGTCAACCGATTGACAAAGTCCGCACACTTCTTACCTGTACGGACATATTATGACACTGCTCGGTATGTTCGCTTATTCATCGAGGAGGTGGTGAGACTCCATAGGGTGCCTTTGAATATAGTCTTCGACAGAGACAAAATTTTTGTTTCCCACTTTTGGAGGAGTTTCCAAGAAGCGATGGGGACTGAATTGAAGTTAAGCACTTCATACCATCCTCAAATAGACGGCCAAACTGAAAGGGTAAATAAAATGTTGGAGGATATGCTTCGTATGTGTATGCTTGACTTCAAAGGTGGTTGGGAACAATATCTCCCATTGGTTGAGTTTGCTTATAACAACTCTTACCAATTCAC
The DNA here is from genome assembly GCA_949130495.1 of Sambucus nigra. Classification (NCBI taxonomy): domain Eukaryota; kingdom Viridiplantae; phylum Streptophyta; class Magnoliopsida; order Dipsacales; family Adoxaceae; genus Sambucus; species Sambucus nigra. Next base: position 324,340,081 of record OX422207.1, read on the forward strand.
AATTGAAATGGCACCTTATGAGGCTTTGTATGGAAGGCCGTGTAGATCACCCGCTCGTTGGTTGGAAGTGGGTGATAATAAACTTCTTGGGCCTGAAATGATCCAAGATACTTCCTCGAAGATTGAGTTGATTCGGAATTGCATTCGGATAGCCCAAGATCGTCAAAAGAGTTATGCCGATGCGGGTCGTCGGCACATGCAATTGGAGATTGGGGACCAAGTTTTGGTTAGAGTGTCTCCCATGAAAGAAATAAATCATTTCGGTAAAAAGGGGAAACTTGCGCCTCACTTTGTTGGACCATTTCCAGTTATTGCAAAGGTGGGTCCCGTGGCATATCAACTTGCTTTACCGGAACCATTGCAACAAATTCATGATATATTCCATGTTTCCTCCCTAAAGAAGTATAGGAGATGTGAAGGTGCGCTTTGGCACATTCCTTTCGAGGATATTGATTTGCAACCCGATGTTTCATATGAAGAACAACCGATTGCTATATTAGAGCATGGGGAGCGTAGATTGAGGTCTCGTGTCTTGCCCTTGGTGCGGGTTCAATGGAGTCACCATAATGCCAAGGAATCTACGTGGGAGTGAGAGAATGACATGCGAGAGAAATATCCGCATCTCTTTATACGAGGTACGCTTGAATTTTGGGGACAAAATTCTCATAAGGGGGGAAGTATGTAACAACCCTCGCTTTTGAGATTCTATTTTTATATTTAATCTGCTAATTATAGTGATTAGATAAAGATGTTGATTTGTAGAGTAGGTATTAATTTAAGAAAGACAAGTTAATATCTACTATGATGTTGCATATTTACCGTATGTAGAGGTGAATTTGGCTATATTATGTTTGGTAACGTCATATGATTTAAAAATGACATTTTGCTTAAAATGGAACTGGAACCTAAAATAAATTATAAAATCTCCAAATGATAATTTGGAGGGTGCCATTAGTTCCGGGAGGTTCGTGATAGTCAAATTGTGTACCATATTGTATTTCTGGTTTCCAGGCACTTTCGACTGGTAGTAACTTAAATGAGAAATTGCGTATTATTTTATCGCATGTTAATCACTTAAGCTGGAATTTTAATCTAAGCCACGATTTATGTCTTGAGTAAATCACTATTTCCCCAAATTACCTTGTTAAGCCTAGAGAAATAAAAAGGAAGAAGAAACCTTGGGAGAATAGGAGAGATTGAAGCTTGGGTGATTGTCTTGATTACTACTTCATCAAATTCTGAACTTGCAAACTTCAGGCAAGTTATCTACTTGCTATTTTATGATTTAAGTAGAGTAATTTGCATTGATAGTTATGGATATGTATGGATTATGGAAGTTAGGGTTTTGTTTGATTTATGGGCTTTAGATCTTTGGAAGTTAAATTGATATGGTTTGGAGGTAAAAATTGGTTTGGATGATGCATTTATGATTATTTGGTAGCCTTAAAGGATAGGAAATTGAATGGGTTGAAGTTGGGTAAAGATATGGAGTCAAAGACTCCATAAACAAAATTTGAAAATTCTGCAGAATCGAATCGATTCGGCCTGGCCGAATCGATTCGCTGGGAGACAGTTTCCAATCCAGGGTTGTCCGAATCGGTTCGGTTCGTCCGAATCGATTCGGCCTTATGCAGAATCTCATTTTTTCCTGGCCGAATTGATTCGGCTAGTCCGAATCAATTCGCCTTTGAGATCCCAAATCAATTCGGCTAGTCCGAATCGATTCGAAAAGCCTATTTTTCAATTATTTTTCTCTTTAAATTTTACCCCCTTTTTTTTAGGATTATGACCTCGGACCCTTCTTGTATGAAGTGAAACTAGGATTTTAGAGTCCTAGTTGAGTTTGGTCGTTACCCTATAGTTGAGTGGGATCACTTGGGGTTAGTTCTGGGGTACTTGAAGTGATACTTAGGTATCACTTCTCTTTTGAGAAAATAGTTAAAGTTAGAGTTCTAAGCCCATATGTGGAGATGTTAGAAGCCCTTTGGTGGTATATACAATCCCGGGTCTTATGAGAATTCAAGAAATGGTTTAGAGAATACTTTGGGACCTAATGATATGATGAAATTGAATAAGAAATATTCAAAGATAAATGTTTCAAATAAAATGAAACACATGAGATTAATGATAATGAAAATGGGATAATTTGGTAATTGTTAAATTACTTAAAAACACCTCTCTAAATGCTATCATAAGGGAAGTTCGCGCATGAGGTGATGTCCCCTGACTATTGAATGCAGGCTGATTATAGTCCTCGGCCATATGCGGTTTTGTTTATGTTTTTCTGCGCTAGTGAGGTAATTCCGGCTGTGGTTATGACTCACTCGCAGGCATATGGCCACTTCCCGACGTGCGCTTAGGTGCCCAGGTTGTCTTGTATAGATAGGCCCTGGAGGATGATAGTCATTTAGGGGCGTGCCCAGTGGGGAAACTCGGAGGGGCGGTCTTAGAAACGTTATATGTATATGAATATAACCTTTCTAACTCAAGTGGGACTTGAGGTATGTAAATTGCCATAAGATATGTGATGGTAGTTATATTCCTGTTAAGGAATGGAAATTTATAAGATATGGGAAGAAATGAGAATTAATTTAATTTCCCTTGCCAAATTTCATAATTGCTAGAAACTTATAAAATTGCATTCTCACATTTTATGATTATGTTGTTAGATTCTCATTTCATTTTATTTTACGTTTCATTGTCCACATCTATCATGTTTCTTACTCTTCTGGGAATCATATATAAATCGGGCCCTAACCCGTTCATTTTTTTTTCTATGTTGTGCATACTGTTGTATCCGCTCAGTTGCTCCTTCGCAAGGGCACCCGTTATGAATTTTCCTTCTTATGCTTTTGACGAGCTGTATGATCTTGCGGATTATTACAGGATGTTGTTAGACGCCCTCCTTTTTGGAATCTAGTTATGATCGGGTCTTACATTCGGGCTAGTGGCCCATATTTTGTAATTTTTAATGGATGTAGTATGTATCATATATTAGATTGTTGAAACACTGCGATGTAACTGTGGACCGACAGATTATTCGGGTTTTTTTATTTTATATTATTTTGGTTAATTATCTATATGTTCCATGGAAATTCCACTTTTGTCAGATTTGGGTTGTTTAATTTATTCCTTAAATCTTTATTAAATCAAAATTTTGACAACCTGCTTTCTGATTTATGGAGTGGCTTACCCATATACTTAATTATTGATATGATGCTGAGGATGATATCCATCTATGTTTCCGTTATGTCGAGGTATCGGGCTGGCCACCCCTTATTTTGGAGAGCGGGTTGTCACACATTTGGGATGCGTTTTGGGGAGCGTTAGAGACTCGGTTTAGTGTTTTAAATATCTAGAATTGAGCCTGGGTCATAGGTATATAAGTTGGGAAGTTTTTGGGCTAATTAGATTATGGGTTCAAGTCCATTTGGGGGTTCAAAAGTTGGGTTTTAGGCCTAACTCAGGATTAGCACTAATTTAGTATATAAGTGGGGGTAAACCACTCTCCCACCATCATTATAGAAAACCTAAATTGACAATAATGGGAGAAAGAGGGGAAATAGCTAAAGAAGAGGAAAAAGGGCAATAGCAAGGGAGAATCAAGGAGAGAAATCAAAATGGCTTCAAGGGACATTCTTCCACAAATCTTTAAGGTAAGAATTTTCTTGCTTAATTTATTTTTTAATATATTTGTTGATGCATGTAGTGACCGATTTACATTTCTGGGAATTAGGTTTGAATATGTTTGATTTGATGATGAATAATACATGTAGAGGACTCATTTTAATTGCAGGATTACTCCCAGAAATTTGGTATCGTTTTCTTTGAATTTGGAGTTAGAATTCCGGAAGAAAATTGGCGATATCTTGATGATTAAATGTAGGGCATATTGAAGGGTAAACTTATGGGCTGAAATTCGAATGTAAATCTCACTCTTAATGTGCCATAATATGAATTAGATAATAAGAAAAGTGGGACTGCAATCTGATTTGGGACAAATAATTGATGTTCATAAATTATGGGGAATTTGGGATTTATGTATAAAACTTTACATTCTAAGAGGTTTAGTTAAGTGTTAAAGACTAAATTATAAGTTTATACATGGGGATGAACCATTAGAATGGATGTGGGTATTGAAAGGAGGAATTATATCTTAGAACAAAGTCACAGATTTGCGTTCCAGCGTCGAAGTGAATCGATTTGGATCCTGCAGTAAATCGATTCGGCCCAAACCGAATCGATTCGGTTCTAGGGGCAAACCAAGTTGGGTCTGGAATTTTGTTGTGGACATTTTTAGGAGTTCATGTGAGTGGGTAGGACAATGTTTGGGTCAATAATGAATTTCTCAAAAATCTAAATGTGTTCAAATCAAATCAAAGAAATTTTATTTAACTCAGGGGTTATATAATTATAAAAGACAATAAGAGTTAATAATCATCTGATGATTAAATATTAATTAGATACTTGTGGATATTAGGTGGGATATTTAGGTAATTATAGAGTAACTACCTACACTTATTATATGAGATAAACAATAAGTAATTATATATGGGAAAATTAATACTTTAATCAGTGGTAAATTATCAATAAATAGGGAATGTTGTGGACTTGGGTTGGATTGCTACGATATTTATAGGATAATTACTTACACATATTATATGGAGTAATAATATGTATTGTTGTGAATTTGTGTGAACTTTGGATGGATTCTTATGGTAATTATAGGATAACTACCGTTACATATTATATGGGAAAATAATATGTATTATATTATACTTGTGTGTGGACATACCAGTGGACTTACTTATCGGCTTGGGGGTTCGCGCATTCGGGCCAGTGATCACACGTCGGCACCGGTGGGCTTGGTGGTGTGTAGGTATATAGGTACTATGTAGAGGCTCCACCCTTGGGGGGTAAGTGTGGTACTGACCCTTCCTATATCATCGCTGATTATGGGCCGTATACAGGTGTCCTGCGTAGGGATCACCCCCAACTTATGTGTGTTTTGTTGTGCTCGCTTAGGATGTCAAGATTCATTCGGACTGTCCGATTTGGATGTTAGGATTTCTTCGAACATCCTGATAGAGCACAAATTTGACACCAATAGTAGATGCCCTTGTGTGTCACTTATATGGAAGGACATATATTATAAATTCTCCGGATACTATATAAATAAATTAATTGCCTAAGGATGGGGCAATAAATAAATTTGTGATCATTTATTACATAGTGGACATTTATGCGTCTTAGGTGGAGATTATAAGACTGGATTTTTTTTTGGATACTTATAATTAAATTTAGTATGCACACTTAAATGAGTTAACCATGGTATAAAATTGACCCGTAGTCGTTGTTATTATTTGAGGATTTTCTGGATACGAGACATGTCACACTTAGATGAGTGGTGAGGTGTTATACGCATGTGAGGGTCGAAAAGGGGGAATACTTATTTTGCATCAACTCTATAATTGCGTCATAAATTAATTAAGTTAAACCTTGCACACCTCGGGCTCTGACCCCAATTATAAATGTTCCCTATGGTTATTTTTAGACAAGGATAGCAAGACTCTTGTTGTACCAGCCTTGCGATCTCTCAGTGCTTAGCAGCCTTCCGGATTGTTGACTCTAGACTAGGTGCTTTTCTGCCAGGCTTTAGTTATTTTATTTGAAAACATTGTAAATTCATAAGTCCAAGATTTAGTTAGTTATTTACATTATGTTGGAGTTTGTGATATTACTTGCAGTTAGATTTACTTTCCAGTTAGTGTTGGTTTTGTTTTAATTCTTGTCAGAATGCTATTCATAAAGTTTTAAAGTATCGGCTAATAAATTATCATATTTATGTTACAATGTGCTGAGAATGGTATTAATTGATCGACAAGCCCCATATTCGGCGTATCGTGCCTGGTCATCCTTTACGTGAGAAAATAGGGGTTGTTACAGTTGGTATCAGAGGACGATTCTAGTTTTTGATCTCGTTACGTTCTGCATTGCGTTATTTGATGGAGAGCCCTATGTTTAGGAGTCGTTGTATTCTTACGATTAATACTAATTTGAACCTTGTTTGCTTTTAGATGGAAAACGGACGTCGGGGCAGGCCCAGGAGAGTAGTCCCACCAATTGGGGAGGAGGAAACTTGCCTGGAGCCACCATAACAACCACGGGCCCCATAGGACCCACAGTTGATCACCTCAGCTGAGATAACCACTATAGTGTCACAGGAAGTATCCACAGTAATGGCGGCCATGATACACCATTTTTCTTCTCCTGAGGCACCACATCATCCACCACAGTAGGTGTTTATCCCAGCATAGGCACTAGGATATGCACGGGACTGTGAGAGGTAGGTCTTTGTTAAAGGCCATCCTCCAGAATTTACAAGAGGGTCTGACATTCTAATTGCTAGTCATTGGAAGAAAGACATTGACAAGCACTTAAGGATGGTGGAGTGTACGCCCGTTAAAAAATAGATGTTAGCATCTTTCAGGTTGGTGGGAGCCGCCCTTTAGTGGTGGGAGGCAGTGACGACAGTCGAGGAGAGGGACAACCTCACGATTGATTATTTCTTAGAAAGGTTTAAGGGGAAATATTTTCCCATGGATATACAGTATGAGATGAGGACTAGGTCTATGAATTTGAAGTAGGAGGTACGTACGGTTGCTGAGTACGAGTAGGAATTCACGGCCCCGTTGTATTTTGTAAAGGGATATTTTCGTACCGAACAGATGAAGATAAATCATTTCATTAAGGGATCGGCATGGCACGTTAGACAGTCATTATTGGGTAATCCGTCTTTCACTACATAAATCCAAGTAGTGAATGTTTCTTTACTACATTGCCAAGACCATAAGGCATTTCAGAAAGATAAGGGGGAGAAGAGAAACCGCTCTGAGGCGTCTAGCCAATAAAATAGGATAATTGGGAGTAACAATCAGGAAGCTCAGCAGTCTTGGGATCCTCAATCTGTCGGGCAACACAAGAGGTATAGGGGTCCCGATAATAGGAACGGACAAGGCCAATAGGTTCAGGGCCAACAACAGGGAGGCCACCAAGGTCAAGGGCATCAAAATCAGGATCAACATGGGGTACCACAATATAGGCAACAGTCCCGGGGTAATTATTTTATTTGCAGTGAGAAGGGCCACCTCGTTAGGGGGTGCCCTCAAGGGAATCGAGCGGCAACAGGGACACCAGGTACTCCAGGAGGAGCGCACACCATTGCATGTATAGCCAGGGGCGGTAGTGCCAAACGCAGCTGCAATACGGGCGCGCGTATTAATGTTTATTTTCACTGTGGAAAATGCTGAGGGAAATTGTGATACTTTAAGTTTAAATATAGTTAAATGGTTAATTATAGAACCTGGAGATCCTTATGAAAATTTAGGGGGTATATTATAAACACGGGTCCTAGACTAATGGATCTCATCAAATGATAATGCTATGTAGTAGTGTATCTGGAGGGTTCCTTGTTTGGATTTTGCTTGCGAGACACTCAACGCATGAAAGTAGCAAAGGTCGGGAGCTGAGAGATGTTAGACCATCTAACATTTTGGATTGTTGATTTGAGTACAATTAAATGGGTATATTTATTGGGATTTAGTGTATTCCTTTGGCAATATGAGACTGTAGTTAAAATTCATATTATTACAAAAATACATTCATATCTATATGTGACATCTATCTTTGTTAATGTTACGTGTGTGTACATATAATGTGGAATATATGAACACCCAATAATTTTATGATACGCATAGGTGAGAATTTTTTGATCTCATGGGATATGGGTATGGAGTAATCGGGTGTAAAACTTGGTTTAATAATGCGGGTAAAAAAAACATAAGGTTGGGCATTAATGAATTTCGAGGACGGAATTCTGTTATAAGGGGAGGAGAATGTAATACCCCGTAAAATTTTGGAATAAAATATTTCAATTTAATGGAAATTTATGATTTTGGATTTATTTTTTCTAGAATGAATTAATGTGGGAGGACTTAAAATTTAAGCGGGTGAAAAAAATAATTAACGCATAAATAAAATTTTATGCACGTGTCGTTTTAGCATAGTAAAATGTCCAAGTAAAATAACAACATTTGGGATGGGTTTTGAGGAGTGTTGGAGACTCGATTTAGTGTTTTAAAAATCTAGAATTGGGCCTAGGTCATAGGTATATAAAATGGAAAGCTTTGGGGCTAATTAGATTATGGGTTCGGGTCCATTTGGGGGTCCAAAAATTGGGTTTTAGGCCAAATTGAGATTAGCACTAATTAAGGGTTTAAGTGGGGGTAAACCACTCCCCCACCATCATTATAGAAAACCTAAATTGACAGTAAGGGGAGAAAGAGGGGAAAGAGAAAAAGAAGTGGAAAAATGGCAAGAGCAAGGGAGAATCAAGGAGAGAAATCAAAAGGGCTTCAAGGGACCTTCTTCCACAAATCTTTAAGGCAAGAATTTTCTTGCTTAATTTATTTTTCAATATATTTCTTGATGCATGTACTGACTCATTTACATTTCTGGGAATTAGGTTTGAATATGTTTGATTTGTTGATGAATAATACATGTAGATGACTGATTTTATTTAAAGGAATACTCCCAGAAGTTTGGTATCATTTTCTTTGAATTTGGAGTTAGAATTCCAAATGAAAATTGGAGATATCTCGATGATTAAATGTAGGGCATATTGAAGGGTAAACTTATGGGCTAAAATACAAATGTAAATCTCACTCTTAATGTGCCATAATATGAATAAGATAATAAGGAAAGTGGGACTGAAATCTGATTTGGGATAAATAATTGATGTTCATAAATTCTTGGGAATTTGGGATTTATGTATAAAAATATACATGCTTAGAGGTTTAGTTAGGTGTTAAAGACTAAATTATAAATTTATACACGGGGATGAACCATTAGAATGGATGCAGGTATTGAAAGAAGGAATTCTGTCTTAGAACGAAGTAGCAGATCTAGGTTCCTGCGTCGAAGCGAATCGATTCGGCCTTGGGCGAATCGATTCGGCTCCTGCAGCGAATTTATTCGGCCCAAACTGAATCGATTCGGTTCTAGGGGCAAACCAAGTTGGGTCTGAAATTTGGTTATGGACATTTTTAGGACTTCAAGCGAGTGGGTAGGACCATGTTTGCGTAAATAATAAATTTCTTAAAAATATAAATGTGTTAACATCAAATCGGAGAAACTTTATTTAACTAAATAGTTTTATAATTATAAAAGTGAATGGGTGCTAATAATCATCTGATGATTAAATATTAATTGGATACTTGTGGATATTAGGTGGGATATTTAGGTAATTATAGAGTAACTACCTACACTTATTATATGAGATAAACATTAAGTAATTATATATGGAAAAATTAATACTTTAATCACTGGTAAATTATCGATAAATAAGGAATGTTATGGACTTGGGTTGGATTGCTAAGGAAATAATATGATAATTACTTATACATATTATATGGAGTAATAATATGTATTGTTGTGGATTTGTATGAACTTAAGATGGATTCTTATTGTAATCATAGGATAATTACCGTTACATATTATACAGGAAAATAATATATATATATAATATTATACTTGTGTGTGGACATACCAGTGGACTTACCTATCGGCTCGGGGGTTCGCGCATTCATGCCAATTAATACATGTCGGTACAGGTGGGCTTGACGTTGTGTACGCATATAGGTACTACGTAGAGGCTCCACCCTCGAGGGGTAGATGTGGCACTAACCCTTCCTGTATTTCTGCTGGGTGTGGGCCGTATGCAGGTGTCCTGCATAGGGAACACCCCCAACTTATGTGTGTTTTGCGGTATCCGCTTAGGATGTCAGGATTCCTTCGGACTGTCCGATTTGGATGTTAGTATTCCTTCTGACTTGGGCATAGAGCATGAATTTGACACTAGCGGTAGATTCCCTTGTGTGTCACTTATATGGAACGACATATATTATAAATTCTCCAGATACTATATAAATAAATTAATTGCCTAAGGATATGGCTATAAATTAAATTTATGATAATTTATTACATAGTGGACATTTATGTGTCTTAGGTGGAGATTATAAGACTCGATCTTTTTTGGATAATTATAATTAAATGTAGTAGGGCCATTTAAATCACTTAACCGTTGTATAAAATTGACCCGTAGTCGTAGTTATTATTTGGGTACTTTTGGGATGCGAGATATGTCTCACTTAGATTAGAGGTGAGGTTTTATACGAATGTGTGTCGAAAAGGGGAAATACTTATTTTGCATCAACTGTATTATTGCATCGTAAATTAATTAAGTTAATTCTTACACACCTCGGGCTCTGACCCAAATTATAAATGTCCCCTCCCCCCACCTCTAGGTTATTTCTAGACAAGGATAGCAGGACTGTTACTGTACCAGCTGTGACACCCCACCTAATTAAATACCGGGCGATCACTCCTTTATTAAATTAAAATCAAGGTGAACAGTTGGTTCATTCTTAGCATCACTGTCGTAAAAATAAACTATTTTCCAAATTAACACCTTACTTAATTAAGCTAAATGTCAAAACCATTTTTTAACATTTCTGACCAATTTTATTTTAAAGAAAATTATTTATTTAATTAGTAACAACATTTTTCAATAAGTGAGAATCATACAACAATAATCCTGGAACATAATCCGATTACTTTAAACATTCAACATTCAAAGTCCCAACATTTAAAACTTAAAGTAAAACATCCATACTGAAAAAAATCCCATAGTAACAGTACTAGAAATAACTGAAATATAAATGTCCCAATAAAACAGATAAATAGTGGAAAGGGCGACACATGCCCAATAAATGAGTATGATAGATGTGGAATCAAGTAAACGAAGTCGTCTATGCAAGTGGCTTGCAACTCCCACCGAAGCTGCAGCACGTTCCTTTCAAGAGATCCTAAGCAAGACGCCCCTGTGGCTGGGCACCTGTAATACATACATACATATACAAGAGAGAGAAAGAGAAAAAGAAACGGGTCAGAGCCCGATAGTGTGTTTGATTTAAACTACGTTTATCAAGTATTTAAATTGATGCAGGCCAATGCAACAACATATTAGTGCGACACTCTCTTGAGAAATTCTCACATCTCTTCTAATGTGCACACCTATCGCACTAACCCTCCCCACGGTTTGTCTTATCATTTATCGCACTAATCTTCCCAATGATTTAACTTATCTTAGATTACTTGTAAGATTCAAAATTCCACGATTCAATTGATTGAAAAGAATATTTCAATTAGTAACCAAAGTTCTCATTTTGACTTTATTAATCAATAAGTTTTCCAATGTCATATTTTACTTTCTCAAAACAAGTATTTATAATTGAGTCATCAACCATGTCCTACATATCACATCACAGTAGGCAGTTCCAGATTTCAGAATTTCATATATATATTAACTACTCATAAAATATATATATCATAACAGTACCCCAAATAAAACTATGGTGCAGGCATACTCTACTATCCAATCCCCGTATCACTCATACTAAGGGAATACAAATTCGGAATCACTCTCGAATTGTATTAACACATACTCGAACAATATTGAGGCGAAGTATAGATTCCAAGTCCCTTAGGACCGTCTGTACTATCACTGCGATAGCCTGTACCAAGGATACCTATATACAAACAATATGAGGCGAAGCATAGATTCCAAGTCTCTAAGAGGAAAGCACATACCCGCATCTCTTAGGACCGTCTGAACTATCATTCCGATAGCCTGTACCAAGGATATCTATCTTCTAGGGTACAAGTCAATATCCCCCATAAAGGTCCCATCGAGATAAGACTGTCCCAGCGCGGAAACCTCAGGGATAGCAAGTAGCGTGGGCATGTTTTTCACACATAGATAGTATATGCATACACAATCATATAACTATACTAATATTACCATATCAATAATGGGTAAATTCTCAATTCCCATAATTACGTCATTCGCATTTATTTCACATTATATAGTTATCACGTATTACCATTCACATCTTACTTTAATTTGAGGAACTTTTCCACTTATTACATAACGCTTCATGGATTCTATCCTCCCAATTATAAAATTCAGTAGGTATACACATTTGTCCCAAAGTAACTCTCTTACGTGTCTCTCTATTTAAGTCATAAATTTACCGACCCTTATGTAATTATTCTAAAATACAATCTTTGCCCGTCATCAAGGGTCCCAAAATTTATTCACATGTCCTACTGGTCTTCCCTATCTCCCAAAACATTTTATTAAGTATGCCCAAGAATTATCCCACAATAAATTGAATTTCAAGTAATTAATAAGGGGAAACATGAGTCTGCCAGGAGGGGTCGATCGATCGAGGTCTGGTGCTCGATCGATCGAAGCTCTAGGCTCGATCGATCGATCAAGCATGTATTTCGATTTCTGCAGAATTGCAGTTACGGGTTCTACCACCTATCTTCATCCAAATCCATATTTTCCAACCCCAAACGTCCCAAAAATTCTACTACTAACATTATATCAATATACCAGATATTTATAACGTAAGGCATGTGTATTACTATCATTAAAACATAGATTATCAACCCAAAATTTTATCTAATTATCAAGAACCCTAAAATTTTCTTTAAACAGGTTTCTAACAAATTTATTCCAGAATTTCCTTCTTATAATCATCAAAATTTCGTGGCTAATTCCTCTACATGGCAAGGGTTTCCAGAATCATCATATAAACCAATACTACATGGATTTTCCTATCACAAATTGGGTTTTCTTCTATATATCTCATCCCTAATCATTCCTAAACTAATATGGAAATTGCACCAATGAAATAAGCAAGATAAACACTTGCCTGGGATTTTCAGAAGTCTGGATTGCGGCTGATTTTGGTGTGGTTGCGTTCCCCTTCTCGCGATCTACGCGTTGGTGGTGGCGGCGGTGCAAATCGTTGACTTTTGAGCCTTGGAATTGCTTGAGAGCTCTCTCCTCTCTTCTCCAATGGACGTTCTAGGTTTTGGGTATTCTAACCCTAGGTGACAACCTCAATAACAGATATAGCCTCTCTAATTTTTGTGGGTTTAATTACCCAAAAATGTAAAATGACCAAATTGCCCTTCCGGGTTACCAATTAGGCATAAAAACACCCCGAGACCCAAACTACACCCCCGGGTACACTTTTCTGACTATCTCGACCCTTACGGATGCGTTGGCGCACTCCAAACGACCATACGGGTAACTTATAAAATATTCACTTTTGATTTATCAAAATTTAATCCCAACGCGACACGAGCACGTCCCGACTTAAATTTCTGAAATTGTCATTTAACTCACTCATGACATTCAATATAACCAATATAATATATTACTTTGCTCATTAGTAATATTCAACAAATTTCCCATAATTACTAACTCTCGTCACGTTAATAATTATAACATAATTAATTTTCGGATTTTTATTAAATAATTCACTCACATTAAATTTAATAAATCCCCAAATTAATATAGCATAAAAATACGGGGTATTACACCAGCCTTGTGATCTCTCAGTGCTTAGCAGCCTTTCGGATTGTTGAATGTAGCCTAGGTGCTTTTCTACCAGAGTTTAGTTATTTTATTTGGAAACATTGTAAGGGCATAAGCCCAAGATTTAGTTAGTTGTTTACATTATATTAGAGTTTGTGATATTACTTGCAAATGGATTTAATCTCCGGTTAGTGTTGATTTGGTTTTAATTATTGTCAGAATTCTATTCATAAAGTTTTAAAGTATTGGCTTTTAAATTACCATATTTATGTTACATTGTGCTGAGAATGGTATCAATTTATCGACAAGCCCCATCTTCGGTGTATCGTGCCTGGCCAACCTTTACGTGAGAAAATGGGAGTTGTTACAGTTGGTGTCAGAGTACGGTTCTAGTGTCCTTAATATCTGTATTTGAGCTCATTACGTTCTATGTTGTGTTTTTTGATGTAGAGCACTATGTTTAGGAATCGTTGTATTCTTACGATTAATACTAATTCGAACCTTGTTTTCTTTCAGATGGAAAACAAACGTCAGGGAAGACCCAGGAAAGTAGTCCCACCAATTGGGGAGTAGGAAACTCCCCCAGAGCCACCATATATACCAAAGGCTCCACAGGCCCACATGCCCCACAGTTGATCACCCAAGCTGAGATAGCCACTATAGTGTCAAAGACAGTATCCACAGCAGTCGCGGCCATGCTACAACATTTTTCGCTGCCTGAGGTACCACATCGGGTGGCTATCGCAGCACAAGCACCAGGCTATGCATGGGACTGTGAGAGGGAGTCATTTGTTAAAGGCCATCCTCTAGAGTGTACAAGAGGGTCTGACATTCTGATTGCTAGTCGTTGGAAGAAAGACATTGAGAGTCACTTAAGGATGGTGGAGTGTACACCCGTTCATAAATAGATATTAGCATCTTTCAGGTTGGTGAGAGCCGCCCTTCAGTGGTGGGAGGCAATGACGACAATCGAGGAGAGGGACAACCTCACGATTGATCATTTCTGGAAAAAGTTTGAGGGGAAATATTTTCCCCTAGCTATGCGGTCGGAGATGAGGACTAGGTTTATGAATCTGAAGCAGGAGAGACGTACGATTGCTGAGTACGAGGAGGAATTCATGGCGCTATCGTATTTTGCAAAGGGAGATGTTTGTACCGAACAAATAAAGATAGATCATTTCATTAAGGGATTGACATGGCACGTTAAACGATCACTGTTGGGGAATTCGACTTTCACTACATATAACCAAGTAGTGAATGATGCTTTACTACATTGCCAAGACCATATGTAATTTTAAAAAGATAAGGGGGATAAGAGACACCACCCTGAGGCGTCTAGCCAACAAAATAGGACGAATGAGAGTAGCAGTTTGGAGGCCCAATAGTCTTGGGATCCTCAATCTAGCGGGAAACACAAGAGGTATATGGGTCCCGATAATAGGAACAGACAGTGCCAACAGGGACAGGTCCTGTAATAGGGAGGCCACCAAGGACAATGGCTTCAAAATTAGGATCAACACGGGGTACCACAAGATAAGTAACAGTCCCAGTCTAATTATTTTATTTGCGGTGTGAAGGGCCACCTCGTCAGGAGGTGCCCTTAGGGGAATCGAGTGGCATTGGAGTTAGGGGGACAAAGGGGACACCAGGTACTCCACGAGGAGTGCAGACCATTGCATGTACAGCTAGTGGCGGTAGTGCCAGCCTCACCAGCACTACCCGCTCCACCTCAGGGACAACATCCAAAGTTGCAATACGGGCACGTGTATCACCTCGCACCTGGAGAGGGACTAGTGCCAGCATATATGGTAATGGTATGATCCCAAATCCTTTTATTTTATAGGACATACTTACCTTAGTAGTAGTGCATGATACAACTAGTAGGCGATATTTTGGTTCACCCGCGAGTTGAGGGGCAGGCATTTATGATGCCTCGTGTGCTAGGGTATGAGGATTTACCTCAGGAGAACTTAAACTATAGTGGTTTTATTGATATTTACATAAACCATTAATTTTAATAATCGAATGTGGTGTGATTAGTTGCTATTAACGTTTATTTTCACTATGGAAAAGCCTAAGAGAAATTGAGACACTTTGAGTTTAAATATAGTTAAGTGGTTAATTATAGAACTTGGAGATCCTTACAAAAATTTAGGGGATATATTATAAACACGGTTCCTGGACTAACGGATCTCAGTGACCGAAAATGCTATGTAGTAGTGTATCGGGAGGGTTCCTTATTTGGACGCATGAAAGTAGCAAAGGTCGGGAGCTGAGAGATGTTAGACCATCGGACATTTTGGATTATTGATTTGAGTACAATTAAATGGGTATATTTATTGGGATTTAGTGTATTCCTTTGGCAATATGAGACTATAGTTAAAATTCATATTATTACCCAAACAAATTCATATCTATATCTTTTGTTTTAATCTTAGGCCAATGGATCTCAATAACTGACTAGGCCATACAATAGTGTATCGGGAGGGTTCCTTTTTGGATTTCGCTTGTGAGACGTCCCATGCACGAAATTGGCAAAAGTCGGGAGTTGAGGGAAGTCGGATATTGAGATCTTTATTTTTCTTGCATGTACATATGTGGTGGTATATTTGGTGTATGGTTATACTTAGTATGATGGTACAAATTAGGTGTATACGTGACATCTATCTTTGTTAAAGTTACGTGTGTGTACATATAATGTGGAATATATGAACACCCCAGTAATTTTATGATAGGCATAGGTGAGCCTTTTCTTTTATCTCATGGGATATGGGTATGGAATAATCGGGTGTAAAACTTGATTTAATAACAGGGGTAAAACAAAAGACATAAGGTTGGGCTTTAACGAATTCCGAGGACGGAATTCTGTTATAAGGGGAGGAAAATGTAATACCCAGTAAAATTTTGGAATAAAATATTTTGATCTATTGGAAATTTATGATTTCGAATTTATTTTTTCTAGAATGAATTAATTTGGGAGGACTTCAAATTTAAGCGAGCGAAAAAAATAATTAACACATAAATAAAATTTTGGGCTAAAATGTCCAAGTGAAATAAAATTATTTGGGATGCATTTTGGCGAGCGTTGGAGACTGAGTTTAGTGTTTTAAATATCTAGAATTGGGCATGGGTCATAGGTATATAAGTTAGGAAGCTTTTGGGTTAATTAGATTATGAGTTCGGGTCCATTTGGGGGTCCAAAAGTTGAGTTTTAGGCCCAACTCGAAATTAGCACAATTAAGTGTTTAAGCGGGGGTAAACCAGTCCCCCACCATTATTATAAAAAACCTAAATTGACAGTAACGGGAGAAAGAGGGGAAAGAGGCAAAGAAGAGGAAAAATGGCAAAAATTTAAGGCAAGAATTTTCTTGCTTAATTTATTTTTCAATATATTTCTTGATGCATGTAATGACTCATTTACATTTATGGGAATTAGGTTTGAATATGTTTGATTTGATGATGAGTAATACATGTAGAGGACTGATTTATTTGTAGGATTACTCCCAGAAATTTGGTATCATTTTCTTTGAATTTGGAATTAGAATGAAAATTGGAGATATCTCGATGATTAAATGTAGGTCATATTGAAGGGTAAACTTATGGACTGAAATTCGAATGTAAATCTCACTCTTATTGTGACATAATATGAATTAGATAATGAGGAAAGTGGGACTGAAATCTAATTTGGGATAAATAATTGATGTTCATAAATTCTTGGGAATTTGGGAATGAATTTGGGATTTATGTATAAAAATTTACATGCTAAGAGGTTTAGTTAAGTGTTAAAGACTAAATTATAAGTTTGTACAGAGGGATGAACCATTAGAATGGATGTGGGTATTGAAAGAAGGAATCCCGTCTTAGAACAAAGTAGCAGATCTGGGTTTTGGCATCGAAGCGAACCGATTCGGCTCTTGCAGCGAATCGATTCGGTTCTGGGGGCAAACAAAATCGCTTCTGGAATTTGGTTGTGGACATTTTTTGGAGTTCAAGTGAGTCGGTAGGACCATGTTTGGGTCAATAACGAATTTCTTAAAAATATAAATGTGTTCACATGAAATCTAAGAAACTTTATTTAACTAAAAGGTTATATAATTATAAAAGGGAATGGAAGTTAATAATCATCTGATGATTAAATATTAATTGGATACTTGTGTATATTAGGTGGGATATTTAGGTAATTATAGAGTAACTACCTACACTTATTATATGTGATAAACAACAAGTAATTATATATGGGTAAATTAATATATTAATCAGTGGTAAATTATCAATAAATAGGGAATGTTGTGGACTTGGGTTGGATTGCTATGGTAATTATAAAATAATTACTTATACATATTCTATGGAGTAATAATTGTGGTGGATTTGTATGAACTTTGGATAGATTCTTATGGTAATTATAGGATAAGTACCATTACATATTATATGGAAAAATAATATGTATTATGTTATATTTGTGTGTGGACATACCAGTGGACTTACCTATCAGCTCGGGGGTTCGCCATTCGGGCCAATGACCACACGTCGGCACAGGTTCACTTGACGTTGTGTAGGCATATAGGTACTACGTAGAGGCTCCACCCTCGAGGGGTAAGTGTGGTACTGACCCTTCCTGTATTACCGCTGGGTATGGGCCGTATACAGGTGCCTTGCGTAGGGACCGCCCCCAACTTATGTGTGTTTTGAGTTGTCCGCTTAGGATGTCGGATTCCTTCGGACTGTCCGATTTGGATGTTAGGATTCTTTCGGACTTGCCGATAGAGCACGAATTTGACACCAACGGTAAATTCCCTTATGTGTCACTTATATAGAAGGACATACATTATAAATTCACCGGATATTATATAAATAAATTAATTGACTAAGGATGTGGCTATTAATTAAATTTGTGATCATTTATTACATAGTGGACATTTATGTGTCTTAGGTGGAGATTATAAGACTGTAAATTTTTTTGGATAGTTCTAATTAAATGTAGTAGGCACATTTAAATCTGTTAACCATTGTATAAAATTGACCCGTAGTCATAGTTATTATTTGAGGATTTTTGGGATGCGAGACATGTCACACTTAGATGAGAGGTGATGTGTTATACGCATGTGAGTGTCGGGAAGGGAGAATACTTATTTTGCATCAAATGTATTATTGCATCATAAATTAATTAAGTTAATTCTTACACACCTCGGGCTCTGACTCAAATTATAAATGCCCCCCGCCCCTCCAGGTTATTTCTAGACAGGGATATCATGACTGTTGCTGTACCAACCTTGCGATCCCTCGGTGCTTAGCAGCGTTTCGGATTGTTAACTCTAGCCTAGGTGCTTTTCTGCCAGAATTTAGTTATTTATTTGGAAAATTGTAAGGGCATAAGCCCAAGATTTAGTTAGTTATTTACATTATGTTGGAGTTTGTGATATTACTTGCAGTTGGATTTAATCTCCAGCTAGTGTTGGTTTGGTTTTATTTTGTCAGAATGCTATTCATAAAGTTTTAAAGTATCGACTTTAAAATTACCATATTTATGTTACATTGTGCTGAGAATGGTATTAATTGATCGACAAGCTCTATCTTCGACGTATCGTGCCTAACCACCCTTTACGTGAGAAAATGAAGATTGTTACATCAACCCCCCCAGTGGCGGATCCATGATTTTTGGTCAACTAGGGCCATAGTTTCGAGTGGTGTCGGGGGTTCGGAGGCGGTAGCCCTCGAGACGATTTTTTTTTTGGTTATTTTGAGTTTTATACAAATTATAACTTTATTTCGAGTTTTATACCAATTATAGTTCATCCAAATTGACTACAAATTATATGTTTCGAGTTTTTTGGGGGCATATATGTTTGGGACACAAATTACAGAAATTTGACAAGGGGAGGATTATAGAAATAAAGGATATGTTTGGTGGGACTACAAAAAATCATACATACAATTCCTCCAAAAAATCATACATACAAAAAATCAACTTAAGGTTAAAAAAATACCTGATGGTGATGAGTTAGTGACTCCGGCTAGCATACACAAAAATTATACACAAAAATCATACATACAAAAATCATACATAAAAATCATACATACAAAAATCAGCTTAAGGTTAAAAAAATACCTGATGAGTTTGAATATAATTGGAGTTATACCCGAAAGTTTGAAATTTTAACAAAAAACTCTACATATATATAATTTTTTTTTTTTTACAAAAATTGAACCCGGGCCAAGGCCCCCCTTGGTCCCCATGTGCATCCTCCACTGACCACCACAACCAATTATTTAATAAAAGAGAAATTAATGACAAATTTATCTAAGTTAGATTAGCTGGTGAGTGGTCCAACAACTTACAAGCTTTTTGTTGAGGCCCTAAATTTAGAATTGACCTAGTGTGTCATCCCGTTGTCAAATGGCGACACTTTTATATGATAAATAAATAAAAATTATTGACAGTTGAACTATTATTACAATGTAAAATTGTCACATCACAATGTGAGAGTCTAACATTTGTGGAAACAAGTACTTCTATTATCACACTATCACAAGAACTAGACGGTAACTATAGACACAAAAAACACCGTATCAAAGTTCTATAGTTAGCTATCTATCTTCTTCTTAATAATATTATTATTCATCACCATCATCAAAAATAATAATTATATAAAGAAATTTAGCAAAATCAATTCCACCCAATTCCATCATATTTTAGATTTTGACTACACAACAAGCAACGTCACGTCCTGGAACATTCAATGAATTGGCAAGAGCCACGAGTAGTTATGGTTTATCAGAATTTTGAGGAATTTTATCTCGCATCCATTATTTGTGGCCTTCCCATATATGGAAAAAATCTACGAGAAAAAGGCTTTCATACTGTGACAAATAGTTTATGTAGGAAAGTAGTAAATTGGATGGTCGAACATAGGATAACCTAAATCATAAGAGCATAGAGCAAGCTGATATTGCAAGTTATTGAATCTTTCTTACATTGAGTTTTATGGTAACCAGTGTCATTAATAAAACTTTAAGTCAATTTATTTATTTATATTTTATTTTTTATGTTTTACTAATTATTTAGACCCATGAGATGTTGTCTCTAATTGCTGAACATGTGCGGTACCTCTATATACTTCATTATCTTATGGGTAAAATTATATATATATATATATATATATATATATATATATAGAGAGAGAGAGAGAGAGAGAGAGAGGATCAAGTGTGTACCAAGTCTATGCGGACTGGTACGGACCAATTTTTTTAAAATATTAAAAAAAGTAATTTTGAATTGATTTTTTTATTTTGGCATTTAAACATTTCAAGATATTTCTGAAAAAAAAAATCATCTCAAAATATTTTTTTTTACTATTTTAAACAAATCTGTCAAAATATGTAAGTTTTTAAGTAGTATAAAATTGTCATATTTTGACCCATTTTTTTAAAATATTAAAACAATTCATTTTGAACTTTTTTGTTTTCATAGGTACCTTGAAATGTTTAAACACCAAAATAAAAAAAATAAACTCATTTTTTTTTAGTATTTAAAAAAGTTGGCCCGCATGGACCCGTCCTTAAGTTGGTTCGCATTTGATCAAATATATATGTATATATATAATTTTTTAACTACATGTTCTCACCCTCTTGCGAAATGCACTCTGGATTATATGACCAGGTAAAAGTTAAAAAATGTATAATATTCCTAATCCCATGAGACTTTCTATTCCATAATTACTAAAATTAAAGCAATGATGTGAATTAAATTATCGAGGCCTCTAACTTACCAATGGGTCTATATATTACCGAATTTCTTAGATTGAGTGTACGTAACACTCAAGAGGCCCAGAGTAAGTGTCGAAGAATCGTAGCCCGAGACTTCAACAATGGTCTCCACCAAGTTAGTATTTTTGTATTGAAAACTACGTACCCAAAACTTCACGCCCAAATGCATTAATTAACAACGTTGTGGAAAATTTCTTTATAAAAAAAATGACTTGCTGCTACAGAAATAACAGTTTAGATTTTTCCAATTTATATATAAGATTAATAAGGTGGTCTCAAAAAAGTGAAGTTTGTTTTTTAAATTATTTCACCTTTGTAGAGATCAGCGTAAATATTTTATTACACCCAAGATGATATAGCAAAGGATACTATGCTGGATTTATATTTCCCTTCATTTTTATAAGAATAAAATCTTAGATATGGAAAATAATTTATTATGGAAACACTTGTGGATATAAAAGGCATTCAAAGTGAACTATGAAGAATCTAGCAACTCAGTCACCCATAGTATTTATACATATTACACGCAATCATATCCATAAAAACGAAAGATGGTGAACTAGTACAACCACACACACACTCGTGTGTATGTGTATATATATAGATAGATAGATTAGATCTAGCATCTAGGGACGTTGACACCACAGCTACTAGCAACCTTTCTGGCGTTTGGAGAATTGACATACTGTCTGAGATTTGGGTTTCTGATGTAACCACACAAACAAGGTGTCTGCTCTCTCAGCTTACTGCAACAACTAGATGTGGGGGGTTGCCCCGATGTGATGGCCGGAACGCACGGCTGCAGCTCTAGTGGGTTGCAAGTCACCGCTTTCGCCACCTCCACTTCTCCCAACAACATCACAAGCATTGCCACTGCCACCACACAAAATACCTCTTTCTTCATATTCAGCCACACAAGTTATCCACACACTAAATTGTGGTGTAGAAATTAAAGGAGAGTGAGGAGAGAGGGATGCATTTTTTTCAACTATGATTTGGTCCTAATTTATAGATGGCGGGGGGTTTAATATTTGCGTGAGAAAATTATTGCACCTCGTATGACTTTCGCTGCTGCTATAGGAGTTAGTGATAACATTCAATACCGAGAGAGACTTTGTGGTGAATCAGCAAATTGAATGTCGCGGTCGTCATGGAAAACGAAAGATGTTATAGGAGGAAGTTTTTACCAATTTCTCTTCTTCTATTCAAAATTGCTTATCCCCTTCGCTTCTCATATATTATTCAATTAAGAAACAACTGTTAATCTTTTTTTCGAAAGTAATCACTAATAAAGGATCTGAAAGATGCGAATTTCGTAGAAGTAGTTTTACTAGAGTCATAATTTTTCCAAAACAATCCATAGTCCAGTATCCTTTTAATAATGTTTTAGAGGCCTTGTTTTATTTATATATTAAAAATATATTGTTGAAGGCTGGATGACTGTAGCGTATGGTTTACAGTCTAACTCTTCTCAGATGACTATCACGCCCCAAATGAAACACGTTTCTACACGTCCAAATATATAATCTTTCAACAAGGACGAAGAAAAGAACGACCCGAGAGTTTTTGTAAAGGAAAATATTTGAGAGATATAAATTAGTTATTTAAATATGAGTTTGTATGTCATTAGTGTATTTTGAGTGAATTATATTAATTTTAAAAAAAAAACTTAAAATGTATCAATAATGTGTGGATACGTGTTCAAATCATCCAATTATGTTTAAGAATGGAAACGCTGTAGCAAAAATCTTTGGTAAAATTAGGTAGTTTGAAAATTGAGAACACCAATTGAGTGGAGCGAAAAGGACGATTCTCATCGTATATTGGCTGTATAGAACACATTATTTTTTAAATATTATTGATATTTTCCCAATTCTTAACATGCAATTAGTACATACGTATTATTAAAATATGTATATTCTACATAAAATATTATTCTTAACAACTAAAAGAAGGTCTTATATTGCGGACCCACTAACCTCTCTCTCTCTATATATGTACACACTTTTCTTTTGGACAACTAACATATGTGACCAACTGCCAACCATTATGGATTGGACTCACCTTTAAGTCTTCATTCATTAGTCTTTCCAATTTGTTTGTTAGTTGGATCTTCTAGTGATGGATTTTAACGTAAGGCTTACGTATTCGCTGTGTGGTGCAAATAATAAAATAATTTATATTTGTTCAGTTATTTAAATATGAAATTCATATTTAAAAGATATCAATGACATATAAGTATTTATTTGAAAGTTATGAATATTATAAAGTTTATTTTCAAAAGTCGTGAATAAAATATGAGTTTTTTGTTTTACATATACTTGAAATTGTAATACTTAATTTAGTAAAAAAAAAATGACTTAGCCTAGCTCATAGTTGGTCCGTCTAGCTTTGAGTCAACCCACATTTAATCTCACTCATATTTGAACCGCACAAATTAGATCCAACTCATAATTTTGCTACTATAAGTATTTACGTTTGATCTGCTTTCATTAACAAGCATTGAACCAATTCTGAAAATCAGAATATTATATTTAGAAAAGAAAGCCAACTACCATGTTGTGAATTAGTTTAGTTCCTTTGATGCTATTGGCAAAACTGTTTTGATCTGCAAAATAATCTTTTACCAAGTCAATATATTATCCTGCATTTCAACCAATATATAAGAGCTTATATTGCTTCTGTGAAACCTAAGATTAATATATGGAGTGATTTATATTAAAGATGTTTTGCATTGATATCACTACAAGAAATAGTAATTTTAGCAACAATTTATATAACAATGAAATTAAATTTGTGACTAAAAAGTAACTTTTAACTACGAAATTTCACTTGTAGCAAAAAATTGTATCATTAGCCACGAAACACTAAATTTCGTAGTTCAATGGTAATAAGTATGGCGCCAAACCCTCCATCTTAAAATAAAATTCCACCATATCTTTTTACCACAAAATAAATATAATTACCTACAATGCTTTTTGTAGCAATAAATAAAACTATTGGGTAAAAAAAAAATTGTTGCCTAAGTTACCTAAAACTAATTCACCTATATTTCTATATCTGTACTTTTAACAAATAAAAGTATATAACTTTAAACAAATAAGTTATTAACTATCTAAGCGGTGTTTATATCTTCACCAAATAAAATTTACTAAGGAGGAAAGTTGATTTGAAATGTTAAACGAATGGTATATTTTGTTTTGTGTGTTTGAACTTATTTGTTGTGACACCCCGCCTAATAAAATACCGGGTGGTTAGTCATTTATTAAATTAAATCAAAGCGTCCGGTTGGTTTATTCTTAGCATCACTATCGAAAATAATTTTCTTTATTAATCATCTAATAAATAATTAAGCTAAGTGTCAAAATATTTAATTATATTTATTAAACTCCATTGTTAAAATCTTATATGAAAAAACCCATTTATGAAGATAAAAATCAAACCATTCAAGTGAAATGAGCCAACTAAATTAATCAATCCAAATAAGTATCCACATCTAAGGCCATTGTAATAGATGAAACAATCCCAAGTAAAAATTGAATGCTAAAACAATAAAAGAGTACAAAATCTCTATCAAGTCTAAACAGAATCTGGAAATGGGCGACACATGCCCTAACTAACAAGACTAAATAGAAAGCTGAGAAGTCAAAGGAGGAATCGTCTACGGCAAGGGCCTGCAACTCCCAAACAAGCTGCAGCATGCCCACTGACCAAAGAACTATGCGTGACGCCCCTGTGGCTAGGCACCTATAATATATATATATATATATATATATATATATATATAAGAGGAAGAAAAGATGACAGGAAACGAGTCAGAGCTCGAGTGTAAAATAACTTTAAAATAGTTTAGCCAGTATTTAAATTGCTTACCAGTTGATATTACATACGTGTTAGTACCTCGACACTCCCTTGAGAATTCTCACCCCTCAACTAGTGAGCACGCCTAGCGTACTACTAAACTATTCAAAATAAAGCTAACCCAACTTACTAGTTTAACCCGATTCATTAGTCTAACCCAATTTCCCGTCGCCAAATTCTGTTTCAAGTAATCGCATGGTTATAGTTTATATCAGATAACCTTTTCTTATGAATATATTAAGCCAACTATATACATCTCAATACAAACTTATGCTTGCAACCACTTAATTCATTTAATATTACTTACTCAATTTGTATCTACTTACAAGCACAGTTGATTAATCACAGGTACATATATTTATCACCCATAATATATATAGTAATAGGGCACCCCACATAAATCTATGGTGCCGGCATACTCTTCTATCAAGTCCCCGTATCTCTGTACAAAGGGAAATACTAGTCCGAAATAACTCTCGAACTGTATTAACACAAAATACATATATTGGAGGCGAAGCATAGTTTTCAGTCACTAAGAGGTCAGCACATACCCTCACGTCTCTTAGGACCATTTGATTATCGTTTTCAGATAGCCTTTATCAAGGATCCTATGTTCTAGGGTAGAAGTCATTATCCCCCGTAAAGGTCCCATCGAGATATGACTGTCCCGGCGTGAAAACCTCCGTGATAGCAAGTAGCGCGGGTATGATTACACACAGATATTTGATATTATATATATATATATATATATATATATATATATATATATATATATATATATATATATATATATATATACATGCACCCATATATATTCATATTATTCAGCTAGGTACGCCCACGATCCATAATATTTTAACCATACGTAGCACATAATGCCCCAGTCCTATGTATAATTAAATCATTTATTCATTTTCTAGATTACCGTCATTTCTTAAGTATATCTCGTCTCTTGAAGTGTTTTATATTGATAAGTATAAGATCTGTAATGACCCCACTTTTATATATAGTTTGTTTTTACACTTTTATGTTACTTATTATCTTATAAATGTTGTATTATTAGATATGTGGTATTATTGGCTATCAATATAACAAACCCCCATTTTTTATTTACGGAGAATCAACTGTAAATTGGATCAAATCGAAGTCTTATGACATATCTTAAGGCAAATAATAAGTTTTGGGGTAGAAAATATAATTTTATGAAACTTTAAGGACTAAAATAAAAATATAAAATGGGTCATTTTGTAAATAAAATATTTTCAAGGACCTCTAAGAAATATTCAAAATATATAGTGTGAAATTACCAAAATACCCTTCATGTGTGAAATGACCCTTATACCCTTAATACCTATCCTCGACACCTCGTGCTCGGTTTTTGAACATATCCACTGCACACGTGTCACCTTTATAGGAAAGGATAAAACTCATGTAAATCCTCTAGAAAAAGGAAAAAAACACTTGTCGCCGTTTGGTAAACCAAGACTGCAAGGCTGATCCGTTGCACGACACGTGAACGACGACTCACCAAAGTGAACCTTATCATCCAGACACGTGTCAACACCGTAATACTTTTGAAAACCTATAAATAGGGCCTTAGGGTTCATTTGAAACTCACACCAATTCCTTGAGAATTATAGTAAGAGAAAGTGATAGAAAGCTTGGGAAATATCTTAAGAAGGAGTTCTATAATTTCGAAGAAAGAATTCATTTCGTAGGTATGATTTTATTTAAATGTTATAATGTATTTTTATAGTTTTAATTTAATGTTTTATAGCTTTACTTAGTAGTTATGCTGGTAAAATACACTAAGGACTTCACTAATCAAAACATAAAGTTTAGAAGAAATCCAAGTTTATTTTATTTTCAGGTAAACTTGTTCGAAATTGTATATACGCTTTTAAAAATGATTTTTTAAAAGTAATTGCTCGTTATTATGGAATCTCATTTAAGTAATTCCAAAGTCAGGCCCGGTGAAATTCTGTCTAGACGAGATGGAATTTAAGTGGTGCCCCTGTGACCCTCCATCTCTACTGGGAATGAATCCGGAAATGTTCTGTCTAGAGGAGATGGTATTTAAGCGGTGCCCCTGTGACCCTCCATCTCTACTGGGAACCGACTGATTAGGAAGAACTATGAATTGAATCCTTTAAGCGATCAATGAGTTTTAAAAGTTAAGAAAATGGGTATTAGAAATCCTTTGAAACAAGTTATTATTAAAATACAATATGTAGACTGGATCTTGTTTAGAACGTATACTTAAACCTTTATCGTATTTGTTAGATTAACGTGCGATCGAAGACTCATTATCTATAATTTCGACCTCTATTTTAGGTGAGTACTCTACGAAATTTCTTGCGCATTTTGATTATATTATATTATGCAAACTACTTATATTTTGTGAAATGCTTTTATTCTCAAAATGCATCTGATACCGATGATTACGTCGTTTGTTATATGTTTATATCTCTCCATATAAACATCTGATTTGAAATCTAAAATTATTGATTCGGCCTATGGAAACTCTCTTACTATGTTGGCCTTGACTACCGGGTGGAAATATTTGGGTGGTACCTTCCCAGCTGGTTTATCGCTGGTGTGCCCTAAACAAGGCGTTGTTCCAGAAATCATGATTATCTGTCTGTGATGTTACCGGGTGGAAACATTTGGTAACACTATCTGTCTGGGTATTAGAGCGTACATGGCCACTAAAACTGAATAATTGACATATGCTCAATTATTTTATCTGCTCTGTTCTGAACTGTTTATTCTGAATATATATATTGTCATTTACTTTATATATATTACTTGAAATTCCTATCTCTATGTATATACCTTCTGTTCTAAATTAAATAGGTATCTATTTTCTAAAAACCTTGGAATTTTTGGAGATTGAATCTCATTCGGCTTTTAGCTGATGTTTTATAATTAACCATTTTTCAGGAAATAATTAGGCAAGCGGATGGAACATAAGTGGACTATGTTGAAGATTTAGCTTTTAGAGCTCTTTTTGTTACATTAAGTAGAATTTTGTTTTATTAAATGAAGGATGTTTGTCTCTAAAATTTCTGTCAAGTTGTAACTCTTGGATATTTTAATATAAATGAAGTTTCCTTTAGAAAGCTCTGATGATGAAATTCCTTCACTTTCAGTATTTTACGATTCATAACCATGTGATTATACTTCCGCTACATATATTTTAAAAGAAAAAT
Source organism: Sambucus nigra (assembly GCA_949130495.1). Lineage (NCBI taxonomy): Eukaryota > Viridiplantae > Streptophyta > Magnoliopsida > Dipsacales > Adoxaceae > Sambucus > Sambucus nigra. Next base: position 324,368,431 of record OX422207.1, read on the forward strand.
TTTAAGGCCAGAATATTAGATGCCTTGGTGGCATGTCAAGACACTCGTTCCCTACTATTTTCGGGTCGGGGTCGTGACAGAGGTGGTATCAGAGCATAGGTTATGAACCCATAGACTACTGAACATAGGTTTCGAACGTTATAGATTTTATGTTTCCATCCTTAGGAGATAGTATTAAAATCTAATTTATGTGATAACCCTCCCTTTGTATTATATTATTTATAATTGGTCTTTTAGTTTTCAATATTGATGTAGTATAGTAGATCTTACGTTTGGCCATGACTGTAGAAAATGACCAAGAGAAGATCATCAATGGGAACTAGTGATTCGAGTATAGAAGGACTGGAAGGTGCATACAAGGCAATTGAAAGTCTGGCAAAGATTGTGGAGCAGCAGGTGAACAATGGAGTACCAAAGAATCTTGAACTAAGTAGATGTACTATTGAACAGTTCAAGAAGTTGAATCATCCATCTTTTAAAGGTACTCATAACCCCACCGAGGCAGAAAGTTGGGTAATGCAGATGGAAAAGATACTCGATGTTCTTAAGTGTACCGACGAACAAAGGGTGTCATTTGCAACATTTATGTTAGAAGGGGAGGCTGAACATTGGTGGAGAATAACTAAGAGAATACACGAGGAAATGCATACTTACATAGGTTGGAATGATTTCTTAGTAATATTTTATGAGAAATATTTTCCAGAAACGGTGAAAGACGAAATGGCAGCTGACTTCATGAGTCTGGTGCAAGGGAATATGACGGTTAGTCAATATGAGGCAAAGTTTACTGAGTTATCCCGTTTTGCACGTCATGTTGTAGCAACTGATGTTTTAAGAGCGAAGAAGTTTGAGCGTGGGTTAAGGTTGAATATTCGTAGTCGAATTTCCATCCTGAAATTAACATCATATATTGATGTCGTGACTAGGGCTACAATAGCTGAGAGGGATGGTGAGGAGTACAATCGAATTAGAGATGGCAAGAGGAAGTTTGGGGAACAAAAAGCAAAGAACCTGAATAATAGAAATTTCTTTAGGAACACATCCAATGTTGGGGGATCTAGTGATAACAAACAGTATAATAACCAGACATGTCAGCAATGTGGAAAGATGCATGGAGGACGACCTTGTTATAAGGATTCAGGAGCTTGTTTTAGATGTGGACAGAAAGGACATCAGATAAAAGATTGCCCAAACCCAGCAAGGGTTCCGATAAATCCTTCAAGTGCAAAGAAGGATCAAGACAGACATGGTAGAGTTTTCGGACTTTCTGATACCCAAGCTTCTAATGCGGTAGTGTCAGGTACACTTTCTATATGTGCACAGCCTTTTAAAGCTTTGATAGATCCTGGTTCTACCCATTCGTTCATATCTATACATGTATTAAATCGCTTTCATCAATTGCCTGAACCCTTGAATCATAACATACACGTTTCTACTCCTTCGGGCGAGTTATTGATGGGTAAATTAGTATACAAGGCTTGCCCCATAGATATTGATAGTCATAAACTATTTGTTGATTTGATAGTTTTAGACATTAAAGATTTTGAAGTCATTCTGGGGATGGATTGGTTAGCATCGCATCATGCTAAGGTAGACTGTTTTGAGAAAAGTGTTACTTTCCAAATTCCTCACCAACCAAAATTTAGTTTTGAAGGAACTGGCATCATATCTCCGATGTGTATTATTTCTGCAATGCAAGCCTATAGTTTTCTTAAGAAAGGATGTCAAGGATTTCTTGCAACTGTTACTAGTTTGGAGATGATGGATCCTAGATTAGAAGATATTCCTATTGCTAAGAAATTTATGGATGTTTTTCCAAATGATTTACCAGGCCTACCTCCTAATAGAGAAATATAATTTACCATTGACCTTATTCCTGGAACTATACCAATCTCAAAACCACCATATCGTATGGCACCTTTAGAATTAAGAGAGTTAAAAGTTCAATTAGAAGACCTTTTAGACAAGGGTTTTATCAGACCAAGTATATCGTCTTGGGGTGCTCCAGTGTTATTTGTGAAAAAGAAGGATGGGACAATGAGACTATGTATAGATTATCGTGAACTAAATAAGGTAACCATTAAGAATAAATACCCCTTACCTCGTATAGATGACTTGTTTGATCAATTAGAAGGTGCACAAGTATTCTCTAAGATTGACCTTAGGTCAGGTTATCATCAATTGAAGATTAAGGATGATGATATTTCAAAATCAGCTTTTCGTACTAGATATGGTCACTATGAATTTCTTTTAATGCCATTTGGACTAACTAATGCACCAGCTGCTTTTATGGATATGATGAATAGAGTCTTTAGGATATATTTGGATCAATGTGTTGTTGTTTTTATCGATGACATTCTCATTTATTCTAAGAGTATTGAAGAACACGAGAAGCATTTAGAGACAATATTACAAATCCTTAGGAAAGAGAAATTATATGCAAAATTAAAGAAGTGTGAGTTTTGGATGCCTAGTGTTTCTTTTCTAGGACATGTCATATCCAAAGAGGGAGTGTCAGTTGACCCTAAAAAGATTGAGGCTATATTAGATTGGCCCAGACCAACTAATGTGAGTGAGATTCGTAGTTTCCTTGGATTAGCAGGTTATTACCGAAGATTTGTTGAAGGATTTTCTAGCATTGCCAAACCTCTATCTAGGTTAACACAAAAGAAGGTAAAATATGAATGGTCTGAGCAAGCCGAGAAAAGTTTTCATGAACTTAAGAATCGATTAGTAACTGCCCCAATTTTGACTATTCCTTCCGGGACAGGGAGATTTGTGATTTATAGTGATGCTTCTAAAAATGGTTTGGGATGTGCGCTAATGCAAAATGGAAAAGTAGTAGCTTACACCTCGAGACAATTAAAAACCCATGAGCAGAATTATCCAACCCATGACCTTGAATTAGCAGCTGTAATTTTTGCTCTTAAGATTTGGAGGCACTATTTGTATGGTGAGACTTGTGAGATTTATACCGATCATAAGAGTTTGAAGTATATATTTACTCAGAAAGAGTTGAATATGAGACAAAGGAGGTGGTTAGAATTGATGAAGGATTATGATGTAAATATTCACTATCACCCGGGGAAAGCTAATGTAGTAGCCGATGCTTTAAGTAGGAAGTCTACACCAAATTTAGCATGTCTTATTACAAGCCAGGAGGGACTGTTAAGGGATTTGAGAAGTATGGAAATAGATGTACATATCTATAGCAAAGGAGGAATAATTGCAAACTTACAAGTACAACCCATGTTAATGGAGAGGATCAAAATTGCACAATTAAATGACCCACAACTGAAGAAGATTAGAGAAGAAGTCATCGAGGGTAAGAGAACTGAATTTGCGATGCGAGATGATATATTGAGGTTTGGAAATAGAGTGTGTGTGCCATGTGATGCCCAACTAAAGAGGCAAATTTTGGAGGAAAGTCATTACTCAAGATTCACATTTCATCCCGGATGTACAAAAATGTATAGGGATCTTCGAGAAGTATTTTGGTGGAATAACATGAAAAGGGAGATAGCGGAATTTGTATCTCAGTGTTTGGTTTGTCAGCAAGTAAAAGCTGAGCATCAGAGACCATCAGGATAGCTACAACCACTGCCTATCCCTGAGTGGAAATGGGAACATATCACTATGGATTTTGTGACAGGTTTACCAAGGAGTTCAAATGGTAATGACTCTATTTGGGTAATTATTGACAGGTTAACTAAATCTGCTCATTTTCTTTCCATTAAGATTACCCATTCTTTAGAGAAGTTAGCTAAGTTGTATGTGCGGGAAATTATTAGGCTTCATGGAACCCCAATTTCAATTGTTTCTGACCGTGACCCCAGATTTGTGTCTCGCTTTTGGAAAAGCCTACAAGAATCCATGGGGACAAAATTGAATTTTAGCACTGCTTTTCATCCTCAAACAGATGGACAATCTGAGAGAACCATTCAAACCTTAGAGGATATGCTTAGGGCATGTGTACTTGATCTGAAAAGGAATTGGGATGATCATTTACCATTAGTGGAATTCACATATAATAATAGCTATCAAGCAAGTATTCAAATGGCTCCTTATGAGGCACTCTATGGTAGAAGGTGTCGTTCCCCTACATGTTGGGTAGAAGTTGGGGAAAGAAAATTGTTGGGACCAGAATTGATTCAGATCACAACAGAGAAGGTGAAATTAATACAAGACCGACTTCGAACTGCTCAAAGCCGTCAAAAGGGTTATGTTGACAATCGACACCGACAGTTAGAATTCCAAAGAGGAGATTATGTGTTCTTGTGAGTATCGCCTGCAAAGGGAGTAATACGATTTGGGAAGAAAGGGAAATTGAGCCCAAGATACATAGGACCTTTTGAAATCCTTGAAAGGATAGGAGCTGTTGCGTATAAAATAGCCTTACCACCGGAACTCTCTAGTGTACATAATGTGTTTCATGTATCAATGATAAAGAAATATGTCCCAGATCCAAAACATATCTTAAGTCATGAGCCTCTTCAAGTTAGAGAAGATTTGTCGTACATTGAGCATCCAGTGGAAATTTTGGATCATAAAGATCAAATATTACGAACCAAGGTTATTCCACTAGTTAAAGTATTATGGCAGAATCATTCTGTTGAAGAAGCAACGTGGGAACGGGAAGATGAGATAAAGGAGCGATATCCATACCTTTTTGAAAATTAATGTAAGTAAAGTTTGGGGACCAAACTTTTTATAAGGAGGGTAGGATGTAATGACCCCACTTTTATATATAGTTTGTTTTTACACTCTTATGTTACTTATTATCTTATAAATGTTGTATTATTAGATATGTGGTATTATTGGCTATCAATATAACAAACCCCCATTTTTTATTTACGGAGAATCAACTGTAAATTGGATCAAATCGAAGTCTTATGACATATCTTAAGGCAAATAATAAGTTTTGGGGTAGAAAATATAATTTTATGAAACTTTAAGGACTAAAATAAAAATATAAAATGGGCCATTTTGTAAATAAAATATTTTCAAGGACCTCTAAGAAATATTCAAAATATATAGTGTGAAATTACCAAAATACCCTTCATGTGTGAAATGACCCTTATACCCTTAATACCTATCCTCGACACCTCGTGCTCGGTTTTTGAACATATCCACTGCACACGTGTCACCTTTATAGGAAAGGATAAAACTCATGTAAATCCTCTAGAAAAAGGAAAAAAACACGTGTCGCCGTTTGGTAAACCAAGACTGCAAGGCTGATCCGTTGCACGACACGTGAACGACGACTCACCAAAGTGAACCTTATCATCCAGACACGTGTCAACACCGTAATACTTTTGAAAACCTATAAATAGGGCCTTAGGGTTCATTTGAAACTCACACCAATTCCTTGAGAATTATAGTAAGAGAAAGTGATAGAAAGCTTGGGAAATATCTTAAGAAGGAGTTTATAATTTCGAAGAAAGAATTCATTTCGTAGGTATGATTTTATTTAAATGTTATAATGTATTTTTATAGTTTTAATTTAATGTTTTATAGCTTTACTTAGTAGTTATGCTGGTAAAATACACTAAGGACTTCACTAATCAAAACATAAAGTTTAGAAGAAATCCAAGTTTATTTTATTTTCAGGTAAACTTGTTCGAAATTGTATATACGCTTTTAAAAATGATTTTTTAAAAGTAATTGCTCGTTATTATGGAATCTCATTTAAGTAATTCCAAAGTCAGGCCCGGTGAAATTCTGTCTAGACGAGATGGTATTTAAGTGGTGCCCCTGTGACCCTCCATCTCTACTGGGAATGAATCCGGAAATGTTCTGTTTAGAGGAGATGGTATTTAAGCGGTGCCCCTGTGACCCTCCATCTCTACTGGGAACCGACTGATTAGGAAGAACTATGAATTGAATCCTTTAAGCGATCAATGAGTTTTAAAAGTTAAGAAAATGGGTATTAGAAATCCTTTGAAACAAGTTATTATTAAAATACAATATGTAGACTGGATCTTGTTTAGAACGTATACTTAAACCTTTATCGTATTTGTTAGATTAACGTGCGATCGAAGACTCATTATCTATAATTTCGACCTCTATTTTAGGTGAGTACTCTACGAAATTTCTTGCGCATTTTGATTATATTATATTATGCAAACTACTTATATTTTGTGAAATGCTTTTATTCTCAAAATGCATCTGATACCGATGATTACGTCGTTTGTTATATGTTTATATCTCTCCATATAAACATCTGATTTGAAATCTAAAATTATTGATTCGGCCTATGGAAACTCTCTTACTATGTTGGCCTTGACTACCGGGTGGAAATATTTGGGTGGTACCTTCCCAGCTGGTTTATCGCTGGTGTGCCCTAAACAAGGCGTTGTTCCAGAAATCATGATTATCTGTCTGTGATGTTACCGGGTGGAAACATTTGGTAACACTATCTGTCTGGGTATTAGAGCGTACATGGCCACTAAAACTGAATAATTGACATATGCTCAATTATTTTATCTGCTCTGTTCTGAACTGTTTATTCTGAATATATATATTGTCATTTACTTTATATATATTACTTGAAATTCCTATCTCTATGTATATACCTTCTGTTCTAAATTAAATAGGTATCTATTTTCTGAAAACCTTGGAATTTTTGGAGATTGAATCTCATTCGGCTTTTAGCTGATGTTTTATAATTAACCATTTTTCAGGAAATAATTAGGCAAGCGGATGGAACATAAGTGGACTATGTTGAAGATTTAGCTTTTAGAGCTCTTTTTGTTACATTAAGTAGAATTTTGTTTTATTAAATGAAGGATGTTTGTCTCTAAAATTTCTGTCAAGTTGTAACTCTTGGATATTTTAATATAAATGAAGTTTCCTTTAGAAAGCTCTGATGATGAAATTCCTTCACTTTCAGTATTTTACGATTCATAACCATGTGATTATACTTCCGCTACATATATTTTAAAAGAAAAATTTTAAGGCCAGAATATTAGATGCCTTGGTGGCATGTCAAGACACTCGTTCCCTACTATTTTCGGGTCGGGGTCGTGACAAGATCAGTAGGTGTACATTCTCTACCCAACTAGTCTAAGTCCTTCTTAATTCTCACAAGGTATAATTTTAACGTACGCACGATTTCCCACTCATATCATGCCCCCGAAATCCCACGTTTAAATCTCATATAAAGTGTAATACCCCGTATTTTTATGGCTTTTAAATTTAGAGATTTATTAAATTTAATTGAGATAAATTAATTTAATTTTAATCCGAAAAGTTGTTTTAAATATTTACTAGCGTGACGAGAGTTAGTAATTATTGGAAATTTGTTGAATGTTACTGGATGAGTATAGTAATATATGAGATTGATTTTATAAAAATTGTCACGTGTGAATAAAATGACAATTATGGAAATTAAGTCGGGACGCGCCTGTGTCGTATCAGGACTAAATTATTATTATTATATAAAGTGAATAAATTATAAGTTGCCCGTATGATCATTTCGAGTGTGCCAAAGTGTCCGGAAGGGTCGAGATAGTCAAAATAATGTACCCGGGGGTTTAGTTTGGGTCTCGGGGTGTTTTTAGGCTTAATTAGTACCCCGAGAGGGCGTTTTGGACATTTCGTAATTATGGGTAATTAAACCCACGAATTTGCTAGGGTTATATCAGATGGTAAGTGTTTTCTTCTAGGGTTAGCATAACCAAAAACTATTGACGGCCATTGGAGAGGAAGAGGAGAAGCTTTCCAAGGAGTTCTAGGCCAAGAACTCCTCCGGTTGCACCGCCGTCACCGCCAAATGGTAGATCGCGCAACGAGGATCTCAACCACACCAAATTCTTCCACAAATCAGAACTTTGAATTTCAGGAAAGTATCTATCTTGCCCTATTTCAGTTAATGCTCCAATCATATTAGCCTAAGATTGATTAGGACTAGTTTTTATGAAAGAAGAATCCATTTTGGAGAATTAAATTCGCATGTTGTACGAGTATTAGATGTATTCTGGAAACTCAATTCATATGTAGAGATTGAACCACGAAATTACAGTAAATAAAGAGTATGAAATCTGGTAAAAGAATGGGAAAGAACTAGACAAAAGAAATATTATGGTTCTTAATATTTTTATGGATTATATTCCTTTTAATTCGTTTTTCATGATGAAAATCCGCATGCTTGATGTAGGAAATCATTTATTTGAGGTTATAATACTTGTAGTATAAACTATTTGGAGTTTGGTAATCAAAGATATCGTTTTGGATGATTTTGGAAGAGGAAACTCGTAATCTGGAAAATCTACAGGTCTGCCATACCTGCTTGATCGATCGATCGATACTTCGATCGATCGAACACCTACCATAGATCGATCGACCCCTCCTGCATAACTCATATTCCCCTTTTTATAGGTTGTTCCAACTTAAATGATTAGACATTCTTGGATATTAATGTTAGAGCATTTTGGGATATAAAGAAGACTAGTGGGACTTATTAAAAATATGGAACCTTTAATGTAAGGCGAGATTAACCTTTCACGGGGATGTTTTACATATAAGGGACAATGGGAATATGTGTTAAAGGGTGAGACTCGTAAGGAAGTTACGTTGTAAAATAAATGAGTACCTACTGAAATTACACTTAGGAGGATAGGAATCCGCGAGTGTCACTTAATAAGTTGGAATAATCCCACAAATTTGAATAAGAGACAAATCGTTATACGTGATAACTAATTAACAAGTAATAAGGATAAATATCATAATTAAGGGTCGTGAGAGTGTACCTAAATTTGATATGGTAATAGTAGTATATATATATGACTGTGTTTATGCATATACTATATACGTGTAAAAATCATGCCCGCGCTACTTGCTATCCCTGAGGTTACCGTGCTGGGACAGTCTTATCTCGATGGGACCTTTATGGGGGATATTGACTCGTACCCTAGAAGATAGAAATCCCTGGTACAGGCTATCGGATCGATAGTCAGACGGTCCTAAGAGACGTGATGGTATGTGCTATCCTCTTAGTGACTTGTAACTATGTTTTACCTCATTTTTTATGTGTTTTGTGTTAATATAGTTCGAGAGTGATTCCGAACTAGTATTTCCCTTATTACGAGTGATACGGGGACTGGATAGCAGAGTATGCCCGCACCATAGATTTTATGTGGGGTGATGTTAGAATATATATATTATATGATTATTTAATATATATATTTTTAAATCTGGAATTTGGGAACTACCTGCTGTGATTATAGTATGTAAGAAATGAATAATTAATTCAACTTGGGTATAAGTGTTTGAAAAGCATGATATATTACTGAGAAACTTTATTATTAAATAAGGTTTAATTGAGAATTTTGCTTTTAAATAAACTTAACCTCTCAAACATTTGAATTTGTCGGTTTGAAACCTCACGAGCAACTTAAGATAAGATAAGTTAAACTGTTGGGAAGAATTAGTGCGATAGGTGTGCACATTAGAAGAGAGGTGAGAATTTCTCAAGGGAGTGTCGCACTAATATGTTGGTTGCATTAGCCGGTAGCACTTTAAATACTTGCTAAACTAATTTTAAACTGTTTTTACAATCGGGCTCTGACCCGTTTCCTATTTTCTCTTCTCTCTTGTATATATATGTATATATTACAGGTGCCCAGCCACAGGGGCGTCTTACATAGGATCCGCCGAAGGGAACACACTGCAGCTTAGGTGGGAGTTGCAAGCCTCTTGCTTAGACGACCTCATTGTTGATTCCACTTCTAGTTCTACTTTATCTAGTTGGGCATGTGTCGCCCTTTTCATTATTCAGTTGGTTTTTGTGATGGATTGTAATTCATTTACTTTCAATAGTTTTACTTTGGGATTTATTACTGTCAGAATGTTTTTCCTTGGTGGTTTGAAGTTGGGATTTACTATTAATAGTTAAATTCTTGAATGATCATTTATATCCTTGTTATTATTGTGTGAATCTTAATCTGTTAATTATCAAAGGTTTTAAATATTGGTTTGAAATTAAATTGGGAAATTGAAGTCTAAAAAAATGGTTTTGTCACTTAGCTTAATTAATTAGGGTGTTTAATTGGAAAAGTTATTTTTGCGACAGTGATGCTGAGAATGAACCAACCGTTCACCTTGGTTATAATTTAATAAATGACTGATCATCCGGTATTTAATTAGGCGGGGTGTCACAGGTGGTATCAGAGCATCAGGTTCTAGTGTCCTTAGGTTTTGTACGGCTTATTATGCTTCCAGCGTTACTTTGTTTGATATAGAGCCCTATGTTTAGGATTGTTGTTTTCTATGGTGAGATTCCGTTCTCCTGCTATAACGTATGCATCTTAGTGGAATCTTAATTGTGTTCGGGCGTGTTGGAACAATGAAATATGGCAGGCAAGGGCCGTTGGGCGGACAGCAGGAGGCAAGGATCAGTTGAGGTTGTAAAATATATTCGAGGATTATGACCTTAGTCGAGGTCACCTCCATTATGACATGAGAATCCAAGACTAGAATGGTGACTAAGGCGCAACCATGATTTCCAAATGCTGCTATAGTTGAATGAGGTGCGAGAGTAAACTCACCCAACGTGTTACAAAACGTGTAGAGAACTGTTAGTGGGAATTCTAAAAATACGAAAATTGTGTGTGTTCACCAAAGGAGGTAAATTATCCAAAGGTTTATATATAGGACGGAGTGTGGCTAACTAAAAGTGAAAATTTAGAGAAAATTTTGCTTGGCTGTCGGAACAAAGTTATAATGATGGGAGTCAACCACCAATTTTAGGAGTGGAATGCTATGTCTATAGGAGAACCTTAGGTACAGTGTTGACCGTATGTTCCTTCATCAGATGTTCAGGATTAGGAGTGAACGTTGTCTTGAACTCATCACAGGAGGACGTGACAGAGGTCCATTTGTGAATATGAATCTTAACCGTTAGCGAATTTTGTATCGGAAGATGTAGATACAAGTGGAGGAAACGACTCCAAGTGGGAGATCGACTCATAATAATAGTTGATAACACTTAAAGAGGAAATTCTGATGGATGGCCGATTCAGAGGTTGAAAATGTCGTATTTTGTCAATAAGGATGATAATGTTCCTTTGTGTGGGAAGCTAAAAGAAACAAAAAAAATTTAGTCGAGAATAAGACTGAATACAACGGTGGTGGTGTAGCACTACAAAGGGGTGTGGATACACATCAGGGGACCCATTTAAATGATTCAGAAAGTAGAATTTTTACCAAGTGATGGTAAATTCAGTAAGGACTATTATAGACAGTGACATGTTCTTTAGGGCCTAAAAGGCTAAGGGAATAATTGGGGTAGCCAACAGGAAGCGAATCTACTAAAGTCCGAGAGAAGGACAATCCTAACATGGTTAGTAGGACAGGTGATAAGTGGATTATGTGTTGAGGTATTTTGTGGGGAGTGAAATCGCACGTAATAATATTTTCCGAAGTGAGTAAAGGGACAAGAATACAATGCCTAGTAAAAGACAACGATTAAAGTAGTTTTGTTTTGGTTTGGGCAGACGTGTTACGTTCGGAGACCATTTGTGCATTCAAGACGATTGGCAAGGTGGAAGTTTAAGTTGTATCCTCAGAGGATGAGGCGTGTTTATGTGACACGAGCGAGTCACTATATTTTGTTCATTGCTAGATTAGCATGTGAGACGCGTTTAATGCGTATAATTATAAACGTTATTATTATGTGAATATTTTTCCCTAGTGTAGCGGGATTTTTCTTTAGTGATATTCGCGGAGGATGAATGAGTATATTAACAGTGTTATGTACTTTATTGAGGTTACTCGTTGTAGTGATGCGATATGCGAGTATGATATTATCTTTGTTTCAACGTTATAGAAATGGTTAGCACGATAGTGGGCAATTATTGCAAGGCTATCGGAGTGGTTGCATTAGTGCAACATGTTTTTGTTCTGGCGAGGCTTCACCTGCAAGAAGGTCAGACTCGCACTTATATTATCTATCCTAGAGACTTCAGACGGGATAGTGGGCTCGAGATATTCTATATCGATGTATGTATGGACTTTGTCATTAAGATTCAGTATATGTCGGGTTTACTGTTGAGCGAAAAAATTTAACTCAGTATTATGTTTAGCGCTCAGGACTTGGTGATAGAAAGAGTGCATTGTTATATCTATCCTTTAGAGATGTGGGAGTTAAGATTTATACCCCTCTGATTGGGGAAAGGGATTTTGAGAATTCCGATTGTATGTATTCAAGGTTTATGGAATACAATCACCACCAATACTGTACGATGGTACAATTGGAGAAATGTTCTTTGTTAAGTGTAATTTCGGGAGGAGATGTAATTTTCTGCCAAGAAACGGGAAAATAGGGGTACATGCTATGGACGGAGGGCCTAACGGATTTCGATAACCGACAATGCTAGGTATTAGTGTATCAGGGGGGTTCCTTGTTTGGATTTCGCTTTGCGAGACATCCCACGCATGAAACTTAGCGTAAGGTTGGAATTAGGGAGATGTTTGGTCATTAGTCCGTGAGTTCGGTACCTCGGTCGTACTAGGGGTAGGTAATTATATCTATAAGTTAGAAGTTGAATCATGATTTAAGGCCAGTGGACCCGGTTATGTGGTAAGAAAGCATTGAAAGTTATCCCCACGAGTTTAGGGGTGGAACGATGATAAAGAGGATTTAAAAATTTCGATCTCTAGGGTGATTGAGAGTACCCAAGTGTTGTAACCGCGATCAGAACACAAGGTAAATAAAGAGTTGGGATGATTTTTAGCATGGATTATCTGGAAAGAATTTTTATTATACAAAAGTGATGACTTGTATTTATTTTGATGTGTAGAGCGTTAGTGATTTATTTTGGTTGTTGTACCTATTTGGGAAAATTATTGTACTTATCTGAAGAAGTTTGAGATTTGTTGTTCCTCTTTTGTTGTCATGGAATTTAATGCCCTATTCCTTATATTTTGTTGGATTTAGTTAGTTCTACAGATGAGTAGCGCGCCGTTCGCTCTCCCAGGGCGGTCGGGGTGTTACAAAATGTGGGCATCTTGGTTAACTGATGTTAAAATCTTCCGAGTTGAAGGGATGTGGTAATAGACGTGTGAAATATATGTTTGTGGGACTAGCATAACGAAGTGGAAGTGATAGAGTGGATCAAAAGTCACACGAGGGGCGATAATCCATACATAAGTGTGCAATTAGAATAGCCCACCCTAATTCGATTGGAAGGCTGTGGGAAGCCATTTAAGAAGGGATATTCCTTGCATAGAGTAGCATTTAATTATTATGAAGAACACTCGGAGCGGAGTTATTATTAGTCAAGTGTGAGAATGAGTTGCGCATACAAAGAGTGATGAGGTTAGTATTGTATAAAAGATCCAGAAGTGCGCATCGTGGAGAAAAGAGCACGAGTCGGAACTTTTGGCATATACCAAGGAAGGAAGGGGAGTATTATGTGTCACTTAATGTGAGACATTTCAAGGAAAAATCGATGTTTAGCGGAACGTAGTGAGTAGTCTCTACATGAACCGCCCATAGGTAGGGTTCGGTTGGAAGAGGAGAATCAACCAGAGAATTTTGTGTTTATCGACAATTCCTGTAATTGGAAGAGGTTGGTAAAGTTCTTGGATGTGTTGCCATCCTCGAAACAAGATCAAGGGTTCATCCGAACATGTGAATTAAGTCGCTCAAGAAGAAGTGAGTGATATTCCTTTGGGGTGGTTTACAATATTAACTAGTGTGCCCCAGACTTCCTTTGAAAGGAAGGATCGCGCCAGTACATGGTCTGACACAGTATTAATTTCTGAATCGGGATGAGATTTGTGCATACCACCTTTGATATAGGATTTCAGGAACTAGCGGAGATAAGGTTTCGTTTCGAGTAGGATGTATCACCCTTAGCTAGGGAATATGCGCACGGTGATTAAAGATTAGTGGATCCACGTGAAGTAAATTTTGGAATCTTGGTACGGTGATTTCAGGAGTGCTCTGTAGAAGCACTCGTACCTGTTTGTAGCGTACGAGGTGCTTATTAAGGTTTTGGTGTGGAAGAACCTCGACTATTCTCCTTCCGTATGTTTAGAGGTGAGTGGATAATCAGAATTTTGGATCGGTCGAGAATAATACGATAACTATGGTGGAATTCCCCGACTGTTTTAGGCGAACAAGAGAGGTCAAATGTTCGTATGGTTTTTCTCAGAATGGGAGTTTTGTATATAGATAAATTCGAGTAGTTGTCATGTAGTGAGGTGCGGCAGATAATGGAAATTTATAATGTATAGGCGTGACCTATGCGAATGTTGTCGGTTAGGAGAACCATGTGAAGTGTCTCCAATGAGAATGTTAATCAAGCTTGCTGTGAGGGGGGGGGGGGGGCTATTGTGATTAAGCGCCTTACTATGTAGGTAGTTTGCGTACTGAAAAGATATCCATAATTGCTTTACCAGGTAAACCTTATTTTTCTTGAATTTCGGGACAAAATTCCGTTATTAGGGGGGAAGTATGTAATACCTTGTACTTTTATGGCTTTTAAATTTAGAGATTTATTAAATTTAATTGAGATAAATTAATTTAATTTTAATCCGGAAAGTTGTTTTAAATATTTACTAGCGTGATGAGAGTTAGTAATTATTGAAAATTTATTGAATGTTACTGGATGAGTATAGTAATATATGAGATTGATTTTATAAAAATTGTCACGTGTGAATAAAATGACAATTATGGAAATTAAGTCGGGTTGCGCCTGTGACGTGTCTGGACTAAATTATTATTATATAAAGTGAATAAATTATAAGCTATCTGTATGGTCATTTTGAGTGCGCCAAAGTGTCCGGAAGGGTCGAGATAGTCAAAATAATGTACCCGGGGGTTTAGTTTGGGTCTCGAGGTGTTTTTAGGCTTAATTAGTACCCCCGGAGGGCGTTTTGGACATTTCGTAATTATGGGTAATTAAACCCACGAATTTGCTAGGGTTATATCAGATGGTAAGTGTTTTCTTCTAGGGTTAGCATAACCAAAAACTATTGACGTCCATTGGAGAGGAAGATGAGAAGCTTTCCAAGGAGTTCTAGGCCAAGAACTCCTCCGGTTGCACCGCCGTCACCGCCAAATGGTAGATCGTGCAACGAGGATCTCAAACACACCAAATTCTTCCACAAATCAGAACTTTGAATTTCAGGCAAGTATCTATCTTGCTCTATTTCAGTTAATGCTCCAATCATATTAGCCTAGGATTGATTAGGACTAGTTTCTGTGAAAGAAGAGCCCATTTTGGAGAATTAAATTCGCATGTTATATGAGTATTAGATGTATTCTGGAAACTCAATTCATATGTAGAGATTGAACCACTAAATTACAGTAAATAAAGAGTATGAAATCTGGTAAAAGAATGGGAAAGAACTAGACAAAAGAAATATTAGGGCTCTTGATATTTTTTTTTGATTATATTCCTTTTAATTCGTTTTTAATGATGAAAATCCGCATGCTTGATGTAGGAAATCATTTATTTGAGGTTATAATACTTGTAGTATAAACTATTTGGAGTTTGGTAATCAAGGATATCGTTTTGGATGATTTTGGAAAAGGAAACCCGCAATCTGGAAAATCTGCAGGTCTGCCATACCTGCTTGATCGATCGATCGACCCTAGAGCATCGATCGATCGAACACCTGCCATAGATCGATCGACCCCTCCTGCATAACTCATATTCCCCTTTTTATAGGTTGTTCCAACTTAAATGATTAGACATTCTTGGATATTAATGTTAGAGCATTTTGGGATATAAAGAAGACTAGTGGGACTTATTAAAAATATGGAACCTTTAATGTAAGGCGAGATTAACCTTTCACGGGGATGTTTTACATATAAGGGACAATGGGAATATGTGTTAAAGGGTGAGACTCGTAAGGAAGTTACGTTGTAAAATAAATGAGTACCTACTGAAATTACACTTAGGAGGATAGGAATCCGCGAGTGTCACTTAATAAGTTGGAATAATCCCACAAATTTGAATAAGAGACAAATCGTTATACGTGATAACTAATTAACAAGTAATAAGGATAAATATCATAATTAAGGGTCGTGAGAGTGTACCTAAATTTGATATGGTAATAGTAGTATATATATATGACTGTGTTTATGCATATACTATATACGTGTAAAAATCATGCCCGCGCTACTTGCTATCCCTGAGGTTACCGTGCTGGGACAGTCTTATCTCGATGGGACCTTTATGGGGGATATTGACTCGTACCCTAGAAGATAGAAATCCCTGGTACAGGCTATCGGATCGATAGTCAGACGGTCCTAAGAGACGTGATGGTATGTGCTATCCTCTTAGTGACTTGTAACTATGTTTTACCTCATTTTTTATGTGTTTTGTGTTAATATAGTTCGAGAGTGATTCCGAACTAGTATTTCCCTTATTACGAGTGATACGGGGACTGGATAGCAGAGTATGCCCGCACCATAGATTTTATGTGGGGTGATGTTAGAATATATATATTATATGATTATTTAATATATATATTTTTAAATCTGGAATTTGGGAACTACCTGCTGTGATTATAGTATGTAAGAAATGAATAATTAATTCAACTTGGGTATAAGTGTTTGAAAAGCATGATATATTACTGAGAAACTTTATTATTAAATAAGGTTTAATTGAGAATTTTGCTTTTAAATAAACTTAACCTCTCAAACATTTGAATTTGTCGGTTTGAAACCTCACGAGCAACTTAAGATAAGATAAGTTAAACTGTTGGGAAGAATTAGTGCGATAGGTGTGCACATTAGAAGAGAGGTGAGAATTTCTCAAGGGAGTGTCGCACTAATATGTTGGTTGCATTAGCCGGTAGCACTTTAAATACTTGCTAAACTAATTTTAAACTGTTTTTACAATCGGGCTCTGACCCGTTTCCTATTTTCTCTTCTCTCTTGTATATATATGTATATATTACAGGTGCCCAGCCACAGGGGCGTCTTACATAGGATCCGCCGAAGGGAACACACTGCAGCTTAGGTGGGAGTTGCAAGCCTCTTGCTTAGACGACCTCATTGTTGATTCCACTTCTAGTTCTACTTTATCTAGTTGGGCATGTGTCGCCCTTTTCATTATTCAGTTGGTTTTTGTGATGGATTGTAATTCATTTACTTTCAATAGTTTTACTTTGGGATTTATTACTGTCAGAATGTTTTTCCTTGGTGGTTTGAAGTTGGGATTTACTATTGATAGTTAAATTCTTGAATGATCATTTATATCCTTGTTATTATTGTGTGAATCTTAATCTGTTAATTATCAAAGGTTTTAAATTTTGGTTTTAAATTAAATTGGGAAATTGAAGTCTAAAAAAAATGGTTTTGTCACTTAGCTTAATTAATTACGGTGTTTAATTGGAAAAGTTATTTTTGCGATAGTGATGTTGAGAATGAACCAACCGTTCACCTTGGTTATAATTTAATAAATGATTGATCACTCGATATTTAATTAGGCGGGGTGTCACATAAAGTCGCCTTACCCGAACCCTACTTATACCCTACTGGTCCTTCTCAAGTCCCATTATGATGTTTAAATTATTTCCAAGGGTCCTTATACATTGGGATTGAATAATGATTAAAAGGCGAAAAAGTTTCTGTTTCCAGGAGGGGTCGATGGATCGATGAAAAGGGGTCGATCGATCGATGAAGCAGGGGTTGGCCTAGTTTTCTGCAATTTAACCTACGGGTTTCATCCAATATAAATCATCAAAACTCCATTAACATGTCCCAAATTCCCAACCAAACATCATGAATGTTATATAAACCAATATAGAAGATTTCTAACGTAAAATATTTGCAAATTTGTCAAGAATCGTCAATTAAAGGGTTAATTCAAATTAATACATCAAGAATCCTATTTTTATCCTCATGATCAATATCTTCCTAATTCCTCCAGAATTTAACCACTACTGGACCTCAATTTCATGGTTAATCATCTACATATAACAATAGGGTTGTCCGAACATGACTCCTATTCAGAATTTCAATAGCAATCTCCCAAACATCTTTCATGAAAACATGAAATTGTCATCTCGTACACTAGCATGGATGTGTTATCAACTAAAGAACCGCAAGTTAGATACTTTCCTGGAAATTAAAGGTCTGATCCAAAATATTAGAGTGGTATAGGAATGATCCCCTTCTTCTGATCTACGCGTTAGTGGTGGAATTGATGAGAGTGGTGTAGGGTTAGTGGCTCTCCTCCTTGGAAGCCTTCTCTCTTCTCTCTTCTCTCTTCGTTAGCCTCTCTGCAACTCCAAGGTTTCTAACCCTCGAGGACTCTAACTCTCATCAGGTATAACACTCCAATTTTCATCCATAATTAAGGCCTAGAATTGGAAATTACCAAAATGCCCTCTCGGGTTACCGATTAGGCCTAAAAACATCCCAAGACCCAAACTAAACCCCCGGGTACACTTATCTGACTATCCCGACCTTTCTGAACACATTGAACCACTCTAAATGACCATGTGGGTGACTTATAATTAATTTACTTTTTATTCTAGTAATTTAGTCCCGACACGACGCATGCGCGTCCTGACTTAATTTCAATGACTGTCGTATTATTCACTCGCGATAATTTTTAATAAATTCAATCTCATATATTACTTTACTCATCCAGTAATATTCAACATATAATTACTAACTCTCCTCATGCTAGTAAATATTCAATTTAAAATCCGAATTAATATTAAATTAATTTATCCCAATTAAATTTAACTAATCCCACAATTAAAGGCCATAAAAATACATGGTATTACATACTTCCCCTCTAATAACGGAATTTCATCCCAAAATTCGAAAAATATGGCTCACTTGGTAAAAAATTCTGGATACTTAATCAATATGCAAAACCAACATTAGAGTAAGGCTCGATCACTATAGCCTCCACCTCACAGCAAACTAGTTTAACACTGTCGACACTTTATCAGTTATGGGGTCACATCTCAATATCGGCACGTCACCTTGCTCCTACCCGACGACATTCAAATAATACGAGTCGATACATCATTGACCCCCATTATCTCAATATTATTGGGAGGCCGCACCTCACTACGTATCAACTACTCGTATTTATCTAAACACAAAGCTCCCATCCTGAGAGAAACCATATGATCATTTGAACACTCTTGTCAATTCTTCGAATCTTGATTTTCAGCGATGTAACTCAAAAGACACCTAAAATAGTCTATGGTTATCCACCATAGTCATCGGACTATAACTCGACTAATCAAAAATTCTGATTATCCATTCACCTCTAAACATCCAGAGGGAGAATAGTTAAGGTTCTTCGCATAAAACCTCAATAAATACTTTGTCCACTATAAACAGATGTGAGTGCTTACACACAACTCTACCATTTGTTAATGTCTTTTCCTAAGCACCATATTATACTTCACTTGCCAGCTATAATTGTTAAGGAATTGGAATGACCACAATCACTACACCAAAATGGCCAAATTGTCACCTTTCAGCCGGCCACCCTTGTCAAGGTCATTGACCGTGACAAAAAACACGCGTTTTTTGTCACTGTCATTGACCTTGACACGACCGTGACAAGTCCGTGACAAATTTACTTGTCACGGTCAATGACGATGACAATTCTTTAAATAGTTGTCACGATCAATGACCTTGACACGACCGTGACAATGTTAACAGCAAAAACCCTTTCCCCCTTCTTTTTTCCCTCCCGCGCCGTTCCCTCCCTCTCTCTCTCTCTCTCTCGACGCTGCTCTCTCTCTCTCTCTCTCTCTCTCTTCCATTTATATATATGTTTGTGTGTATATATTTGTGTGTATGTGTGTGCGTGTGTGGGGGGTGGGGCAGGGTGGGGGTAGGGGGTGGGGGCAGGGTGGGGTGTGTGCGTGTGTATATGTATGTGTATATGTGTGTGTGTATATATGTGTGTGGTGGGGGAGGGGGTGGTGGAGGGGGGCAGGGAGTGGGGTGGGGTGTCTGTGTAGGTGTGTGCGTATGTGTGTGGTGGGGGAGGGGGGCAGGGGGTGGGAGTGGGGCACCCATTTAATAACTTATAAAATATTTGAAAAAAACATAATATTACAAAATTGAAACGAAATGTTATTGACGGAACTTATACATACGTTATAATATAGAATATCAAGATAAAAAATAGGCATCAACCTTAGAATATCAAAATTATTAGATAGAAAAAGAAAAATATAAATTGAGATAACCTTAGAATCTAATTAGGCTAAAAATATAATGGCATCAACTAACATAT